>JBBPFD010000026.1:0-143197 GCA_038363315.1 Mugilogobius chulae
CTATAGCAACTGGGTGTGGACAATCTTTTGTTTAGGCTGCCTGGTTCAAGGCCTACAGTTTTTTGACTGTGCTAAAGGTTATTGTGATTCAAATTTGTGGATACCAACAATCATTAACAACAATACAATCTTTGGACTCAACAAATAAATCACCATCAGATCTACATGTAAATCTGGACATTGTTTTATTTGAGCACATGTCACACTCAAGCTAAACCCAGGTAGCCACAGTGACTAGTCAAATTTGTCACTTCACCACTCTAAGCTCTCGTCTGGTTTCCATCCTCAGACAAATGGTCAATCAGAGAAGATCAATCAGACTTGAAGACTTGGAGTCAGCGCTGCGCTGTGTGGTGTCGTCAGCCCTTGTCCTGGAGTTCACACTACCTGGGTAGAGTACTCGCATAATGCTCTAGCTTCTTCTGCTACTGGTCTGACTCTTTCCCCTTTCCAGTGCTCCATTGGTTATCAACCACTCTCCTGTCTGTGGATGAGGTAGCTGCAGTGTCATGACCAAGCCTTTATGCAGAGGTGTCGGAAGATCTGGAAGGACACCAGGAGGCCCTGCTGTGGACTTCATCCCAGAGTAAGAGGCTAGCTGACCGTCACTGCTGTCCTGTACCCAAGTACACTCCAGGTCTGACAGTCTGGTCATCTCTAAGTCTATACCATTGGAAACTGATTAAAATAGGCACCCTGTTTCATTGACCATTTGAGATCGAAAGGGTCATGAATCCTGTTTCTGTTCACCTTAGACTTCCCAAAGCGCTCCGTGTTCATCCAACCTTTCATGTGTCCCAAGTTAAGTAATCCTAATCTTAAGTAAGTAAGTAAGTATGTAAGTAGTCTTGTATTTGTATGCGCATTTCACAGACAAGCCTGTTCTCTCCAGCTCCTCTCCAGATGTCCCATCACACAAGTGTGCCTATTCTTTAGAGCCAGCGATAAAATTCATCCGACAAGTCCTGTGCCTCCTCAGGTCTCGCCAACCCACTGCTCTCTGTGGTCGTCTTGGATCTGTCCAGCTCCCCAGGAACTAACGTGACTGGTTCTAGTCTACCTTTGTTTAATAAAGACCTTCTTCTGCTTTATTGGATCCTTCCTCCAGTCGTTTATATAACAGATGTGGAGCTTCTGTGTGCTGCTGTTACGCCCCGCGGTGGTCAAACAAGAGATAGCATGTAAAAACACTTCACTGTTTAGTTTAGAACACATGTCACTTTAACAAAGTGAAGCTAAACTTACTCTTTCCTTATTGTCTTATTGTTAAACTCAGTTCTGTTGTCACTCTGTCGTTTCAGTCACAAACCCAAGTCAAACTAAAGTCAGACTAAAGTCCCCAAAACACGGCTCATGTTTGGGACATGTCACTGATCATAATATTAAAACTGATCAATAATGTCACTGATCAATAATGTCAAAACTGATCAATAATGTCACTGATCAATAATGTGACTGATCAATAATGTCAAAACTGATCAATAATGTCACTGATCAATAATATCACTGATCATAATGTGACTGAAATAATGTCACTGATCAATAATGTCAGACTGATCAATAATGTCACTGATCAATAATGTCACTAATCAATGTCACTGATCAATAATGTCACTGATCAATAATGTCAAAGTTGATCAATAATGTGACTGATCAATAATGTCACTGATCAATAATGTCACTGATCAATAATGTGACTGATCAATAATGTCAAAACTGATCAATAATGTTAGAACTGATCAATAATGTCACTGATCAATCATGTCAGACTGATCAATAATGTCACTGATCAATAATGTCAGACTGATCAATAATGTCACTGATCAATAATGTTACTGATCAATAATGTCACTGATCAATAATGTCAAAGTTGATCAATAATGTCACTGATCAATAATGTCACTGATCAATATGTCAAAGTTGATCAATAATGTCACTGATCAATAATGTCACTGATCAATGTCACTGATCAATAATGTGACTGATCAATAATGTCACTGATCAATAATTCACGATCAATAATGTCAAAGTTGATCAATAATGTCACTGATCAATATTGTCACTGATCAATAATGTCACTAATCAATAATGTCACTGATCAATAATGTCACTGATCAATGTCACTGATCAATAATGTGACTGATCAATAATGTCACTGATCAATAATGTCACTGATCAATAATGTCAAAGTTGATCAATAATGTCACTGATCAATAATGTCACTGATCAATATTACTGATCAATAATGTCACTGATCAATAATGTTACTGATCAATAATGTCAAAACTGATCAATAATGTCACTGATCAATAATGTTACTGATCAATAATGTAAAAACTGATCAATAATGTTACTGATCAATAATGTCACTGATCATAATGTCAAAACTGATCAATAATGTCACTGATCAATATTACTGATCAATAATGTCAGAACTGATCAATAATGTCACTGATCAATAATGTCAAAACTGATCAATAATGTTACTGATCAATAATGTCAAAACTGTCACTGATCAATTATGTTACTGATCAATAATGTTATTGATCAATAATGTCAGAACTGATCAATAATGTCAAAACTGATCAATAATGTCACTGATCAATAATGTAAAAACTGATCAATAATGTCAAAACTGATCAATAATGTCACTGATCAATATGTCACTGATCAATAATGTGACTGATCAATATGTCAAAACTGATCAATAATGTTAGAACTGATCAATAATGTCACTGATCAATCATGTCAGACTGATCAATAATGTCACTGATCAATAATGTCACTGATCAATAATGTCAAAACTGATCAATAATGTCACTGATCAATAATGTCACTGATCAATAATGTTACTGATCAATAGTGTTGATCAGTTTTATGCAGAGGCAGGAGAAAGGGGCGGAGCCTGAGCAGATCATTTAAATAATCAGAATACAGGAGACAGACAGAATGAAAGGTAAAGATAAACTAAATCAATATTAAACTTACAATAATAAACAATTAAAGTCTCATTTTATAACTTGTTTTAGTGTTAGGGTTAAAATTCTGAACTGAAACTAAAAATGTAAATAATATCAAAATCTCGTCTCATCTGATCTCGTGGCTCGTTTAGTCTCGTGAAACTTCTGTCTCGTCCCATCTCTAAATATTGTAGATTTAGATCAATAATGTCAGGAAGGATCATAATGTCAGGACGGATCAATAATGTCAGGATGGATCAATAATGTCAGGAAGGATCAATAATGTCAGGATGGATCAATAATGTCAGGACGGATCAATAATGTCAGGATGGATCAATAATGTCAGGACGGATCAATAATGTCAGGAAGGATCAATAATGTCAGGAAGGATCAAAATGTCAGGACGGATCAATAATGTCAGGACGGATCAATAATGTCAGGAAGGATCAATAATGTCAGGATGGATCAATAATGTCAGGACGGATCAATAATGTCAGGATGGATCATAATGTCAGGAAGGATCAATAATGTCAGGAAGGATCAATAATGTCAGGAGGATCATAATGTCAGGATGGATCATAATGTCAGGACGGATCAATAATGTCAGGATGGATCAATAATGTCAGGAAGGATCAATAATGTCAGGAAGGATCATAATGTCAGGAAGGATCAATAATGTCAGGAGGATCAATAATGTCAGGATGGATCAATAATGTCAGGAAGGATCAATAATGTCAGGATGGATCAATAATCTCAGAACACTTTGACTTGAACAGTTTATTAAGAGTAAGTAAGTGATAAGTAAGGTTTTATTAGGAGAACAAACTTCACACAATAATCACAAACTTGAAATAAAAATGTAGAAAAATACAAAAATCTGTGTTTTAAACAAACTGCATTAACAGGACTGTGTGTATAACAGGACTGTGTAAACGGACTGTGTGTATAACAGACTGTGTGTATAACAGGACTGGTGTATAACAGGACTGTGTGATAACAGGACTGTGTGTATAACAGGACTGTGTGTATAACAGGACTGTGTGTATAAAGGACTGTTGTATAACAGGACTGTGTGTATAACAGGACTGTGTGTATAACAGGACTGTGTGTGTAACAGGACTGTGTGTGTAACAGGACTGTGTGTTAAACAGGACTGTGTGTATAACAGGACTGTGTGTGTAACAGGACTGTGTGTATAACAGGTCTGTGTGTATAACAGGTCTGTGTGTATAACAGGACTGTGTGTATAACAGGACTGTGTGTGTAACAGGACTGTGTGTATAACAGGTCTGTGTGTATAACAGGTCTGTGTGTATAACAGGACTGTACTGTTTTTCTATCTTTGTGAGGACCGTTTGAGTTTATAACCAACAGAGTGAGGACATTTTTGGGAAGTGAGGACATTTTGGCCGGTCCTCACTTTGTGAAGGGCCTGTTTTGGCCTGTTTGAGGGTCAAGATGAGGTTTTAGAGTTAGGCGTTAGAATTGGGTTAAGGTTAGGTTTAGGGCTAGGGTTAGGGGTTAGTTTGGATGGTTATGGTTAGGGTAAGGGGCTGGGTAATACATTATGCCTATGAAGGTCCTCACTAAGATAGAAAAACAAGTATGTATGTGTGTATAACATGTGTGTATAACGTGTGTATAAACAAAAGCAAAGTTCTGGTCCCAAACTGATGCCACATTAAACTGTTTGTATGAATTCCAAATTACCATGTGAGAACACAGATTATGTATGATCTATATAAGTGAAGTCAGTAATGACAAACCAGCAGAGGCTCGTGTTTAGTGTTGCCCAGTTTAAAGTGAGCAGACACTGGGAAACTAGTGAAGTATAGTTTCACTGTGTGAATGAGCTCCATCGTGTCGGCGTTGTAAAAGGACAGCTCTTTTCTGGGACAGTTCAGGTAAATCCCGATTTTCTGGGGTTTGACCTGGACCTGCAGAACTGTGTCATGCTCTGAGTAATACTCTGGCTCACAGATCTGATATGTACCTGATCTGTGAGTTAAATACGTCTGAGGCAAACCCAGCTCCCACTCACTCTGATCTCCCACATAAACCTCCCAGTAATGCTGCCGTGAGAAAGTCTCTGTGCTCTGAGTGGATTAGGCAGAGCAGTTTTTGTTTGCCTATAATTGCTTTTATATCCACTAGAACTATATTCATGCTGCGTTTGACAGAACGAGGCAGAGCTCTTGTCCTGCGACACACACAGGCTGGTTTGTCTGTTTCCAGAGTCAGACGTTCTTCTCGAGGCTTCACCATCTGGACCATCTCCTTCCACACAAACATCTGAAGGTGGCTCTCGTACGGCCCAGGGTCAGTTTCTTCTTCACCACCTGGAAGTTTTCTCGTTTAGGTTCGAATGAAGCTGCTGTTTTGGCGTCTTTTGCTCGGACCAGGTCTTCAGGAACAGTTCGGTGTTTGAGACGTCCAGCGCTGCCGTCACAGATTCCTCCAGCTCCTGGTTCTCTGCTTTAGCTGCTCGTATTTGGTCCAAACTGTTGTTCTGCTGCTCTAAAGCCTCCTTCTCATCAGACTGAACCTTCTCTTTGAGCTGCTTCTCTTTGTTCTGCAGAAACTGGTACATTTCTTTAAACTTGGCGCTGATCAGACCTTGGAGATGTGTGGAGCGTGTCTTGGTTTGGCGGATCTCTTGTTCCTGATACTTGGTCAGTTTCTCCAGACCCTGAGTGTCTTCACAGATGTTTCTGACCAGGTTCTGCAGCTCACTCTTGACCTGCTCAGCTGCTTCACTCACAGGTTTGAACTGGTGTGACTGATGCTTCTGAGAATCTCTGCAGATCACACAAACCAACCTTTGGTCTGTGATACAGAACAACTTCAGCTTCTCGTCGTGTTCGGGGCACAAGACCTCAGCTTCTGAAGAAACACAGAGACAGGTTTGAATAAAGATTCTTGGACTTTTGGTCTTTTGTGGTCACAGTTTATTGTGTGTGGTGAGTGGTTTTAATGCAAAAGGCCACATACAGATGTTCAAAAGTGGAACCAGGACTATTTAGAGAATCTACCACTTACATACGTATTATGGATTGTGAATAAATAAAGTTAAATTAATACGATTGAGTTCATTAGGTCTTGTGTTATAGTTATGTTTCTTGTCCAAAGAGAGTATAGACCACCAGACACGTCACAGGAACAGCAGATGAGAGTTTGTGTGAATGTCTTACCTTTTTGTCGAGTCGATACAGGAGCTTCTGCTGAGTCGCCTCTTTGGCCTTCTCCACCAGACTCTTCAGGACGTGGTTCGTGGACAGAGATGTTTCCTGATTCACGGCGGCTCTACAGTTTGGACATCGAGACTCTTGTCCAAACACACACTGATACAGTGTCGACAGAACGAGTGTCCACAGAGAAGCATCACTGGGTCTGTGTAGAGAGTCAGGCAGATGGAGCAGGTCAGGTCCTCAGACAGACACGCAGCCATGGTCCTCTGGTAGTCCTCTGAAGATTCTCTGGTGGTCTGCAGCTGGTCCTCTGATGGTTCCTCTAATAGTTCTCTAAAAATTCTTCTGTTGTTTTTCTCTTGGCTTTACTCATGGTTCCTTTGTGTTTCAGACCCTTTACCTGCAGTTTGTGAAAGAAAACACAAGGTTAGATCAGTAAAACAAAGTGAACATGATTCTATTTCACATGCCAGTCATGCCCACAGCCTGGAACATACCCATGAACCCAGTGCCCCATAACTACTGCCAACACAACTCTCTCCTTCCTTCGGACAGAGGCCGGAACACAGGTGTTTGCGTTGGCCAAAAATTGTGGATTTTTCTCCTTGGCTCCATTGACCGACGATGTGAGTGCACCATTCGACCCGAGCTCTAAGCACTGATCCAACATATGTCTGATATGGTGGAATATCGTCAGTGCAGAGGAGATTACGGATGGTTCTGTTCTACACTGGCCTGTGGTGTGTCCCAATGTCCTTGGCTGTGGACCTGGTGGAGGCTGAACCTGTCACGGAGATGTGCGGGGGGGCGGTTGGTCTTGTGCAGCGGTCGTTACACGGGGGCCACCAGTACGAGGGCGGTCGTTACACGGGGGCCACCAGTACGAGGGCGGTCGTTACACGGGGCCACCAGTATGAGGGCGGTTAGGGTTAGGGTCCATAGCTCCATCCCTCTCTGGTGGAGACAATCGTGTGTTTTTGGCTTCATTCTGGTGCCTTTTATAGAGAAGACTTGAGCACAGTTAACCAGCGCTAAAAGTCATAAACCACCTGTAATGCACTCTTTATGGTTCTCACAATCAGTCAAGTCTGTCTTCAGCGCTCTATGGACTCACATCAGGATGGAACATGTTTTACAAATGGACTCGTTTTAGAAGGAATTTTACAATATTAAAATGTTGTGTTTCTTTTTTCCTTGAGTGTAAAACTAAACTAGAAAAACATGTTTTTATCGAAGTAGAATTTTTGAAAGCTAAAGTGCTACTTGGAATTAGATAAAGTAAATAAAGTAGTCTTTTGGTGCTCTTCAGTGCAGGGACTTTTAAAGTAAAAAAAAGCATAAAATAACGCTGACGCCTTTCCCATGAGCTGCCACCTTATCGTGGTGGGGGAGTTTGTGGGGAGGAGTCTGTTGTCTGGTGGGTTTCCTTTGACACACAGGTCCAGGTGACAGCCAGACCAAGTGCGGCTCACAAAACCCACTATGAGAAGTTCTATATCGAGGATCGTGCCCAGTATGGCTGAGCCAGGGCCCACCCTGGAGCCAGGCCTGGGTTGGGGCTCGTGAGCGGGCTTGGTCAAGCGCAGCTCGAAGGAGAGACGTGGGTCCGCCTTCTGTGGGTTCACCACCCGCAGAGGGGCTCATGGGGGTTAGGTGCAAAGAGGATAAGGTGGCAGTCGAGGGCAGGTGCCTTGACGACCTAAACCACCATCACAGCCTCTGGAACGTCCCTCTCTGGGGAAGGAGCCTGTCTCTGGGGGAGGAGCCTGAGCTGGAGCAGGAGGATGAGCTCTATAGACTAGATATAGTCGACCTCACCTCCATCACAGCTCAGGCTCTGGAACACAACTCCTGCAGAGAGACTGGACGCTCCACTTCTCCGGTGTTGCCCATAGTTAGAGGCAGAGCTGATGTGAGTCTGCTCAGCTCCATCACTCGAGAGGGTCACATCTCTGTGCCTTCAGGTCAGGTTGGTTGTACAGGGGGACTTCAACATCCATGTGGGCAAGGCCAGTGAGTGTTGCCCAAAGGGTTCTGCCGGAAGAGCTGGAGAAAGTGTGTGTGGACAGACTCAGACTGTTGGCTTTGAGGGTTTCAAAATACGTGGAACTGAACTGAACATATTCAAGAAACAATAAGAGGAGGAGATAGATTAAACAGAGAATATTATTGGATCTATACACTCAAAGCCACGCAGTCTCCATGGAGAGTTAGACCCCCCGCCTCCTTTAAAAAATAATATATAAAAAAATGTTGCTCTTTGAAAACTATAGAACTAGAAATGATAAATGTGATTATTGTCGTTATTATTATCTCTCTATTTTATAAAGCTATTTGTGTACATAATGTTCTTTATATTACTGTTGTTAAATGTGATATTTAAATGTTAATTATTGTGGGCCTAAACCCTAGGGCTGAAAAGCGTTGGCGTTATTCTAGTCTTTTTGCATGTTTATAAGAAAGGCTTCTTAATTTTTTGAGTGCCTTTTTTGGCCAAAAGTTTCACGGTGTACCTTTAAAGGTTTTAAATCACAAATATTTAGCTTGTTGAGGACGATCACACCAAATGAAGTCAGACAAACGTCACAATCCCCTGTGCACGTTAAGTTTTGATTTCCAAGGAAGCCACACCCAGACCCACACCCAGACCAGACCTAGAACCAGACTCAGACCCACAAAGATCAGAAAAACGGAAGTTACAGTCAAAAGAACAGAATTTATGTCTTTACCTCTGTCTGACACAGAAGTCTGCACAAACAGATTATATGTAACTTATTCTAAATCTAGTTCAGTTCAGTTTCTGGATCCATATTTGAATCAATAACTACAGACTTATTCATACAGACAAACACACGGAAGAATGTTTTAGCAGAATAATAATAATATAAACTGTAAACACAAATGGTTTAAGAAGTATGAGGCCCTTATAACCCTAACCCTTAACTTACTTTAATTACACAATCACGAGACTGAAAACGAAACTAACAGAAAACAACTGTAAAACTGCACAAAACATCACAGAAACACAAACAGATCAACTCTGAGCATGAAAACTGTCACATATAAATACTCACGTGTAAAGAGCTCAGGTGTGTCCTAGTCCTTCAGAAGAGTCTGGAGTCTGGAGTCCGGAGTGGAGTATAGCCTACTGTAGAGTCTGGAGCAGATGTGGCGCGTGTCCGTGTCCGTGTCTGTGAGAGTGAGTGAGTATGCTGCTGCTGCTGCTGTTGCTGTGGCGCCCCGCGGTGGTCAAACAGGAGATAACACGCTGCAAAAACACTTCTCTCTTGAGTTTAAAACACGTGACACTTTAACGTGCACATGATAGGCTGGACTATATTTTAGTAAAACATAATAAACATGATTATGATCAGAATGAATCTAAACATTCAGCTTGTTTTGACCCAGTTTGTTGTTTTGGTGAAGTTTATTATTGTGTTTTATTCAGTAAATATGACACATGTGGAGGGAATCCACCACTGTTACCTAGCAACCACACTGTAAATCTGAGACAAAATCAACATAAATAAGACAGGAATGACAACGTGACACATTATTATAATTTGTAAAACTTTAATAGTGTTAAATTATTGCTTAAAACTTCCAGAAACTGTCAGTTTTGTGTAAAAGTCTTTTTGTCGACACTATGGAGGATTCTGTTTAGAACGAGAATTACTTCCTGTAATTTTCTATGTTTAGTTGTCAATTTCTTCATAAATTGCAACTGAACTGTTGTAAAACTATGATCATATTTACCACAAAGACTCTCTCACAAACTAAGTCAGAATAAGAAAAATGTCATAATCTGTCAAAGTGAAGCTAAACTGTTCCTTTATTGTCTTTATTGTTAAACTCAGTTCTGCTGTTTGTTCAAAGCCTGATCCTCAGCAGTGTATTTGTCACNCCTCCAGATCCAGAACAAAGACCCTCAGAACAAAAATCAAGACCCAAAGCAGCCTTTTGGTGAGCGTTGGTCTTCTGCTTGCCAGCTGGCTTTCGAGACGCTGATCGAGAGATTGACCAGCTCTCCAGTTCTTGGCTTCGCAGACCCCAAGCTGCCCTACATACTCCACACTGATGCCAGCAACACCGGCATTGGAGCTGCTCTATATCAAGAGCAGGAGGGTAAGCTCAGGGTCATCGCTTATGCCAGCCGGGGGTTGTCCGCAAGCGAGTCAAGGTATCCGGCTCACAAGCTCGAATTTCTTGCTCTTAAATGGAGCGTTACAGAAAAATTCCATGACTACTTGTACGGGGCACACTTTGTCGTAGTGACTGATAACAACCCGCTCACTTACCTCTTAACATCTGCAAAGTTGGACGCTGCCAGTCACAGATGGTTAGCTGCCCTTTCCACATACACATTCAGGTTGCAGTATCGAGCCGGAAAACAAAACCTTGACGCTGATGCCTTGTCCCGTCGTCCTCATGACCCTCCTGCGGACAACCCAGCGCAGAAAGATTGGGACTTGATTCATCGGTTCACACAAGAACATTATGAGGAATCTGACATGGAGGAGGTGGATCCCACGGTCGTCTCCGCCATCTGTCATCGTTGCTGGTGAGGAGCCACCACTGCTTCATCAGAGAGTAACTTACTTTGGTCGAGTCTTTGGGTGTGTCCACCAGCGATTCCTGACTGCTACGCAGACGAAGAACAACATGGGCTACCAGTAGTTTCCCCTCTCTCGCATCTGGACCTCAAGGCGAAGCAGCGAGCTGACCCAGTCATCAGAGAGGTCATCCATCAGATGGAAACTGGGGAGAAGGTACCTCCGACAGCACGTCAAGAGCTTCCAGATCTTGCACTCTTGTTGAGAGAGTTGAATCGCCTGGAGCTGCAAGACGAGATTCTGTATCGGAGGAGAAGAGACGGAGAAAATGTGTCTTACCAGCTGGTTTTGCCCGAAGAATTGAAATCCACTGTCCTATCAAGTCTACATGACGACATGGGCCACTTGGGCATAGAAAGAACTTTGGACTTGGTTCGGTCAAGGTTCTTCTGGCCACATATGTCTGCTGACGTGGAAACCAAAGTAAAGACCTGTTCTCGGTGTGTGAGACGGAAGGCGCTTCCTGAAAGATCTGCACCCTTGATCAACATCAAAACCACTCGCCCTTTGGAGTTACTTTGCATGGATTATTTGTCATTGGAACCAGACCAAAGCAATACCAGAGATATTCTTGTCTTACGGATCATTTCACAAGTTCGCAGTGGCGATACCCACCGCAAATCAAAAAGCAAAGACGGTGGCGAAAGTCCTATGGGAGAACTTTCTCGTAGTGTACGGTATCCCTGAGCGTCTCCATACCGACCAGGGGCCGGATTTTGAATCGAAGCTCATCAAGGAGCTTTGTCAACTTGCTGGCATCGAAAAGACAAGGACGACTCCCTACCATCCACGGGGGAACCCAGTGGAGCGGTTTAACCGCACGCTGCTCTCCATGCTTGGAACTTTGCAAACGAAACAGAAAAACAGATGGAAGGACTACGTAAAGCCCTTGGTGCAACGCATATAACTGCACAAAAAATGATGTTACCGGCTTTACGCCGTATGAATTGATGTTTGGTCGTTCTCCGCGGCTTCCAGTTGACCTGGCATTTGGGTTGCCTCTGCGGGAACAACAGTCCACAACACATTCACAGTACGTCACAGATTTGAGATCACGCATGGAGGAAAGTTTTCAGTTGGCATCTAAAATGCAGCCCCGGTCTGGTGAAAGAAACAAAAGACGCTTGACCAACGAGTTACTCCGTCGAATCTGATGGAAGGTGATCGAGTGTTGGTTCGAAACGTCAGGCTTCGAGGGAAGCATAAGCTTGAGGACAAGTGGGAGAATGATGTGTACTTGGTGCTGAAGCGTGCTGGAGATTTACCAGTGTACACTGTGCGGCCGGAGGACAAGCCGGAAGGACCTACTCGCATGCTCCACAGAGATCTTCTGCTTCCATGTCCATTCCTCTCCGCCAGCGATAGTTCAGACCCGCTGCCAGTTACACCACCACGTCGTCCACTGACTCGGAGCCAAAAATCTGTCTCGAGAATGAGTCTGTTGATGATCTGGTTGAGGATGAAGATGGATGAACCGCAAAAATCCTGAAACTGAAGACTACCTACCTGAAGAAGGGGAGTCCTCTGCGTGTCCGAAGCTTCCTTGCCAGTGGAAGAAGAATTGGAGCCTGATGAACCTGTATCTGAAGCCTTACCTGAAGATCCAGTGCTCCTTGGCCAGGCAGAGACATCCCCCAATCGAGCTCAGCCAGTGCTCATCCCGACAGAGACTCGTGCTACTCTCAATGCTCCTGAGAATATTAGTCCTGATCCTGAAGTTGATTTAATGGTCAGGCACTCTAGTCGACAGCGTCAGCCGCCTAGCCGTCTACAGTATGCGGTTTTGGGCGACCCGCTTATTGATACAGCGAATTACTTGCATCCCCTGTAGCAGTCACAGACATTCAACATGCATCGGAGTTGCATGATCTAAAGGGGGGAGGGTGTAACCCAGGTGAAAAAACTCGCCTCTAAAGCCGTTTCATCCTTTCCTGTAATAAATACCTCGTCAACTTTTAGTATTACGTCACGTGACGATGCGCGCCAATCACTTTCTATTTTACCGGAAGTTAGATACGCCGCGAGACGCGAGGGAATGCTAGAAGGGTGACATGCTACAGGTGGGTTAAAGTAACTTTTTATCGTGTATTTCGCTTATTTTGTCGTTTCATCAAATGCATCTGTTGTCGAAACTTTAGGAGCCGACTGCCAGGTGCCGACCGCTACAAAAAAGAGCACGAGTTTGAAAATAACTACGGAATCGGTGAGTGTGCTAACACGTAGCTTAGCCTCTCATTCAAATGCATGAGTTAGCTTAGCCTAGCCGACTCCATTAGTTTCAATGGAGCGGTTAGCCTCGTACTTTATGCCCGTTTTCTCAAAAAGCTTTTTACTAAATGAAGTGCAATTAATGTCGAGTCTTCCTTATCTTATTGTTGATTGATGTGTGCATTTTGGTTTAAATTGGAAGCACTTTAATGCCCGAATTGAGCATTTGTTTGGAGCTTGTTTTTCCAATGCAGCTCATTCATTGCACTTCATGCACTTTAAAGAGTAACTATTGTTGACATTTTAATGCAATGTTTTTGTACAATTTGTGATACTTGAACATGATGAATAGCTATATTTGCTAATGTTATTCATTATACAATGAAATATTTTGCTATTTATTATTATTCAATATTTAACACTGATATTGACATATGGATTTGATTGTGATGCAATTGGTAATATTTATTTATTGCTAATTTGATAGGCCTATTTGATTAGAAGTTAACTATGATGTGCACATGATTTACTGGTGGTCCTGTTTTATACGCAGGCCGGGTTGGATGGCGAGCTATAAAGTCAGAGCCCAGAACCTAAAGGCAGAACAACTGCCAGAACTCTACTCCAGACTCTCCACAAGATCCTCTCCTGCTCTGGTTCGGGCCGGTAGGAGGCTCTTGTAGCCGCCCATTACTTTTTCTGAACTTTTGGTCCCGTGAACTGTTCGTGGCCGTTTATATCGAACTCTGCCCCTCCCTCGCACTTGCACTTTCACTTCGCACTTTCCCTGGATATTTATGGACTCACAAGCCACGAACTATTGTTGCGTGTCATACGCTCGGGACATTTGAATCTGAACTCTTGAACCATTCGAAACAAACTCTTGCGCAAAGCACTTTTCATCGAACGTATCAAATTTGCACAGCGAGAAATGTTTTTTGAATGTAAACTATTTTTCTATGCTTGTATTGTAAATATTTATGATTGAATGGCCCATTCATGGGGTATTTTTGTCTAATCTGTTTTTTGTCTACTCAATATAATATCAGCAAACTTAAATCTTTGTGTCAGCCTCAATCACTCCACTCCTAGAGCCGAACCAACACATCTTCTGACTTAGCCCAACTAAATACTTAACCTTAGTCATTAAGGCTTTGTTACATGTCATTTACCACATTAGCAACACACATGCTACACACATACTCATAGAACTACAGTTACATTAGGTAACTAAGATTTTCCCACAGCGACGCCTGTAGGTGAGTAAGTAAGTAATCTTTATTTGTATAGTGTATTTCCAGACACAGAGTCACAAAGCGCTTCACAGTGAGATGAACCCCTCCCCTCCCCACTCAGTGACAGTAAACTGCCCTGGGGCAGCTCAGCAGAGGAGATTCGCTTAAACACCTGGCGCCTCAGCCTCCGACCATCACCAACTGTCCCTAACATGCATGTTATTGGTTGGTGGGGAAACCGGAGTGCCCGGAGGAAACCACCCAGACACGGGAGGAACATGCAAACTCCACACAGAAAGGTCAGAGCCTGAGCGGGAATCGAACCTGCGACCTTCTTGCTGTGAGGCCAGAGCGCTAACCACTCTGCACCGTGCCGTGTGAGCTCGCACACACTCATAGAACTATGGCTACTCCAAGTAACTGTAATAGTCTTTTGTCCAGCAGTAGTCTTTCCACAACTGTTACTTAGCAACCACAGTGTAAATCCACAGAAATGTCAGACGTTATGATTGAACAAATGAGAATAAGTTTAATTGTGTTAAATGTTTGTTTGTGTGCAGAGATTCTGTTTTACTGACGTCACTTTCCTCTCACATCTGTCAGTGTCTTTATGATTTACAACTTAAAGCTGCATCATGTAACTTTCTGGAGGTGAAAAGTCAACCTCACAATTCAATAGAAAGAGGAAGATAAAATCATTCTTTGATACACAAGTTTTATGCCGGATGTGAGAAAATATACAGGAAACAAGAGGAGGCTCTTTTCTAGGCCAAAAAACAATATAATGTGTGGCCAAGCAAGCTTCCTTTTAGTAAAATTGCACATTGTTTTTATTTAGTGTCACAAACACGTCTAAACTATAAAAACATGCTTTTATTGAAGTTTATTTTTTGGCCAAAAAGTTACACGGAGCACCTTTAAATGTTTTAAATCACAATTTAGCTTGAGGACGATCAAACGAAGTCAGACAAACGTCATAATCCCCCAGCGCACGTTAAGTTTGATTTCCAAGGAAGCCACACCCAGAACCAGACCCAGACCAGAACCAGACCCAGACTCAAACTCAGATTCAGACTCAGAACGATCAGAAAAACGGAAGTTATAGTCAAAAGAACTTGTGTCTTTTACCTCTGTCTGACACAGAAGTCTGCACAAACAGATTCTAGACGAAAAACTTATTCTAAATCTAGTTCAGTTCAGTTTCTGGATCCATATTTGAATCAATAATCACAGACTTATTCATACAGACAAACACACGGAAGAATGTTTTAGCAGAATAATAATATAAACTGTAAACACACATAGTTTAAGAAGCATGAGGCTCTTATAAAGATGAATATAACAAACTTAACTTAGTTACACAACCACGAGGCTGAAAACGAAACTAACAGAAAACAACTGTAAAACTGCACAAAACATCACAGACACACAAACAGATCAACTCTGAGCATGAAAACTGTCACATGTAAAATACTCACGTCTACAGAGCTCAGAGTGTGTCCTAGTCCTTCAGAAGAGTCCGGAGTCTGGAGTCTGGAGCTGATGTGGAGCGTGTCCGTGTATGTGAGTGTGAGTGAGTATGCTGCTGCTGCTGCTGCTGCTGCTGTGGCGCCCCGCGGTGGTCAAACAGGAGATAACACGCTGCAAAAACACGCTTCTCTCTTTAGTTTAGAACACGTGACACTTTAACGTGCACATGATAGGCTGGACTATATTTGAGTAAAACATCATAAACATGATTATGATCAGAATGAATCTAAACATTGATCTTGTTTTGACCCAGTTTATTATTGTGTTTTGTCCAGTGACACATGTGAAGGGAATCCACCACTGTTACCTAGCAACCACACTGTAAATCTGAGACAAATCAACATAAATAACACAGGAGTGACAACATGAGACATTATTATAACTTTAACACTTTAGTTGTGTTAAATTATTGCTTAAACTTCCAGAAACTGTCAGTTTTGTGTAAATTGTCTTTTTGTCGAAATGTGGAGGAGAATTACTTCCTGTAATTTTCCACGTTTAGTCATCAATTTCTTCATAAATTACAACTGAACAGCTGTAAAACTATGATCATATTTACCACAAAGACTCTCACACCAAACTAAGTCAGAATAAGAAAAATGTGAGAATCTGTCAAAGTGAAGCTAAACTCTGCCTTTATTGTCTTTATTGTTCAGTTCTGCTTTTTGTTCAAAGCCTGAGTCTCAGCAGTGATTTGTCCACTCACTACTGATCACAAACACCTGCTGCCTCACTCTCAGACCCTCCTTTCACCTGCTCCTCAGGCTTTTCCAGCAGCAGCTCTGTTTGAAATGTGTTTGTGGGAGGAGTTTAGGGTTTGACTCTGTAGCGTAAAGCGGTCCACATTAACTTTAAGAAGAAGAATAATTCTGATTGGAACGGACAGAATGGACAAGGTGATTCCAGTCAGAGAAGGAACTGGATGTCTTGTTGAGAATGGCTTTATTGTACAAACATAGTGCATCCAAAGTATAGAAACAAATACATCACAGACCTTGAGTTACTTTAAGTAACTTCGTAAGTGTTTTATTTTTAGCGCTAGCTTAATTGGCCGTGAAGCGCGGAGATAAACGAATAAATCAAGGCAGTTTAGCAAAAAAAAAAAAAAACCTAGATAAACTAGTAACTAAAGAAACAAAGATCGGAAATATATTCATGTACGACAGTTACCACAATCCAAAATTCTTACTTTTATAAATAATACACACCAAAATGGTGCTGCCTGTCATTGCCCACTTCGTACCTTTTAGAGAAAGTGCGCATGCGCCGGCCGAAATTACGTCTTTTAAGCACATTATTTGTAAGTGTACAATTGATATTATTCATTTATACTGATATTTATTTATGTATCTCTCAAAGGTTTGCCAAAAGAAGGCCCAAAACGCCGCACTTAATTATCGCCGTTTTAAGCTAGCAGTTAGCAGCCGGAACGAGTTTAATCGGGCATTAACGGCTTTAAAACAGGAATAATCTCACTTTACAAATAACTGCTTTGTTTTAATCTGTAAGGGAGGTTTACGTTTACCAGTTTAGTTTTGTCTGTGTTTAAGTTAAAATTTAAAACGAATAAAACAATGTAAAATGTGTGTCCGTTTGTTTTGAGGCTCTGAAGCTAACGCAGCTTCATCTTTATTATTTGTTTGTAAAATGGAGGAGTTTCCCGCTGCTGCGGCCGTTGCCAGGGTAACCAGGGCTCCTTCCCGCCGCGGAGGGTCGCGCGCTGCGGAGACGGAGAGAGAGAAGGTGACTCAAGATGGAGGAGCGTCGTGTCCGTGTCTCTGTCCGTGTCTCTGCTCATCTGTCTGCTGCTGCTGCTCGTCCGGGACCGTGAGACCGTGAGGGACCGGGTGTCGTCGTCCTCCCGTGTCTCATCTCCGTACGTTTGTCCTCCCGTGTGTCTCTGCTCCGGGACCGTGAGAACCGGGTGTCCCGCTGCTGCTGCTGTGTCCGCTCCTCCTGCCTCCCCCGTTTGTCTCTCTCCGTGTGTCCTCTGCTCCTCCGTGAGAACCGGGTGTCCTCCTCCTGCTCCCCCTCCGTGTCTCCTCCCCCCGTGTGTCCTCTGCTCGTGTCTCCCGCGGACCACAGACCGGATAGCGGGGCTTCTGTCCGCGTTGAGCCGAGAACAGCTGCTCTGAGCCCGGGTGAATCTGTGCCGAGTGAGCGCCTCAGCTCCAGAGACACGGAGCGGCCATTGGACACCTGCAGCCGGGACAGGACCGGGACAGGACCGGGACAGGACCGGGACAGGACCGACCTGCAGCGGACAGGTGAGTCCCCCATCCACTGGACCTGTTTTAGTCCTGCTTTAGTCCAGTTTTAGTCCTGTTTTAGTCCTGTTTTAGTCCTGCTTTAGTCCTGCTTTAGTCCTGTTTTAGTCCTGTTTTAGTCCTGTTTTAGTCCTGTTTTAGTCCTGCTTTAGTCCTGTTTTAGTCCTGTTTTAGTCCTGCTTTAGTCCTGCTTTAGTCCTGGTTTAGTCCTGTTTTAGTCCTGTTTTAGTCCTGCTTTAGTCCTGTTTTAGTCCTGGTTTAGTCCTGTTTTAGTCCTGGTCTACCTGGTTTAGTCTGTTTTAGTCCTGGTTTATTCCTGGTTTAGTCCTGGTTTAGTCCTGGTTTATTCCTGGTTTAGTCCTGGTTTAGTCCTGCTTTAGTCCTGCTTTAGTCCTGGTTTAGTCCTGCTTTAGTCCTGCTTTAGTCCTGGTTTAGTCCTGGTTTAGTCCTGTTTTAGTCCTGGTTTAGTCCTGTTTTAGTCCTGTTTTAGTCCTGCTTTAGTCCTGCTTTAGTCCTGTTTTAGTCCTGCTTTAGTCCTGGTTTAGTCCTGTTTTAGTCCTGTTTTAGTCCTGCTTTAGTCCTGGTTTAGTCCTGTTTTAGTCCTGGTTTAGTCCTGGTTTAGTCCTGTTTTAGTCCTGTTTTAGTCCTGCTTTAGTCCTGGTTTAGTCCTGTTTTAGTCCTGGTTTAGTCCTGTTTTAGTCCTGTTTTAGTCCTGTTTTAGTCCTGGTTTAGTCCTGTTTTAGTCCTGTTTTAGTCCTGTTTTAGTCCTGGTTTAGTCCTGTTTAGTCCTGTTTTAGTCCTGTTTAGTCCTGTTTTAGTCCTGGTTTAGTCCTGTTTTAGTCCTGTTTTAGCCCCGTTAGTCCTGGTTTAGTCCTGGTTTAGTCCTGGTTTAGTCCTGTTTTAGCCCTGTTAGTCCTGTTTAGCCCTGTTAGTCCTGGTTTAGTCCTGGTTGCTTAAATCCCTGTGTTACGTGTGTTTTTTCAGATTTGAGTTATTTTGGGACAAAGTTGTGACTGAATAATTCAGTGTTTGGTCTCAGAACGTTGGGTTTATAATATTTTATACTTTAGCAGATTTAAAGGTTTATAATCTTCAATATTTATTCAGAGGAAACATGTTGAGTGAGATATTTAAGGAGAATAATGTAGAGTTGTGTTGTTTGTGTTTAAATCCCTGTTAAGGCCACGTTAGACTTTATTATTTTGTATTTTTTTATTTTCAGAGAGTGGCCACAATTTGCAGAATACATTGTTAGTACAGTTGTTTTGGTAAACCACTTTTTCTTTTTAAAGAAAGTTACAACCAAACAAAACGGGAGAATATGAACCTTATACTAGTGCACATCAGGACCTGTTCATGTAAGAAAATAAATAAATAAATAAAACAGAAAAACAAGAAAAAGAGGACACAACAACGGGGCTAGTCTGGCCGTAAAGGCTTTATACTTGGCCCAACATTATAAAGTAATTTGTGTTTCATTTCACACTCTCGTCCCGTCTGTGTCTCTGTCTTTGTCCCGTCTGTCTCAACCTAAATATGGACTATAACCTTTGTCCCTCCCCCTCCTCCTGCAGAGAACTGTTTAGGCAACAGTCTGTCTTTGTGTCCTTCATGATCCAGTCACAGAAACAGAAACATGCAGGTTGTTGTGTCTCTGGTTCTGTCTGTGTCTCTGCTGTTCTTCTGATTTTCTGCTGTGTTTGATTCCAGATGCCCCTAAGCCCCGGCCCACTGTGAGCTGCTGAGCCAATAGGATGTCAGACGCCGAGGAGACGAAGAGCCAGGTGAGTTTAAACTGAGTCTAACCCTCAGAGTCTAACCCTCAGAGTCTAACCCTCAGAGTCTCCCCAGAGTCTAACCCTCAGAGTCTAACCCTCAGAGTCTAACCCTCAGAGTCTAACCCTCAGAGTCTAACCTCAGAGTCCTACCCTCAGAGTCTAACCCTCAGAGTCTAACCCTCAGAGTCTAACCCTCAGAGTCTAACCCCAGAGTCTAACCCTCAGGCTAAGTCTAACCCTCAGAGTCTAACCCTCAGAGTCTAACCCTCAGAGTCTACCCTCAGAGTCTAACCCTAACCCTCTGAGTCTGGTGTGAGGCTCCAGGGCATCAGGTTTAAGTCCGATCAGACTGGACTGTCCTGAGACACAGACACACACTGCTCTGACTCACTGTTTGTACTTGAACATTTGATGACATTGTAAACAGGGATGTTCACGGTTAACTGATGAACCAGTTAACCGTGACTAAAGGTTTAACCCAGTGAGACGTCTTTCACTGTTAAATGACAGATATATAACTGTCTCTGAAGAGCTCTGGGGGAAAAACATCCTACAACCACAAAAACACAGTTTCTCTCATCAGAAACCTGAGACAGAGTTTATAGGCTGCTACGCTAGCTCCGGTTTATGAGTTCCTTCTTGTCTCGTTCAGTCCTTTTGGGGAATTTGTCGAGAAGCGCTAATATTAATTAATATTTAAAAACTCAAAGCAGAGAGCAGATTTCCACTAGATAACCACTGCAGTCAGTTCAGAGCTTCACATACGAGAGAAATACTTCACCAGAGAAAGACTGTGTTTAGAAAAGTAAGATTAGCTCAATATAAAGCAGACAGTTTTGATACAAATACATGACATATATAGTCTGAGTGTTTTTGTATGAAGCTAGTTCAGTTTGTAGAGTTATTTTAAAATTAATAAATAAATTAAATACATGTTAGCATTAGCTTCAGAGACAAAACGACACATTTTATAAACACATGGTGAAGTATTTACTAGGGCTGTAGTTCTTTAGTCGTTTAGTCGATTAATCGGTCGATGGGGCTTTAGTCGACCAAAATTTGTATTAGTCGACCCAGCCCGAGCCCGCGCACGTCGTGTCCGAACCCGACCGGAACCTGTGCCTAAGCCCCGCCACTCACTGAACTGTGGCATTTTAATGACAGAAAAAGCTTCTTATGATGTCCAACGTGTTTAATGTAAGTGTGTCTCGCCGCTTCCTCCACCTCACATTCCTCTCTCTCTCTCTCTCTCTCCCTCTCCCGCCCTCCCGTTCCTTCTTTTCTCCCGCGCGCGTAACGTGAAAGGAGAACGAAAGACGTGCCTTCCCCGTCTTTCGTTCTCCTTTCTCTTTACCTGCTCCGCGCTTATTCACAAGTCTTCTCTCTCTCTCTCTCTCTCTCTCTTTCTCTCTCTCTCTCTCTCTCTCTCTCTCTCTCTCTCTCTCTCTCTTCAGTCTCGCGCCGTATAGTTGGCCACTTAAACACTGACTTTTTTTATCACAGCGGTGGTTTTGTGCTGTGTTCTGACGCGGCTGTCAATCATCCGTGAAGCGCACGTGTTCAGTACGGCTCTGCATCTTGGCCCGAACCCGGCCGGCCCACATTTCTCACGTAGGCTAGTTGTCGGGCCTGCACGGGCTCCGGCCCAGAATCTAAACTCTAAACACACTGTGTCATATTCATTTTGTGTGTAAATTGTTGTTTTTGCATGAACTCCATTGCACTTTTGCCTTTTTGCGTCAGATAAATTGTCAGATCAAACTATATTTTTTTAGCTTCAGAGCTTTAGCCACGCCCCCTTTTTAGTCGACTAATCGGTCGATGGGACATGTCTTTAGTCGACCAAGAATTTCTTTGGTTGACTACAGCCCTAGTATTTACCTCGTATGTGTGTGTGGCAGTATGCACTTTACAGTTTCGACAGTAGATGGCACCAGACCCACAGTACAGTATAAAAGCCCCCTGCTTTCACTTCCGGGTTTCCATGGGCGGCTGGTCCGCACCACGTCTACAGTCTGGTGAGTGGTTTCAGCCTCGCGACGCACCGCTCTCTGTACGTGTCTCCAGCATCGCTTCGACCGAGTGCAGTCTGGAGGAATCAGGGCGTTTGTTGTAGCCGGCTGAGCGGCAGTCAGAACCGCGGCTGGAGTCCTTCAAAGCTGGTTTATAGGTTGTTCAGGCCGAGGCGGAGGCTGCAGCGGTCCGGCAGCCCAACCACCATCTTGTTCCTCCTTTGCTCCTGCATTGCTCGTCTTGGTCCTCTCTGTTACTCCATGGTACTGTTCGTGAAGTAAGAACAATGTGACTGGGTATATGTGGACTAGTGAAACAACTGAACTCAAGGGTGGAACTGAATGACGTTGAAAATGTGACATGATGTGTAACTGAATTGTGCAGAACAAAAAAAAGAACATTCAAAGAACATTTCAAGTACAATCAAAAATAAAGTAAACTACCTTTGCTTCAAAATAAAAAGCAAATGTGATTAAATAGAACATGCCTCTGTCAATGTTGCTTTAATGTTTAGTTATAGTTATTTTATTGTCCAGGTGAAATTCCTGGGCTGGCGTTGTTGGTTTTTGTTTCCTTTTTATTATTTTACAGCTAAAGTTATTATTATTTAAATAAAACTTTTATTTATTTTTAAGCCTAAGACCCACCATGCCACATGAAGCTCTGAACTCGTCTGGATGTAGCTTGTGTCCAGTTTGTGTTGATTAATTATTTAATTAGTTTACAGCGTTTGAGTGAGTCTAACGAGGGAATGAACTGACCGGAAACAACGAACCGCTGGTTTATTTACACCGGAACTGGCCAAGCTGCAGCGTGAAAAGGGTCTACAGACAAATGTCAGTCATGTTTGGATTTATTCTCTTGGGTTTGATGCTTGGGAGAAGAAAACAGACTGGATTATTCAGATCAGGTCAGGGTGACTATGGAAGGTTAGCGGCTAACGTTATGTATGAGTGGTTTTATTGAACACACAGTGCAGCATTTAAACAGTGTTTATAGAGGCTTTTAATCAGTCGTGTTGTGTCTGTCTCTGCGTTGTCTCTGTGTTCACTCTCATAGCTCTGATGTGCTTGATTATAACACGTCCAGTGAGAAGAACAACAGATAAAAAGTAGTGCATTTATGTAATCGGTTAAAAGATTATTGATCTCCAACTAACGGTTAAAGAAACATTTGAAAACGTGTGTGCCTTTTTCTCACAAAACTGAGTAAAATATCACTTCCTTTGTCTTTGCCAGTGACTAGAGTTTCTACATTCTGCTACTAAACTCGTCACGATTATTTTTATTTTGTTCTTTTGAATTATCACAATTATTGATTAATCCAGTGGTTCTCAGTTATTTTCTATCTATAGAAAGTGTATAAGTATATCTAAAAGTGTAAAAGAAAAACATCTATATCAACAAATATGAACTTTATTTTGTACATTTACACTTTGCACGAGCCAACTAAGTTTATATTATTTTTGATAAATATTTGTTGCAGTGTTATTTTTACAGTGTAGTCAGCTTCACAGGCTGAACTGAAAAGGCTTTAAAGCGGCGCTGTGATCAGAGCCACACCGTTTGTGTGGAGTAAAGTTGGTGAAATGATGAGGCAGATTAGACGTTATACCCATGGTTTTACCGCGGACACTTGTTGGTGCTGCTCTGTCCCGGTTGAGCGAGCGCGCGGTGTCTGGGCCGTTCTTTTCACCTGTGTGTGTCTGGGCCGTTCTTTTCACCTGTGTGTGTCTGGGCCGCTGAACACACACAAGCGGAGAGACGCAGACGTGGAAATGTACCGACACCGGCACCAGGATCACAGCAGGACAGACAAGGCGCGTGAACGGGACAGATTTTATGAAACGTGCTGATTCGGGACAGACAGGAGGACTGATAGGGCTAGAGCTTATCGATCTAATGGACTGTTACGCTCCTCCACGGCATCACATCACACGTAGAGATGTCAAGATTATTACTTATTTCTTGTGGGCGTGTCTACCTCTCTGTGGGCGTGTCTTCCTCAGGTCTCCGCCCCTCTGGAGCTGGAGTGTAAGATCTGTTACAGTTGTACGACGCCTCCAACAGGCGACCGAAGGTCCTGCAGTGTGAACACCGAGTGTGTGAGACGTGTGTGAAACAGCTCCTCCTGCAGACGGGAACAGGTACTACAACTACTACTACTACAGCTCCTCTCTCCTCTCTTTCTCTCTCTCCTTCTCTTCTCTCTCTCTCCTCTCTCTCTCCTTCTCTTTCTCTCTCTCCTGTTTCTCTCTCTCCTGTTTCTCTCTCACCTGTTTTCTCTCTCCTGTTTCTCTCTCTCCTCTCTCCTCTCTTCCCTTCTCTTTCTCTCTCTCCTCTCCTCTCTCTCCTCTCTCTCCTCTCTCTCTCCTCTTCTCCTATTCTCTTCTCTCTCTCTCTCTCTTCTCTCTCTCTCCTCTTCTCTCTTCTCTCCTCCTTCTCTTCTCTCCTTCTCCTCTCTCTCTCTCTCCTCTCTCTCTCTCTCCTCTCTCTCTCTCTCCCTCTCTCTCTCTCTCTTCTTTCTTCCTCTCCCTCTCTCTCTCTCCTCTCCTCTCTCTCCCTTCTCTCTCTCTCTCCTCTCTCTTCTCTCTCTCCTCTCTCTCTCTCCTCCTTCTCTCTCTCTCCTCCCTCTTCTCCTCTCCTCATCCTCCTGCTCCTTCTCTCTCCTCTCTCTCTTCTCTCTCTCTCCTCTCTCTCTCTCTCTCTCTCTCTCTCTCTCCCTTCCTCACTACCAGCTCCTCCTACAGACAGACACAGGTACTACAGCTCCTCCTACAGACACACACAGGTACTACAGCTCTCCTGCAGACCGGAACAGGTACTGCAACTCACTGTAAAAAAACTTCACTTTTAAGAAAATCATCAAAAAAGACAAATAAAAACTGAAAAACAACAGAAATTACTTAAAAAAGGAAAACTGTCTCCACCCAGCGTCTGGACTCAGTTATTCTGACGGATTAGAGCAGCGGTCCCCGAGGGCCAGATTCAAACCAGACAAGAGGTGATTGGTGCGACAGATGATCGTTATTGTAAGTGCATTTGAGCAACATAGGCTTTGAATCCAGTATTTAGATCATTTATTATGACAAATATTAGGACATCAGGCAAAGACGCTGCTCCCACCGCTAAATTTAAAAGATGACCCTTATTCTCAAAGAGCGGTTCAGGGGCCAGATCTTAACTGTCCGAGGGCTGCATCAGGCCCCGGGCCACAGTTTGCCCTGGTCTGGACTAGAGTAAAGTCGAGTGGTAACCACTGGTCTGTGTGTGTTTCAGGAGACGTGTGGTTTGTGGTCACGTGTCCGTTCTGTCGACAGGAAACTCGGATCAGACACAACGAGGTAATTTACATTTGCTCTCCTCTTCTCTCTTCTCTCTCTCTCTTCCCTCTCTCTAGCGCCCCTACAGTGTGATTTTGTCATTACAGTTGTGGCTGATGCAGGAGGACACTCGATCCTCTCTCTAGCGCCCCCTACAGTCTGTTTGTCTCTCTAGCGCCCCTACAGTCTGATTTTGTCGTTACAGTTGTGGCTGATGCAGGAGGCACACAGATTCTCTCGTTCCTGATCAACTCCAGTTCCAGAGGAAAACCAGACTTCCCTGCAGGATTCCCGCCAAAAGCCAGGAAGGGGGCGGAAAGCCCAGAAGGGGCGGCGGGGGTCAGCGGCTCGGGGCTGGCCAGGGGTAGGTCCTGCTGAAGCCCCGCCTCGTGCTCGCTCTCAGCGTGAGCCCCAAAGTACTCCCACAGTCACAACGGCTCAGAAAGTAAAAAAAACACAGAGAAAACGTTTGGAAAAAGCATCGCAAACATAAAAAAATTATGAAAAAAGTAAATTTGTCCATGATCCTGGTCAAACCCTGATCCTCTCTCTTCTGGTCTATAGCCCTGATCTCTCTCTGTCCTGTTCTAACCCCGTCTTCTCTCCTCCTGGCTCTAACACCTCTGTCCACTCTCTCTGGTTCCTGGTCTAACCCCAGCGTCTCTCTCTGGGTTTCCTGGTGCTTAACCCCGTCTCGTCTCTGTCCTGGTCTAACCCCGTCTCTCTCATATGGTCCTGTCTAACCCGGTCTCTCTCGTCCTCGTCTGGGTCCTGGTCTAAACCCTGATCTTCTCTTGTCCTGGTCCTGGTCTAAACCCGTCTCTCTCTCTGGCTCTGGTCCTAGACTCGGACTGTCTCCTGATCTCGGTCCTGGAAACTTCCTGATGACTCACTGAGCTATGCTCAGTTCGATGTGTCCGCGCTCCAGGCTCCGCCCACTCGTACAAGAGCCACAGCTGGACGAGCCGCAGTGTCCCGCGCTGCCTGCTGGGGCGCTCTGCATGGTGAGTACCACTCTCTCTTTCTACCGCCTGATGATTGTCAACTCTCCATTCGTCCTCCTCTCTCTTTCTCTCTCCTCTCTCTCTCCTCTCTCTCTCTCTCTTCTCTTCCTCTCTCTTTCTCCTCTCTCATCTGATAGATGTTCTCTCTCTCTCTACAGGTGATACTTTCTTCGTCCCTCCCCCTGCTTGATGATCGTCACTCTCTCTCTCTCAGGTGTACTTCTCGTCCCTCCCCCTGCGATGATGTCACTCTTCTCTTCTCTCCTCAGGTGTTACTTCTCGTCCCCTCCCCCTGCTTATGACTGTCCTCTCTTATTCCTCTCTCTCTCAGTGTAACTTCTCGTCCTCCCCCTGCTGATGATTCACTCTCTCTCTCTCAGGTGTACTTCTCGTCCCTCCCCCTGCTGATGATGTCATACTCTCTCTCTCTCTCAGGCTGTACTTCTCGTCCCTCCCCTGCTGATGATGTCACTCTCTCCTCTTCAGGTGTACTTCTCGTCCCTCCCCCTGCTGATGATGTCACTCTCTCTCTCTCTCAGGTGTACTTCTCGTCCCTCCCCTGTGTGATGTCACTCTCTCTCTCTCTCAGGTGTACTTCTCGTCCCTCCCCTGCTGATGATGTCACTCTCTCTCTCTCAGGTGTACTTCTCGTCCCTCCCCCTGCTGATGATGTCATCTTTTTTTTTTTTTTTTTTCCTCTCTCTCTCTCAGGTGTACTTCTCGTCCCTCCCCCTGCTGATGATGTCATCTCTCTCTCTCGGTCGTCTCTCGAGAGTACTTTTTATGTACTTCTCTGTCCCTCCCCCTGCTGAGATGTCACTCTCTCTCTCTTTCAGTGTACTTCTTCTCTCCTCCCCCTGGGATTTACATGTTGATGACATCACGGCTTGTACGTGGGCGTTGGCTCTGGTCAGTCTGGTTCCTCTGACTCTTCTCGCTCTCGTCTCCTACGGTTTCTGTCAGTGTCTGGTGCAGGAGATCGCCGACGCCGCGCACAGGATCCGACTGGGGCGGCGGGCGGAGCGGTCGCCGTGACGACCGCGGAGAGGGGCGGGGACCAGAGACAGAGGCGGAGCTTGGACCAGAGCCAGAGGGAGGAGCGTGAAGGACAAAGGGGCGGGGCTCGAGCCAATGGGAGGAGTCACAGGCGGCTCAGCACTCGCCCCGTCATCAGGAGGTTTGTGGTTGTCTGCTGTAGACTCAATACTAACCACTGATCAATAATCCATCAGTATTTTTATATAAACAGTAGGTTGTGTTCATTTTGATGCAGACAAACTGTGGCCCGGGGCCCAGACGCGGCCTCGGACTGTTTCACTGTGGCCCCTGAACATTTGTGTTTCTTTATTTGACTGACTTTGGCTCTGGAGCTGCTGTTTCTGATCTTATCAATAGAAACGATCAAAACAGTACAGAAGCTCAGAACTGCTAATCTTACTTACATTTTTTTCCATCTGTATCACGAAATGTCATGATAATTATCAGGTTATAACGTCATACAAAATATATATTTTTTCTTTTATTTTTGGTATCACGTAATTATGTGATAATTATCATGACATTTTGACACGGTGGCGCAGGGTTAGCGCTCTGGCCTCATAGCAAGAAGGTTCTGGGTTCGATTCCCAGTCGACCCGGGGCCTTTCTATGTGGAGTTTGCATGTTCTCCCCGTGTCTGCGTAGGTTTCCTCCTACAACTAAAACATGTCCATTAATGCCTCCCCTGACCCTTCCCCCAGGGCCAAAAGAGATTCTGAATCTCAGTGGGACTTCCCTGGTTAAATAAAGGTCAATTAAATTAAATTAATTTCGTGATACAGCTGGAAAATGTAAGTAGAGGTTGGCAGTTCTGAGCTTCTGTAAAATAGTTAATTAAAAGCTCCGTTTAACATAAATGTGCCATGACGGTGTAGTCCCTCATTCATCCAGGAGTGATCCACAGTAGAAGTCTTCAAAGTTTCATCTGGACAGTGTTTCTGAAGATCAAGACGTTTCGACTCTCATCCCAAAGTCATTTTCAATCTTTTCATTCAGAACACTGTCCAGATGAACTTGAGATCTACTAAAAATGTGCCATAATAATGATATTTGTGTAGCTGACATTTGTCTTCACAGACTCTGAGCTGCTGCTGCTGTAGATCTTTTATTTAATATGTTTTATGTTATTTATGTTACAGATTCTAATATTACAGTTTGAACACATTTGTCATAAACAACATGATTTTTATTTTCAGTTTGCACCTGACTCCGTAAATCAGGTCTAAAAACGACTCTTGAACAAAAACGATGAACCCAATGCCGTTTTAATGTGACCACACTTTGAAAAAGTCAAAAAGGTTATTTCAGTTCAGAGTTTAGGACTAGGACTGGGACTGTGTTCAGATCCTCGTCCCAGAAACATGATCACACTTGTGTGTGTTGTGATGTAGGCCTGTGGGTGTGGTGTGAGATGTAGGCCTGGTGTGTGTTAACAACAGTGTGTGTGTGATGTAGGCCTGTGTGGTGTGTGTGAGATGTAGGCCTGTGTGTGTAACAACAGTGTGTGTGTGATGTAGGCCTGTGGGTGTGTGGTGAGATGTAGGCCTGTGGTGTGTAACAACAGTGTGTGTGTGATGTAGGCCTGTGGGTGTGTGTGAGATGTAGGCCTGTGGGTGTGTGTGAGATGTAGGCCTGTGGGTGTGTGTGTGATGTAGGCCTGTGGGTGTGTGTAACAACAGTGTGTGTGTGATGTAGGCCTGTGGGTGTAACAACAGTGTGTGTGCAGGGGCGTGAGTGTGAGTAACTGGGAATTTACACCAGGAGCTGCAGCAGCACGTCATAAGCGCGTATTTTCAAAAGCTTCAATCTCCACTAGACGCGTCAGTGCTGCTCCAACAACATGAGTCTGAGCTTCTACACACATGAATAAACCAAAAAACTGCTCCATATTATGAACGAGGAAGAGCCTAAAACTGTGAATCAGAGGTGTGGTGTTCATTAACAGGCCGCGGTGCTGCATTTGCAGATTTTACATCAGGGTTTTTGCCTACTTCACGTTGTACTAAGAACCTAATTGTTCTACTATTTCTCACACCGTCCCGCAAATAAAAGCGTAGGATTTCTCTCGCCTGCTCTCTCATCCACGTGCACACGCATTGGCACAAACAGGCAGCGCAGCACCGAGAAGAGCAGCTGGAGGAGAACAGACCTGCCGGGGGAGAAAAAAAAGACGCAGGTAGGACTAAACCGGCTCATATAAAGCGATTGTGAACAGAGGAACAGCGTTGTTTTCACAAACACGTTCGTTACAAGTTAAGCTGTAAAATGATGTGGGTTTATAACAGTCTGACTCATATTCAGGAGAAAAGAGTCTCATAAGGACGTGATTTAAAGTTGTGTTTGAAGTCGGAAAGTTTACAATGTTCACGGTCGTTCACGGAGCTTCTGGGCTCTTTACATGTTGGTTTAGTGGCTGTAATCTTTGTAGTTGACGTATTTTGAAAGGGCATAGTACTTTATTTTGTCTCTGCGGCTTTTTCCTGTGTTTTTCCTGGTATTGACGGCCGTCAGACGCGCGTCTCACACTTCTGGTGTAAATGGTCAGAATCAAATCAGACTTGATTCCATTATGAGCGACTCCTGCGCGTCTGACGCCGTATGACGTGCTGCTGCAGCTTTGGTGTAAACTGAAGGTTGTAATAATAATACTAAAGTGTGTTTGTGTTTCTGAGGTCAGACAGCTCCACTCGAGGAAACTGACGCCTCCTCGTTTGTCTCAGAAACACTTTGGACCGGTGTGAGAGTGTTTGTGTGTGTAACAGTGTGTGTGCAGGAGTGTGAGCTGACTGAAGGTTGTAGTAATAATAATACTAAAGTGTCCGTGGTAACCAGCTCCATGTTCGTGACGTTTCAGTAAAACTCAGAGGAAAGACACAGCTCCAGTCCACATGGCCGCCACCACACAGCTCTTATCTCCAGTCCCAACATGGCCGCCTCCTCTTCACCTCCTCTGTAATGCTGCGTTCCAGGCAACTGGGACATTTCCCACTTGAAAAACACCAGTTCCCAGTTCAAAGTGTTCCAACCTAATCAACTCGTATGTAAACATTATGCTAATGCTAATGCTAATGCTAACCTTTAAGCTAAACAAAAGTAAATAACCTGTAACTAATGTTTAATGTTTTGTGTCAGTTAAACCTTCCAGATAAATGCATTGTGCTGATTGTTGAGTTCGTATGTAGAGCTGGGCGATGTATCGAACTTTAGATAATATCGTGAGTGTTGTTTTGAAGATCTGCAAAAACTGAATATCGAGTTTATTGTGAAGTAAAAACACGCTACAAAAATAATGCTAATTTACAATAAAAGTAATGACGTACTTTCTTAAAAACAAGGCAAGTTTAATTATGTACTGTGCATAAAAACAGGAAAATGAGAAAGCAAGGGACTGTGTGAGCCTAGAGCTAGTCCTGCTCTACAAAGGAAAAACACTGTAACTGCACATTTTATCAAACTTGAGTTAAGACCAAAAAACAGTTGAATAACACCTGTTTTACTGTAAAAGTTTAAGGCTCAACTCTTTGTTTTTGAGAAATCTTGATGTTAAAATTGCAGTAACTGTAAATTCTTCAGTAAACAGGAAAAGTGCAGTAACTGTGTTTAAAATGGTCAGTTAGAACATTCCTGCTTCAGTTACTGCTCTTTTCCTGTTTTACTGGAGAATTTGTCTCAAATCACAGTAACTGCAAAATGTTTTTATGTCTCATTTAAAATTAAAAATAGTGTGGACTGAAACTTTCACAATTTATTATTTAACACATAAAATATAATCAATAGTTGGTAAAAAGGTCCACAAAAGTGTTTTCTCAGACGACCTCATTTACTGTTTTAAGTACATATTTGAGCTTAAAAGTAAAATGTATTTTAAAGGTTTTTAATTGTTAAATATTTACACATCCAAAGGTTTAATATAAACACATAAACTTTAGTGTAGGCTGACAACACAGAAGGACAGAGTCAAACCAGGGGTGCCAACTTTTTTCCTTGGTGGCCAAATTTGCAATTTTCTTGCGGCAAATGTATGCATGGAGTGCCAGGCAACATAATTCGTTCAGCATAAAAAAAAAGAAAAGAAGAAAAAATCTACAAACTTTAAAGCTGACATGATTGTCATTTGACAGTTTTCAACACAAAAACAACAGTAAAAAACCGAACACCTTCGCGGGCAAATTGCCTGGCGGCGAAGGCCCCGGCCCACTGGCACCCGTCTAAACTTTAAGTCATTTTTCTAGTTTAACTAAAATCGCAGATACTGCTTTTTTCCTTTGTAGGGCAGAACAGTATTTTACATGTTTGAGAAATATCTCTTTTTGCTTTAGACTAAATGTACTGTGTAATGTAATGTGCTTTACTTCAGTCAAACCTGCTCCAATCACAACAAACACTTTGCACTTCAATCCATTTAAACTTTTCAGAACATTAAACGTTGTTTTTTCAGTGTAAGTCATTTGAACAGACTTTTACACATTTCTGTTGGACTGAAGGAATAATCGTCCAAATATCAAGATTCAGCGTAAAATGATGGAGATTTTCATTTTTGTCCCAGTTCACCAGTGGGATTTACCAGTTCGAACGGCTCCAGCGCGTTTGTACAAGTGGGAAGTGGGAAATATCCCAGTTGCTTTAGTTCAGATGTTTTTGCACTTGTTTGTTTATGTTTGTTGCTGTTTGTAAACATGTAAACAAACTAAACTTTACTAAATAAAAAACTTGACTTTCTGAGTTTGTGAATAAATTATTACAAACCGAAGGATCAATAACAGACATGAGCTTTATTTACAAAAGGAGCAGTAAACACAAACACAAACAGGAAGTGAGGTCATGGTTAGGTCACTCGATTCCTTCCTGTTTGTCTTTGATGGCGACTCGGAAACGTTCCTCCAGAAGAGACAGTTCAGAGATCAGGTCTGTGATGGCGTTTGTGAAGGCCTCCTGTAAACAAACAAACAAACAAACAAGTAAAACAGCAGATCTGTGATGGCGTTTGTGAAGGCCTTCCTGTAAACAAACAAACAAACAAACAAGTAAACAACAGGTCAGATCTGTGATGGCGTTTGTGAAGGCTCCTGTAAACAACAAACAAACAAGTAAACAACAGATCTGTGGTGTTTGTGAAGGCCTCCTGTAAACAAACAAACAAATAAACAAGTAAACAACAGGTCTGTGATGGCGTTTGTGAAGGCCTCCTGTAAACAAACAAACAAATAAACAAGTAAACATCAGGTCTGTGATGGCGTTTGTGAAGGCCTCCTGTAAACAAACAAACAAACAAACAAACACAACAGGTCTGTGATGGCGTTTGTGAAGGCCTCCTGTAAACAACAAGTAAACAAACAACAGGTCTGTGATGGCGTTTGTGAAGGCCTCCTGTAAACAAACAAACAAATAAACAACAGATCTGTGATGGCGTTTTGAAGGCCTCCTGTAAACAAACAAACAAGTAAACAACAGATCTGTGATGGCGTTTGTGAAGGCCTCCTGTAAACAAACAAACAAACAAACAAACAACAACAGGTCTGTGATGGGTTTGAAGCCTCCTGTAAACAAACAATAAACAAACAACAGGTCTGTATGGCGTTTGTGAAGGCCTCTGTAAACAAACAACAAATAAACACAGATCTGTGATGGCGTTTGTGAAGGCCTCCTGTAAAACAAACAAACAAGTAAACAACAGATCTGTATGGTTGGAAGGCCTCCTGAAACAAACAAACAAACAAAAACAGGCTGTGATGCGTTGTGAAGGCTCCTGTAAAAAAAACAAATAAACAACAGATCTGTGATGCGTTTGTGAAGGCCTCCTGTAAACAAACAAACAAATAAACAAGTAAACAACAGATCTGTGATGGCGTTGTGAGGCCTCCTGTAACAAATAAACAAGTAGAAACAGGTCTGTGAAGGCCTCCTGTAAAAAAACAAACAAATAAACAAGTAGACAACAGGTCTGTGAAGGCCTCCTGTAAACAAACAAGTAAACAAACAACAGGTCTGTGATGGCGTTTGTGAAGGCCTCCTGTAAACAAACAAACAAATAAACAACAGATCTGTGATGGCGTTTGTGAAGGCCTCCTGTAAACAAACAACAAGTAAACAACAGTCTGTGATGGCTTTGTGAAGGCCTCCTGTAAACAAAAAAAAAAACAACAGGTCTGTGATGGCGTTTGTGAAGGCCTCCTGTAAAAAACAAACAAAAAACAAAGATCTGTGATGGCGTTTGTGAAGGCCTCCTGTAAACAAATAAACAAGTAGACAACAGTCTGTGAAGGCTCCTGTAAACAAACAAACAAATAAACAAGTAACAACAGGTCTGTGAAGCTCCTGTAAACAAAAAACAAATAAATGTAAACAACAGGTCTGTGATGGGTTTGTGAAGCCTCCTGTAAACAAACAAATAAACAAGTAGGTCTGTGATGGCGTTTGTGAAGGCCTCCTGTAAACAAACAAGTAAACAACAGGTCAGTGAAGGGGGCGGAGTCACTGAGACGAGTCTGGACCAATCACAGACACAGAAGTTTCAGAGTTCACTCAGACTCAGTGTTGCCAGAAGAACAATAATAATCATATTTGTACGATCGTTTCAGCCTCTGTCCGATGTTCGATCAATAATTCTAAAACTATAAATGTCTGAACAGACTTGAGCTGGTCTAAATCTAGAAGACTGAAAACCTGATCCAGGATGAGTAAAGACACATTTCTGCCGAGTTTCTCTCAGACTCAGGCTCTGTCCTGAAACACTCTGAATGTTTACGATCATTCTGAGGCTCATTTCCATCTGGCAACACTAATCAGACTAAAGCACAAATGTAAATGTCCTGTTGCCATAGCGATTTGCATCTAGAAAGAACCTGAGGCCCAATCTCTATTAAATGTATTGACTACTGATTTTTGGCCTCAAGGAGGTGCTCGCGCTCAACTTTGGCCCGCCCTATGTTAGAATACTGTTTAGACGATGCGTTTGTATGACAGACTTCACAGTGTACGGCTCTAATTTAGACCTGGTTCAGACCTGGTTCAGACCTACCTGAGGACTGTAGTCTGGTGTGGTCTGGACTCGGATCACGATCTTATGCTCCAGAGGATGTGGGACTTTGTATCCAGCGAACAAGACCTGAGGGTCCTTCAGCAGCTGCCTGGAGACAACAACAACAACAACAACAACAACTGTAAACAACAACATCAACAAGTACTGGAAACATCTGGAAACAACAACACCTGTGAGCAACAACAACAAGCACAAACGCACTCTCAAACAAAAACCTGAGAGTCCTTCAGCAGCTGCCTGGAGACAAGAGTAAACAACACGTAAACAACAACAACATGTAGCACAAACACACTCTTGTGTCTCTCTCCAGTGTTTAGTTTAGTGTATTTATTTAAAGGACAATGTGCAGTTACATTAAAAGCACCAGATTTAGCACAAAGCTACTTTCCTCATTTCCAAATTTAAAGATGTAAAAATAAAACATTACAAGTAAAATTCAATTACACAAAAGTGCAAAATATTCAGTTCAGTTTTCAGTGCATAGAGTGTTGGGTAAGTTACTGTATCTATACTAGTTACAGGGATAAAACTGTAATACATTTGTATTATTACAATATGACTGTCTCAAACATGTACCTGTGTTACGCTGTGAGTTACTCAAACAAATGTAACAGGATTGTACAACACTAATCCTGTCACATTTACACTTCATAATTTTGTATTCACCTTTAAACCACAGACAGTATTTTAGTGTTTTGGTCGTTTTCAATAGAAAATAAAAGCAATTAATTTATATGAAATAACCTGAGTTTCTCAGATTGTAACTGTAATATATGATCAAACATTGTATAAGTCTGAGTTACACTATTGTCACTGGAAAAGTGGAATGAATTACAGTTACTAGTTACTCCCAACACCGTCCTCTGTGAGTGTCTGTGTTTGTTTCTCTCTCGTGTTTGTGTCTCTCGTGTGTGTTTCGTGACTTACGCTCTGATGATGTTCCCCAGAGTATGATCTTCTTTATTCAGTGTAAACAAACACGCGTTGGGGACTTTAGTATCTTTACTGATGCTGATCTTTTTCTCTGTGTTCCAGTCTCTCTCTCGGTCTGTGTTTGTGTCTGTCTGTGTCTCTCGTGTTTCTCTCGTGTGTGTGTTCGTGTTTCGTGACTTACGCTCTGATAATGTTCCCCAGAGTATGATCCTCCTTATTCAGAGTAAACAAACACGCGTTGGGGACTTTAGTATCTTTACTGATGCTGATCTTTTCTCTCCTTCGAACAAAAGGAAAGACTCAAACGCTGGAGGCGCGTTCATCTTGGATCCGGAGCTGTAAAAGAGACGGCTCTGCGCATGCGCACGCGGCTGTTTCCGGTGCAGAACAGGAAGTGGAGGAGGAGGAGCTCAGTGGCGCCACGCAGTGGACGGAGGTGAGTTTAGAGCAGGAGCTGGAGAGTTTCAAGAGACAAAGTACAGAAACATGAAGAAAGACAGGCTGTTGTTTAGTTTAGTTTAGTTTCTATTTGACAAAACCAAGTACAAACGTCATTATTCTTATTAAAAGAAGAGACTGGGCGGCTGCAGGTGAGCTCACGATCTAAAACACAACTTAAAAGGCCTGTATTTTTCACATTTCACCAATAATCTAAAGTGCTCTGGTTCTGTGGCAAGTCTTGTTTTATGACAGTTAAAATATGATCAAATAAAGAGAAATATGTCTTAATCTAAGCATTTATTCACTCATTATCCAGTTTAAAAATGGTCACTTTTTGCAGTGTAAACCTTAGACTTGATTTGGTCCTGTTTCAGTCCTGGTTTAGACCTGGTTTAGACCTGGTTTAGACCTGGTTTAGACCTGGTTTAGATGGTCTGGTTTTATTTGTAAAGGGACAAAGCACATTTGACATGAACTAAAAGAAGAGATGCTTGTGCAGGTTATAACAGAATTCACATTTCCACCTGTCGTCTCTGAGCAGGTTCATGTTACAGTTTAGAAGAAAACAGATTACAGGTCAGAGCTTCAGGACCTTAACATTGTTTACAGTATATCTCAAATGTACATTTCATTTAATTTAATGACAAACACATTTCTAGCTCATTACTAAAACTATTCCAGACTCTAAGCCACATTCACACTTTAAACAGACATGACATTCATGAAGGAGTGTAGATGTTTTTGTTTGTTTGTTTGTCTGTATGTTGTTTGTTTGTTTGTTTGTTTGTTTGTTGTTATCTCACAGGTCACATGACACCAGGACAAAAGTCACATGACTCTGAGGCGAAAAGTGAGACGGAAAAACTTCACCTGAGACGAGACAAAGACCTGCTTCATCACAACAGGTCTAAACCAGGACTAAACTGGACTAAACCTGGACTAAATCTGGACTAAACCTGGACCAAACAAGACCAAACAGGACAAACACAGACATGAACAGGACTAAACAGAGACAAAGTGGAACATTCAGACCTGCTTTAGTCTGAACAGGGACAAACAAGGCTAAAAGAGGCTAAACCTGGACTAAACAGAGGTGATGTGGTCCTGACTCTGGTGTCAAATCTGCTCCAAGTCACAAACTGTTCACAAAGTTAAATGTGTTTAACCTTGTGTCCTGTTGGGGAGTTCAGTGTTTAAATTTTCCATCATTGTTACAGTTTTAAAGATATTTCAGTGATTTCTCGTTACAAACTTTAGATCGAGTCAAGAACATTTGAATATTTAAACGTATAATCTTTATTACACCAGGATAAACTGTCTCATGAGTCTGTACAAACCTGATCCTGACTCTTCTGCTCCTTCAGCCTGGTCTCCACGGTAACGACACAAACAGCCTCCACAGTCACGTGACCTGAACCAGACACCTGTGAGTCACCTGACCCTCTGCTGCGTCCTGATTGGTCCAGAGCTTTGGACTTTCAACCTGAGCAGCAGAACTCCAGCCTCGGCTTTTCCTCTTTTCCTCTCTCACGCTCAGGACCAGAGACCAGGACTAAGACCGGGTTTAGACCAGACTCAGACCAGACATAGGACTCAGGCTCAGGGAGAGTCCAGGTTTAGACCCGACTTTCAACCTGAGCAGCAGAACTGGAGCCTCGGCTTTTCCTCTCTCACGCTCTGGACCAGAGTCTAGACTTAGACCAGGACTTAGACCAGGTTTAAACCAGGTTTAGACCAGTTTAGGCCAGGTTTAGACCAAAGTTAGCCCAGGTTTACATCCAGGTTTAGGTACAGGGTTAGACAAGATTTAGACCAGACTCAGACCAGGATTAGACCAGGTTTAGTTCCAGTTCTGGGCTTCTCTGTGGACTTTCTCAGGATCAGAAAATGAACTGGTTTTGGACTAAACTTCAGAACATGGACTAAGCTCCGCCCACGCACAGGTAAGCCCGCCCACACAGGTAAACACAGGTGAGGCTGATATTTAGTCATATTTTTTTTGAAGATGTACAAATGTGAGAGAACAGCGTCGGGTCAGAACTGGAGCTGTGACTGGACTTAAAACGTTTCCACTGTCAAACTGTGTGTCTGGGGTCAGAAATGAATTGAACCATCTACTGTCCAAACGGGCTCATGTTGTAGTTCTGTCGATGGTTGTTTAAACTCCTCCCTCTGACGCTGCTACTGTGGAGAGTTAGAAACGATCACCCGCTGTGTAATGACATCATCAGATAGATTAACGTTTGGTGAGATGTTCAAATGTGTGCAGGTTTGGTCCTCGTTTCGTTGTTTAATTTTTCTCATTTTCAGTTCTAGAAAATCCTGACCTGTTCACATCAGGAGCTTGTGTAGACTAATGCAAAGACGTGTGAGTAAGAAAGCCTCAGAGCTGTGAACTTCTCCTCACGTCAGGACACTCCCACACTAAACTCACATCCATATTTGGAGCTGTCAATCACAGTTCAAACCAAAAGGCTGTTTGAGGTTCAGTTGTGGGCGGAGTTAGTGACGGTGTGTTTAGCCTCAGACCAGTATCAGAGGGGTGTGGCTTCGTGACTGAGGGGCGGAGCCTGTTGCTTCTCCTTCACTGTCGATGATTCAAAGTTCACTTTTTCATGTTTCTTGTGTCTCTGCAGAGTTGATTGGACAGCTCCAGCCAGGCCCCGCCCCCTCACATGGACCCGGCCCGCCCTCTCCCCCGGCCCAGGCCCCTCCCCTCCGCAGGCCACGCCCCCTCCTCAGCTGGAGCGCTCTATAATCCGCCTGGTTCACTATCGGAGGCAGATCTTCTGTTTCTCCGTCCCAGACTCGTGTCCCTGCTGTGGGGAGGAGCTAAAGGGGGCGCGGCTTACTGACGCTCCTGTGAGTCTGCCACGCCCACTGAGCCACGCCCACAAGAGCCGCTGCAGCCTGGTGATCGCCCCGGCCGACGGGAACAGCGACAGGTGAGACAGACACGCCCACAGAGAGAGTAGACACGCCCACAGAGAGAGAGAGACACGCCCACAGAGAGAGTAGACACGCCCACAGAGAGAGTAGACACGCCCACAGAGAGAGTAGACACGCCCACAGAGAGAGTAGACACGCCACAGAGAGAGTAGACACGCCCACAGGTGAGAGACTGACAGGTGAGGAGGATCAGGATGCGTCAGTCCAGTCAGAGAAAATAAAACGTCAAAACACAACAAACAGGCTCAACCTAAGAGACACAGAGACACTGAGTCAGAGTTTCAGAGTTTAGGAAACTGTCTGGAGAAACATGTCTTTTTATGTGTTTGTTTGTTTGTTTATTTGTTTGTTTGTTTGTTTGTTTCAGAGACTTTAATGGAACAGCAGATCTTCACACAGGAATCTCCAACACCAAAGGTAAAAGTGTGGGCGGAGTCTGAGAGTGTGGCGGAGTCTGAGAGTGTGGGCGGAGTCTGAGAGTGTGGGCGGAGTCTGAGAGTGTGGGCGGAGTCTGATGCTGCGTTTAGACTGGACAGTGTTTAAGTGTCTACATTCAAGCGCTGAAGTGTATTTTGACGTAGAATATTCTAAACTGACGCCCAAATGTCCAAACACTCCAACACTCGTGGAGGCGTCTGGGACAAGGACACTCTTCTTCTCTGTGTTCCCTCTTGTTTGTGTGAGTGTCATGCGTGGATCCCACTACATGCAGCTGCGCTCCGCTCCGGTCGCCTCCGAAAGTTGCCGCAGACCCCTCGCCCACTGTCTCCGCTCCAGTCCACTCCGCAGGGCTGCGTTGCCCAGAGGAGTTCAAGAAGAGCATGCGCCAAAAACACGAGTTTGTGAAATAAAAGTCCCGTTGAACATCAAATAACCATATCAGGAGCACAGACGAGTCCTGGTTTTCACGTGATCAACAGAAGGACGTGTTTCCTCCTCCGCTGAGGGTAAAGAGGCTTTAAACTGTTACGAGCACAAACTCAATAACGTTGTCCTGTTTGTGTCAGTGACATATTATGTAGTTAACAGTCTGCTGTGTCCAAATGTAAAAAGAAACTTTATGTAAAACTACAAACTTTTCGTTATCTGATCAATACAAAGTACGTGTGGAGTGATTTTACTTTGTAATTCCGGACATAGTTCATTTTCTTTTTCCTGTTTGGTGCGTTTTGATTGGTGGAGATTGACTTTGACGGACTCGGGCGGAGAAGAAAATAGCCTTAATGCGTATTTTGGTCGTACGGCGACGGAGCGACGGAGCCCTGCAGCGCACACGGAGGATGTGGAACCGTCTTCATTCATTAAAACAGCTGCACAGTTGATCCGGCAGTCGGAGCGGAGCGGAGCGGAGCGGAGATGCATGTAGTGGGATAAGCCCGTTAGTTCTGCTCTAGGACAGATGACTGAGAGAGAGACTGTCTCTGTCCTCCTCCAGTGTCACGTCCTACAGCAGGTTTAAACACTCTGTCCTCCTCCAGTGTCACGTCCTACAGCAGGTTTAAACACTCTGTCCTCCTCCAGTGTCACGTCCTACAGCAGGTTTAAACACTCTGTCCTCCTCCAGTGTCACGTCCTACAGCAGGTTTAAACACTCTGTCCTCCTCCAGTGTCACGTCCTACAGCAGGTTTAAACATCTGTCCTCCTCCAGTGTTACGTCCTACAGCAGGTTTAAACACTCTGTCTGATCTGAACGCAGCATTAGAGTGTGAGTCTAAGGGTGTGGCGGGGCTTGTGTATTGTAGGCGTGGTCTATAACTACACGGTGGGCGGAGTTCGCAGGGACAGCTCTGGGTGGGCGGAGTCAGTGGTGGTGCCGTTGGTTCGTCCAGACATGTTTCATCTCCTGGATCGATGGGACCAGTATCTGGAGCGGTTCAGCCAGGGATCGGCCTGGGACCCAAACTGGACCAAGTGAGACCTATAAATATCTATAATCTGTAATCTATAATCTATCATGTATACAACTGGACCAAGTGAGATCATCTATCATGTGTTTAGTTTAGTTTATTTCGAGCAAATTATACATTTACAATGAGCAAACAACATTTACTTTGGCTCGAAAAGGAGTGGGCTGAAGTAAAACTTATAATCTCCCAGCAATTATTCCTTTAGCATCAAAATATATATAAGTCCTGCTTCCTTTAATAGCTCAACAGTTCATATTCATCTTTAATTTCATAATCTGCTCTGACTACGTGTCACACTCACTCTTGTATGTATCTTGTAATTGATATTAGGACATTCTTTAAGTTGTTCCTGTAACTGATTCTATAATTTCACACCTCGCACAGAACACAGAAACATGTTCGTTTACTTTTCACTTTTCTGACTTTAAAATTACATTTTTCTCTTAATTCTGCTCGCCGTCCCTTTTAGAAAATACGTTTTGAATATTTCCAGGTAGACTATTATTTTTTTGCTTTGAAAACAATTTGCAATGTAAGAATGTTCACAATAGTGTGTTCCTTATAACCTGCTCCATGGATATGTGTACGGCTTTTATCTGCAAAAGAACAAGTGGTTGTAATGTTGTATTGTACTTGTTGCCTTTCCTTTGGAGATAACTAATACGTGATTTTAACTTGATTTTACAGTCTATTATCACTCCCAAACATGTTATTTCATTCACTCTTTCAATGCTTTTGCCATCCAACTTAATTTCCATGTCTGTAATCTATCATCTATCATCTATTATCAATCATCTTTAAAGCCTGTATGACAGATGATCACGTTTATAATTTTGAGTTTGGTGCGACAGTCTTTGTGGTAAATAGTTTTACAACGGTTCAGTTACAAATTATGAAGAAACTGATCAATAAAGTTCAAAATTACAGGAAGTAATCAGAGTTCTAAAACATTCCATTCCACATTTGTCGTCAAAAAGACAGTTTACTCCAGGGCTTAAAGTTCTCTGTCACTGACGGATTTCATTCAATAAAAAAAATATAGGAACATTAACAAACGTTTATCTGATAAGTGGCTACAGTATCTAACATGACCCTTCAATTCACATTAAAAGTGGATTCTTTGTCCAATCCGACAAGGTAATACTAGTAACATATCATAAACCACGGCCAAGAACTGCTCCTGTAAAAAAGAAAAGAAATTCCTCTGAAATCCACCAAATGCAGGAAATTACTTCTGTTTTCAGCAAAAGTTTCCGGGGGGAGGACACCCAGACCCCTTTTATACAAGAGTTTATCCTGTTTACATTTCTCATCACAAGTTTCTCCTGATCACATCGGTCTCATTCTCAATGATCAGAGCTGTAGATGTATTATCACTAGACCAGACCTGTTTCCTCAAAGATGTCACTGTATTATTACGATTAATGCAACTAAAACCTTGACTGCAAACATTTTCAGTCAACTTTTCTTTGCTTTAACCCCTGATTTACTCACAATTTATAGTTTCCTGGAGTTTAAATGATCATTCAACACTATTTAAGTGTCACAAAATATTATTTGTCAAATCATAACATTGGTGTAATTTATGTTAGTTTGGCCCAGATTTATAATGTGGTTGCTAGGTAACAGTTGTGGCTTCACCTCTACATTTGTAATCTTTATTGATCAAAAGACAAAGTACAAACTTCATAAAACAACCAGTCTGGGTTGTTATATATTTATAATCATGTTCAGTGTGTTTGAACCTGTCACATGAACTTTAATCTATAATCAATCATGTATAATCTATAATCAATCATGTATAATCTATAATCAATCATGTATATTATAATCATCATGTATATCTATAATCAATCACGTATAATCTATAATCAATCATGTATAATCTATAATCAATCACGTATAATCTATAATCAGTGTTGATCAGTGATGTGTTCTGGTCACATGACGTCAGAACTTCCTCCAGACCAATCAGATCGCAGATGTTTGGAGTCAGTTTTATTGGCTCCGCCCTCTGCAGCTTCTCTTTCGGCTGATTGGCTCCTCCTCTTCACAGCTTGGCCCCTCCCCCTTTTTTGTTTGCATAAAAACACACAATAGATTTTTTAAATATTTATATTAATGTTTCATGCTCCAAACTACAATTTTAACCTCATAAAACTTCAACTTTAATATTGAAAAACAGCTTTTTATGGCTTTGGCTTTGACTCATCACATTGTGAGTTTAATAAGTTTTTCAGACAAAACAGGTTTATCTCTGCTGTGAGTCTTCTTCAGCCAATCAGGAAGCTCGTCCAATCAGGAGGCAGGTTCAGAGGGCGGGGCTTATCCTCACAGACGTTCACATGTTTTAGCTCCAAATCACCTCAGACTGTTACAGGTTTTATATTGAAATGTGACATAGTACCATCTGTGACCTCTGTGTGACCTCTGTGACCTCTGTGTGACCTCTCTGTGACCTCTCTGTGACCTCTCCCTGCAGGTTCGACGAGCAGGAGCACAACTGCTTCAGCTTCTGTCTGGACTTCGTCAACGTGATTCTGGACGTTTTGGGAGAAAAACCTCAAACCAGAGAAAGTTTCACTCAGAGTTTATTCTGCCGCGAATGAAGCGTCTGTGGAAGTACAGCGCCATCTACAGGCGAGTGGAGAGAGAGGGCTGCTACGCCGTGGAGCCCCAGGAAGACCAGGACCAGGACTGAGACCAGGACCAGGACGAGAACCAGACGAGAACGAGAAACAGGTCTAAAACTTAAAAATCTGCAGTGAATGAAGCGTCTGTGGAAGTACAGCGCCATCTACAGGAGGGTGGAGAGAGAGGGCTGCTACGCCGTGGAGCCTCAAGACCAGGACCAGGACTGAGACCAGGACTGAGACCAGGACTGAGACTGGACTGAATGTCTTGAAGATTCTTGAGCTTCACATTTGGACTGAAGAGATAAATATTTATTTGTTGAATGTAAAAAAACAACTTTTGGTTTGACTTTAAAGCTCCACTGTGGAACTTTCTGGAGCTGAAAAGTCGTCTACACCAGTGTTTCCCAACCAGGGGTTCATGGACCCCAGGGGTACTTGGGATAATTCCAGATTTAAAATAAGAATGACAAGTATTGTAAAGTAAAAAGTGATATTTTCAGCACATTTTACATTTTTAACATGAAAAATATTCAAACAATAAAACACACTGGTTATGAATGAAAATAGATGAGTAAAGAAAAAATAGCCCTAAACACTCATGACACAAGGCAGAGGTGTCAAAGTACCGGCCCGGGGGCCAAATGCGGCCCGCGGGATGATTTCTGTTTATTGTTTATTGTGGCTTGTGATAAAAGTACGTAACAATGAGACCTCTCTAAGAATCACTTTTAAAATGTCGACATGAAGAAACAACTAGGCTAACCCGAACCCTAACCCTAACAGGACGATAATGAGCAGAAACACCAAATCAAATCAAACTTTATTTATAAAGCGCTTTTCATACATACATAACACAAAGTGCTTTACAGTGCATTAAAAACAATCCCACCCCCAGACACCCCACAATAGATAACCCCCCCCCCTCCCCTCTTCCCATCCACACACCCAAACCCTCACACATTTACACAAACACTAAAATACTTTTTGCTACATTTACATACGTACATTGGCTGGGTACAGATGGACCAAAGGCAGCATCATCAGAGGAGCTGTCTGCACCAGAAGCAGAGCCACCTGCAGCCACAGGACACCAGCCCAGGGCCCAGAGAAGAGATGAGGTCAGGACCAAACCTCCAGGGCCCATGAGCCAGAGTCCAACAGCCACAGCCGACCACAGCTCCCGGTGCAGAGGCTCCTCAGAGGAAACACTCGAGAACCTAAATGTGCTAAAAGTGATAAAATAGGTCAAAGATAAATGTAAATAAATACATAATAAAAACAGACTCTTCATAAAGGCTCAGGCCATGGAAATATAAAGCTTTAGAGATGTGACTCGAAAACCTAAAATGCACCAGAATCTACAGATGTAATAATATACATTACACCTGGATGTTTATTAACCTTTATGCAGCCTAATATATGAATATAACACAAGTAAACATCTTTTAAAATGTTGACCCCTGACATGGGGAAGTAGGGGAATCAAGACAGAAAAGGTTGTGAAGCACTGATCTATAAATGAGCAAAGTATTTTACAGTCAGTAAAACACATTTAATACTTTGCTCATGAATAAAAGGTTAAGAAGCCTTGATCTGCACAGTTCAGGAGAATTAGAAAGTTCAAACTAGACTGAATGGAGACAAACGAGTTCAGGTCAAACAAGAGAGACGTCTAAATGAGAAAAAGATAAATTTATTCAAGTTTATTTTGACCAGTGCAGCTTTAAATATTAAACCAAAGATTTAGATTTTAATTGTGTTTTTTTTCAACAAAAGAAAAAGTAAAAGCAGCTCTTTGTCAGAAAACCAGACGCTTGTGTTGTTTTGTCTGAATCTAATATTAAAGTCTGTTGTTCCTCACTGACTCAAACGCAGCGCTCTGATTGGCTGAGCTCAGGAGATCCGTTCACTTTCACTTTCACTTCTGCAAAAAAGATTCTCTGAAGATTTAAGTCAGATTAAATGAACGTAACACCAGGAGTTTGTACAAGACCAGACAGAACTTCTGCTCAGATGAACGGGATTGTTTATATGTTTAAGTCCAATCGTCCAATCAGAACCTCTCTTCTCCTGTTCAACACATATATCATGTTATTTCTTCTAAATAAATAAAAGATTTATTCTGTGTTTTCAGGACGAGACTCTTTTATCAATAAAAGTGTTTGATTTAAACGATTCTAGTTTATTTACTTTCTTTAAAACGGTGCAAACAGAAACGACAAATAAACATAATATGATCAAATAAACCTTGTAATGAACATGAAAATAAAAAACTTATTTGATTTATCATGTTTAAATTTATTCATGTTTGCTAAATTATTAATCTTGGGAAGTCCTCGGAGACGACTGGTGTTGTGATTTTGGGCTATACAAAAATAAATTGATTTGATATTCACGTAAATAAAGCTTTAAAGATTCAGCGGAACTCAGGGTTTAAGCGGAACCAAAGTCTGTCTGTGTTTCAGCCGGAGCCTTTTAGTGTCGGACCTCCGCAGCGCTTTTCCGCCAAAACAAACCCACGTGAGACTTTTACCGAAGAATTTTAAGCGTGTTTACGGTGAAAGTGACGGACTGAGAGGCGACATAAAGAGAGAAAACACCGGAGAAAAGACCGAGAGAGAAACTGTAAGTGCACCCGGAAAAGAGGCGCCCAACCCGGGAAGGAAGAGCCTAAACCCTGGTAAGAGAGGAGCGGAGACCCGGGAGTGAGACACCATCTGCACCGGGGAAAGAGCCGCCCTTAACCGGGTAAGAGAGGAGGAAGAGCCGAGGAGAGAGGAGCCTAAACCAGAGGAGAGCAGCGGAGAAACGCGAAGCAAAGACCAGGGAGAAACTGTAAGTGCACCGGGAAAAGAGGCGCCTAAACCGGGGAGAAAGAGCGGAGACCCGGGGGAGAGACATATTCAGCACCGGGGAAAGTCTGATCTTTCTCCCGGTCGAGTCCCGGGGATGGAGGCGAGTTTCGGGCCCCAAAGAGACGTCCCCGGGTTTATGAAGTCTACGAGGACCGTTTCCCCTGAACCGGGACCAGAACCAGACCAGCTCAGAGCGGATCTAATCAACCAACAAGTCCTGGTCCAGAACCCGGACCACATCAGGACTTTTACAGCCAGTACGAACCAGGACTAAACCAGGACTAAAGCAGACAAACGGACTAACTGGTACTAAATCAGGACTAAACCAGGACTTGAACAGGAGCCTAAACCAGGTCTAAACCAGGATCAGAACAGGTTAAACAGGACTGAACTCAGGCTGAACCAGGACTAAAAGCGGGCTAAACCAGACTAAACTGGACTAAATCAGGACTAAACAGACTGAACAGGTCTAAACCAGGATAAAGCAGGTCTAAACCAGGACTAAACCAGGTCTAAACCAGGTCTGAATCCAGGACTGACTGGGACTAAACAGGACTAAACCAGGCCTGGCAGGATGAAATAAACCAGGATAAACCAGGATACGCTAAACCGTAACAGGTCTAAACAGGACTTACTCGGATAACAAACGACTGAAAGCGGACTAAACCAGGGGAACTGGAATCAGGACTGAAACCAGACTGAACAGGACTAAACCAGGAACATAAAACCACGGACTACCATCCAGGTCTAAAACTAGGACTAAACCAGGTCTAAAACAGGTCTAATGCAGGTTCTTAACAGGACTAAACAGGACTAACCGGACTAAACAGGGACTAAACCGAGGACTTTAAACAGGACTAACAGACTAAACAGCAGAACCAAGACTAGCAGCAGGATGAACGCAGGAACTGCAGGACTAACGGACTAAACAGAATAAACCAGGTCTAATCTAAAGCAGTATTTCTCTTCCTGTTTCAGGGGTTCTTCGGTAAAGGAGTTCTGTCTAAGTCTGCTCCTGTTCACAGTGTTTCTGACAAATGGGAAAGTGAGTCTCCTCTGACCTTGACCCTCACAGAGCTGCAGTCGTGACCTTTGACCCTCACAGTCATCCTATAAACTGCAGATGCAAAAGCACTGAGAAGAACAGTCATTGGAGTAAAAACACTGATGAAAGTCCAAAGTGCAGCGAGATGGTTTTATAGTGAAATAATTCTAATGATTCTGACTTTGATCATGTGATAAAGTCAAATTTTAGAAAAGGTCATTTAACTCCTGGACTTCTTCACTGAGGCTGATGATGAACATGAAACTCTCCTGTGTGTCTCCTAAAAGGAACTCAGCCTGGTTTCAAAATGTCAGAGTAGAAAGTTCAGATGTGTCTTGAAAAATGTAAAGGTAGTTTCAGTAAAACTACTTAAAGTTGGGGTAACTAACTTTTTAGTTGTAAAATAGTAAACTGTATGTTTCCACTGGAAAGTATTTGACAACACTGCACTTTGTGAAAAAACAAGACCACTGAGTTCTGTCTGAACTGAATAATGAAGAATTTAAGTTCTAATCAGGAGCCGCTGCAGCTCTCTGATTGGCTGGGCCATATTTGCAACCAAAACAAAATGAATGTCGATATTAACCAGTGTGGAAGGATTTATGAGAGGAAGATGTCAGATTTAAAACCTAAATTGTGTTTGCAGAGTGAAAATCAGCTACGTAAGCTAATCACAGTACTGGAGGAAAAATACTTTAAATACTTTATCTTTGATAAACTGAAGCAGAGGAAATGACTTGAGTTGGTTTGGGACTGACTCTGGACTTGGACTTGACTCGGACTTGTGGCTCAAGACCAACAGTGACCTGGTCCCCCTCTGACCTTGACCTGTGACCTGTGACCTGTGTTTCAGACGTGGAGGGTCGGATGTTGCCGGTCGTTTCATCTTCGAGGTGAAACTTTTCTCTCACGTTCGTTTGTTTCTGTTTGTGCTCAGGTAAACATGGTTTGTTTGTTTGTTTGTGTTGTACAGATACGAGGAGCTGCTGCGGTGGGCGGGGCAAACTCTCTCTGCTCAGGGATTGGACGAGGCAGCTGTCAGTCACAGGCTGCAGCAGTTTCCTCAACGTGAGCCTGACCAGCTCCGAGACCTGGACCGGGACTGGAACCAGGCCGAGTCAACCAGAGCCAGGACCAGAGCCAGGACCAAGTCAGGACCAGGACCAGAGCAGAGCCAGAGCCAGTCCAGGTTTGAGCCTTGAGTTCTTCAGGTCTGGGACTGGAGTTTCTGTTGTCATGGTGACGTTGTTAATCGATCTTAACCTTATACTGTCCCGTCCTCCTAAACTTAGGCCGGTCTCTGAAATGACTGTGGAGCGTTTTTGCGAATTTAAAACATGTCAATGCTAAATAGAGATGATTCAATGACTCATTTTGCTTCTAAAACTAGAGTTAACTGAAAGTGTTTTCTGAAATAGCAACATTTACTAGAACGTTTACTTGCTGTGGCCAGAACAAGACAAAATCACAACATTTACTGAAGGTTTTTCCTTCTGTAGACTTCTCCTTCATCTGGAACTCATATTTTTGCAAATTTTTCCATCGAATAAACCTAAAAAGTGTTTGATTTTGCTTCTAAAACTGTCACGATTAATATTCTTTTGTTCTTGAATAATTATTCGATGAACCATCCGCCTTCAGCGTATTTTCACGTCTAAAAGTCGTCATTCGTGTTATTTAGACTGACTTTGGGGATTTTTGCTTCTGTCGGAATCTCAACACTTTGACAGTTGGATTCGCCGATGACGCTGAAGCAGGAGCCGGGAAGTTTGGAAAAACGTTTCGAAATTGTCGTCTGGCTCCAAAAATATTGTGAGAAAATGTTTTTGCCACATCATCGCCACATGGCCTAATTCAATCTAATATCACTCACAAGAAATACACAGTGTGTTTGGAAGGTTTGATTAAAAGACTAAAGGCAGAGGACCCAGACTTGACTCCGACCTGTTTGTGTTTCAGGGACGAGCCGGACCCAAGACCAGACCAGACTCCAGACCAGACTCCAGACCTGGGTCCGGTCCAGGTCCAGGATTCTCAGTCCCAGGCTCTGGTTTCGTCCTGGTTCAGTCTGACTCTGAGGTAAACCTGTTTCTGTCTTAGTGTTTCAGCTTCAGAGACAGTTTTATTTAATAATCTTAGACTTTGTGATTAAATATTTCCATAAACATGTCACAGAACTGTGTGTGGTTCAGGTTCAGGTTCAGAGACAGTTTTTCTTTAATAATCTTGGACTTTTTGTGTGGTGTGTTTCAGTCTCAGATCCGGCGTGTTCCCATCAGCGTCACAGAGTTTCTGCAGCTCAGCCACGAAGAGGTTTGGATGTTTGTTAGTCTAAAGCTGTGTTCAGACCAGAGAGAGTCCCTTAAGCTCGTCTCTGTCGGTAGGAGGAGCGATCACCGTCTGTTCTGGTCTCTTTGTGACACAAACATGATCCAAACATCCAACAGTCGCTGAACAAACACAGAGTGAGCATGTGTGTGACGTAACACTTGACCAAAAAGACAAAACAGAAGTTGTGCGCGAGTAGTTGTCAAACTCTGTGGCGAACAGATTTTTATCTTACCTCACGGATTAAACTCAACTTCTATTTCCTCCACAGTCCAGCCTTCGTACTACAGCTGTACTCCTCCATCTTTGTTTTAATCTGACAAATAGAACCTCTCTCCTTCGTATTTACGTCCTGTTTGAACCCAACAATAACAACAATCTATGCTCTGGTAAATACTGTTTTTCCGTAAGCGTTATTTTTGGTTTTTAGCACTATTTTCTTGCACACTGACTTGATGGCCCACGGGCCAATCAAACAGCCGCATATGTGGCAACTAGTGACCGCTGGAGATGCCGACTTTATGGCAAGTCTTCAAAACCTCACCTCCACGACCTCTGACCCCGACAGCCCATTCACACCAAACACACGTGAGCCGCCTGTCGACAAAGTTACCAAACCGGTTCAGACGGCGACCCTCGGCTGGTGTGAAAGAGCCTTAACTCTCTGAACATTCCACAGTTTAATCTCTAATAATCTTCATTTATTTGTGTTTTAGGCTTTTTTCCTGGTTTTTGCTCTGGGCGTGCTCACAGTTTATCATCGACAGGTAACACTCACCTCTGCTTTTTGATTGGTCCTGTTTAACCCTCTCTTCTCTGATTGGCCATTTAAACCTCTCTTCTCTGATTGGCCCATTTAAACCTCTCTCTGATTGGCCATTAACTCTCTTCTCTGATTGGCAGGTCCCTCTCTCCATTCTTCAGTTGTGGAGAACTTTCCGTTCGTTTTCTTCAGACTTTGTCAGTTTTTATTCGGCTTTTCATTTTTACCGAAGCAAAGGTTGGATCCCCAAAACCGGCTCCGGAGCCAAGTACGGATCTGACCTGAGTGAGTCCTGGTTTAGACCGTGTTTAGTCCTGCTTTAGTCCTGCTTTAGTCCTGGTTTAAGGGTATTTCACACCAACACAAGCCCCAGTCTCTGTCAGTAGGAGGAGCGATGCTGTGTCTGTTCACGTCTCTTTGGGGCACTGATGTGAAAGAACATTCAGACAAACACGATCCAAACACCCAACAGTCAAACAAACACAGAGTGAGCATGTGTGTGATGTAACGCTTGACCAAAATGACAAACATAAGTTACACGTGAGTAGTAGTTGTCAAACTTTGACGTCAAACAGATGTTTCTAGTCTTACCTCACGGATTAAGCTCAACTGGTATTTCCCTCCACAGTCCAGCCTTCGTACTGCGGTCCCCGTAACTCCCCCGTGTTTTCCTCCATCCAAATAGAACCATTCTCCTTCGTACTTACGTCCCGTTTGACCCGTGTGAATAACAACAATCCATGCTCCGCTAAATACTGTTTTTACGTAAGCGTTATTTTCGGTTTTCCGCAATATATTCCTGCTCACTGATTGGCTGGTTCTCCTGTGACCACGGGCCAATCAAACAGCTGCATTTGTGACAACTGGCGACACCGACTTTACCTGTAAGTCTTCAAAAACCCTCCTCCACGACCTCTGACCCCCGACAAACCCATTTACACCAAACACACGTGAGCCGCCTGTCGGGTTCAGACGGACGACCCTCGGCTTGGGTGAAAGAGCCTTAAGTCCTGCTTTAGTCCTGGTTCAGACCTGGTCCAGACTCAGTTCAAACCTGGTTCTTTTTCTCTGTTGCAGTGTTGTACAGAAAGGTCCTCCGTTTTATCACGCCAGGTAAATCTCACCTGCGTCTCTGTCCCCGTCTCTCCTCTCTCCCCTCTCCTCTCTCTCTCCTCCTCTTCTCTCTCTCTCTCTCCTCTCTCTCTTTCTCTCTCTCTCTCTCTCTTCTCTCTCTCTCTCTCTCTCCTCTCTCTCCTCTCCTCTCTCTTCCTCTCTCCTCTCTCTCTCTCTCCTCTCTCTCTCTCTTCTCTTTTTTCTCTCTCTCTCTCTCTCTCCTCTCTCTTTCTCTCTCTCTCTCTCTTTTCTCTCTCTCTCTCTTCTCTCTCCTGTCTCTGTCTCTCCATGTGTCCTTCACTGACCCGTCTGTCTGTGGTTTTTCTCAGTTTCTCCGTCGTGGTTCAGAGGAGTTCAGACGTTGCCTTCACTGACTCTGGTCTTCGTGGGTTTTCGTGGCGTTCTCTGTCGGCGCTCAGCAGAGTCACAGCCAACGTCTCCAAGGTGAGAACTACAGTCCCCACAGAGTCAGAACCAGAACTAGAACTAGAACCAGAACCACAGAACCAGAACCAGAACTAGAACCAGAAATAGAACTACAACTAAAGCACAGCCAACGTCTCCAAGGTCAGAAGAATTACAGTCCCCACCGGGTCAGAACTAGAACTAGAACTAGAACCAGAACCAGAACTACAACTACATCTACAACTACTTGTTACTACGGCAACTCAGAGCCGACTCTGCTAACAGTAGTGATGGGCAAAGCAAAGCGCCATGAAACTTTGAACCATATGAACAAAATGGGTCGGAACTTCGAACTGCGGTTTGAAACGCATGAATACCGCCATCTGGTGGTGAAATGTTTTCAATAAAAGATTCAAAATGAATGAACTACATACTACTGTTGTTGTGTCCCTTTATACAAAGATAAAGTACTGACGTGGAGTCAAAATAATGAGTTCTACATCATTACTATATTACTGTGGAACAAATAGGCCCTAAGTATTCTGTTTGAAAACTAAAGTTTGAATCAAACAAAAGTTGAGTTTGCATAGACTACTTAGATTTTTATTCAAGAATATAACCTACGTTTTTCTGTCGTTGCTGGTTTTAGCACAAACCTACACCTACCTCACACATAATGTTTACTGTGATGCTGTGTCAATAGTGTGTTTCTAAATTAACTATGTGTAGGCCTTTATGGAGCTAGATTAGGGTCATAATGTTTGAAACTGAAAAATAAATACTTAAAACTGAATGTCCAATTCATATCATTGAACTGATCTTCCCCAGTCACAACGCTCCTTTTCCGGGGAAGTGAGAGATGAAACCTCGGGCTCTTTACCCGGTGCACGGGCCGTAGATTGGCTCTGTTCCTTCCCGGATCACAGCACTCTTTTCCCCGGGAAGAGAGAGAGACCAAGCCTCGGTACATTTCCTGGAGTTTGCAAAATTCGAAAACCCCAAATCAAATATTTAAAATAACGAATATGTGCCGTGTTTTGACTGAATATTGATATTGGAAAACGTTAAACGGTCGTTTTTGATTTATGTAAGCCTAAAAGACTTATTGTTGACAGTAAAATCATACATTAACAGACTGGTATAGCCTATGTTATAATAATTATTATTGTCTGTTAACTGTTATTCTTAAAGTGTATTAAAAGAAAATATAAGTCAAATTGTCATTGTTTTCGACCCTCAGTACATATATGTATAAGAAGGCTGCTTATGTGATGCTCTTTTCCCCTACGCTCCCTGAACACCTGAACGCTCCCTCAGCTCTGGTCACGCCCCCACGTCAGAACTGGCTCAAAAACTTGAAACTGAAAAAAGAAGATCTGAAACTGAAAAAGTTATCTGAAGTTGAAAAAAAAATCTGAAACTTAAAAAATGGATTTTGAACCTGAAAAATAATTCAAGAAAAAAATAAATTAAATAAATGTTATTATTTTTCAAAGTTCAATTAATGAATTGGATTTTCAGTTTCAAGTTTTTGTTTTTCAGTTTCAAACATTATGACCTTAACCTTGCGCAAGTATAAGCTCAAAAATTTGAAACTGAAAAAAGAAAATCTGAAACTGAAAAAACATTATTCAAAGTTGAAAAACAGATCTGAATGTGAAAAAATATATCTGAAACCTAAAAAACAACAACTGAAACTGTAAAAATGGACTTTAAACTTGAAAAAGTCAAGATTCAAGAAAAAAAATATTAAATTCATTTTATGATTTTTCAAAGTTCGATGATATGAATTGGACATTCAGTTTTAAGTATTTATTTTTTAGTTTCAAACATTATGACCCTAATCTAGCTCCATATAGGCCTAAATGTATATTTAATATATCTATATTGTACTTAAATTCCAAACAATCAAGCTAACTGACTAACTTTCTAACTAAAGGAAAACAAATCACTGTCAAATCTCACAAACACAGTTTCTAAATGCTGTAAAGTGCCTTTTAAACTTGTGGGCGTGGTTTGAAACCGCTCATGCTGTTTTGTGATTGGTCAGTCGCCCGATCAGCCAAAGTTAGAGTCGAGCTGAAAGCCCCTAGTGAAACGTTTGTGTAACAGCAGCGGTTCATGAAGCGCAGAGGTCAGAGGTCACGTGATCAGCGTTTTGAACCAGAGTTCGGAGCAGTGATCCGAAGCGCTTTAGTGCTTCGAAGCAGTTCAGGAAGAGCGTTTCAAACTGCCCATCACTAGTTAACAGCGACGGAAATGCAGATTTCATTATCCGGGCTTTGACTTTATCTCACTTCATGGACAAACCCGCTGTGACATCTGCAGAGATATTTGTGTCTGAATCTAAATGTTTGTGTTGGTTTTGTTCAGGAGCTGCTGCTGTGTTACATCATCTTCCCTCTGGACCAATCAGAGGCTGAGCTGGAGTCACCTGACTGTCTGCGCCGCCTCAAAGTGCAGGTCCTTAAACACAAACACCAAACTCAAAACAAACACAAACACAAACTTAAAAACAAACTTAAACTCAAAAACAAACACCAGACCCATAAACACAACAGACGGAGCAGGAAGTGCACTTAAACACCATCTGGACACAAACAACACTAAAGTCAATAATATTTATGTAAATATTCACCAATCAGAGGAGAAACAGTAGTGTGGGCGGGGCTTAAAGTGGTGTGGGAGGGGCTTAAAGTGGCCCTGGCCAATAGAAACGCCCCACAGACTCAAACACAGACTGTAGTTCAAACTCTTCTTTTCCAATGTGACCTGAGCACAGATCTAACTCTGACCTCTGACCTCTGACCTCAGGAGGTGATGGTGAGTCGCTGGGTCTCGTCCAAAGAACGCTCCGACCAGGACGAGATCTGAACCGAGATCTAAACCAGGACCAGGTCTGGACCAGGACGAGATCTAAACCAAGACCAGGACCAGGACCAGATCTGGACCAGGACGAGATCTGAACCAGGATCAGGTCTGAACCAAGTCTAAACCAGGACTAAACCATCAAATCTTCTGGTGTGAATAATGTAATTTTAGTTTTTAACAAAATAAAGGATTTCTGAAGATCTTTGTCTTTTGTTCACATATTTCTCCTTTGAAACAGTTTAAAAAGTGTTAAAGTGTCAGACTTTGTGAAGAAATGTGAGAGTTTGTGAGTGAATCAGTGTAAATGTGTTTAAACTGAGAGTAGTTTGTATAATAAGTGTTAAAAGTGTTTAGAAAAAGAAAATAAGTCTGAAAATAACCAAATGTCATGATTCAAACTCTGAGATTCTGCGGCTCGTCTGACAAACTTGATTAAATTAAGTTTTTGCATTGTTAACCTGGGAGTCTGATCTCGCGGATCTCGGCCTGTTCTCGCGGTATTTGCGTGTCCTGCTCGCGTCACTGATCCGGGAGCGCGCGCCGCTTCAGCACCGCGTTTCACTGCGGCCCAAACCCGGACTAAACGGGACTAAACCCGGTCTGAACCCGGACTAAACCCGTTCCAGCCCCACTCAGACCGTCTGCACAGGTAAGACCCGCTTCTACGACCCGTACCGACCCGTTTCAGACTCATTTACACCGAAAAGAGGCGAAATCCTCTGGGAGGAAGCGGCGGGAGGCCTGAGCTAAAGGCTAAGCTAACGGCTACCAGCTAAAGGCTAGCATACGCGCTGTTCTGGTGTTTCCCGCGGGAGTTTCGCTGTTTTTGCTTCATTTCCACCTGATTCCGTTTGTTTGTCCCGGTTTATGTCCGCGCTGGGCTTTAACGTTCGTGTTTATTTGTGTTTTATTTCAAAAAAGCGAGCAGAAGCGGCGCTCGGCCTGTTGCTCGGTGTGTTGTGGTTAGCTCTGATGCTAACAGATGCTAGCAGCTTTAGGATTCGTGAACTTTGGCCTCTGCGGGTCTCGTGTGGAGCCTCGGGACACTTTTAAACGTGTCTGTGGAGCAGTTTAGCCTTTGTGTCGTGTTTATTCTGCGGAGATTCAGAAAAACTCAGACACAGCGGAGTAAAAGTGATTAAATTAAACACGGACACGCGCAGGTTCATTCAAACAGACTTTAGCCTGGTGTTTCTGGGTCTGTTACATTATTAATGACACGTGATTATTAGTGCAGCTTTTTCACAAACTGTGACATTATAAACTCTGCCGTGTTCACAGGCTTTAGTTAAGTTTAAATGGTCCGTCTTGAGCTCGAGCTTTATGTTATTAATGAGTTTAATCCAACTTTCTCTGCTGCAGATCCTTCATTAAAGATAAAACTAATGAATTATCAGATGTACATGAGTCTAGTGTGGCACGAGAAGTCTTTAGGTTAAAACTGTGGTTAATATTTAAGTGTTTGGAGTAAATCTGTCACTGTTTGCTTTAATAAATCTGCAAAGACAAAGCAGGTTTATTTGTATTGCATTATTTGTATTCAACCACAAATGTTTCACACAAAAGAGAAAGATTAAAATCACAACTTCAAATGTGTGACCATTAGGATGCACTGATCCAGCTTTTCTGTTCCGATATCGATCCCATATTTGACTTTAACATCTGCCGATACCCGATATCAATCGATACTAGTTAAAGGACTGAAATTGCTTCTTTTTCTTATAAAAACTTAATACATTTGGTCATATTGTGTTATGTAACTGTTGTTTATAGTACAAGTCACTATTTAACAACTTAATCTGAATAAAATGCCCAATATTATGAAATGCTATGGATCAACACCAGCCTGAAAATTAGTCTCATTATGTCCAATTAAAGGCACAGCCACGATATCGGCTGAACCAATATCATGGAGCCGATACCCAATCCAGGTATCGGATCGGTGCATCTCTAGTGACCATAATAACATATAAAATTAAAAATAAAATGTTTTCAGACATGTGTACAGACAAAAGGTTTTGAGCCTAGAACGTGGTGTAAAAGTTAACTTACACTCTTGCAATACTCTAGTTTACTGCTGGTCTTGTGCTGAAACTGGTTTTAGACTCTGATGGGTCGACAGAGTCTCTTCTGTTAAAGGTCTAGTCTTTCTGTTGGACTTTGGGACTTTTAAATGTTGATATTTTAGCTACGTAAAAGTGTGAATCAGGGACCGAGACTGAAAGAGAATGTTTATAAAGTCTTGTTTGTCCAGGAGTGAGTCCTTCAGACCAGTGGTCCCCAACCTTTTTCTTGTAAAGACCGGTACAGTTTCAAATTTCTTTTCCAGGCAGGGTTCGTACAGTCATGGAAAACCTGGAAAAGTCATGGAAAATGAAAATCCAATTTCCAGGCCCTGGAAAAGTTTTGGAATTTTACTGGGTTTGGAAAAGTTTTGGAAAATGACAACAAACAGGGCTCGAGACTAACGCCACCCCCTGAATGTGAGCCTTGATGGTTTCAGCTGCGTCTTCCTCCGCCTCAGCAGAGCAGACCGGAGTGGAGCGGAGGGAGGAGGAGGCTGATGCTAATGCAGCAGCTGCGTGTCCTGTCCACTCCTGTCTGTTCTTCGGCCTAAAGCGCTCCACACCTTGTGATCCACGGGAATAATTACACGGGATTCATCTAATTTCGTTCACACTCGAGTTTTAAGAAAAGGAATTACGCGCGAGCACACGCGGCACCGCTAGCCCGATGCGATGTTAGCTTCGATCAAAACTTTTTTTCGAGTTGTCACACGGCTTCATGCGGCTCTTTAGAGCAGCAGCTTTGTTATTAAATGCGCTAAAACTCTTCTACACTAACTCCACATCGTGTCCGCGCAGAAGTCAGTTTGTGTAAGAGTTAACAGAAGCTAAACTATGATGCTAACACAGCTAATCTGATGTGCTGCTACTGTATTCCACCTGCTTTAACCTGCATCTGTCACACAAGCACAAATATAAACTTTCTCTGTCTCTCTAGGCTGCTGTCAAATACAAATTAAATGTTTTTTTTATTTAGGACTCTGGAGTTAGATTAGATTAGATGAAAATTAAAATTGGAAAGACTATTAAATATATTGAAAATAAATTGTCTAAAAACATCTCAATAATGTAAGGCAAGATATTTTCTTGATCCTAGATCATTACATGTTCTATTGTCTTCTTTGGTTTGCCATATCTAACCTATTGTGCTGAGATTTGAGGAAAAAACTACAAAAGTTTCTATTTTACAAATTATCCGAAAATTATCAGAAAAAGGCAATAAGAATTATCAATAAATATGGTTATCTTGATCACACTAATATATTGTTTTTGAAATAGAAATACTTGTGTTTAACGGCATAGTAGAATACCAAACGGCTCAACTTATGTTTAGAGTGAAACAGAATTCATTACCTAAAAATATACAAAAACATTTGTAGCATAATATTTATAATCTAAGGGGCAATGTAAACAAATGCAGTTTACCTAAATTTCATAGAACATTGAAAAGCTTCTCAGTATCTGGTGTCAAATTATGACCTGAGCCTAGAGTTGAAGCAATGTTCCAGCATGATGTCATTTAAGAAGAAATATAAAGAAATTATATTAATGATTTATGAGTGTTAGTATATGTCTTGTTTTGTTTTTTTCTCTCCTGTTAATGTAGTGACCATAATAAAATGTAACAGGAAACTGAAAAACGTACAAATATGTTATACTTAGGAAAGGGGGTGGGATTAAATAAGTTATACTTCTTCCCACTCCTTTTTGAACATGTGAACTCACATTTGTGTAGCCTGTATACAAAATTTCTATTTTGAATTGTGCTTAGGCAGTAGCATAAGCAACTGGTGACTTATGTTTACATGTCTCTTTTTGCATGTTTGAAATAAACGAATCAATCAAGTAAGTTAAGTAGATAACCACACATTTTATTCAAATACTTTTAATTAGGCTAGGTATAAAGGTGTCACATAAATGTCAAAATGGACAAAAAAAAGTAATTAATTAAAACCTTATTTAGAAGGATTCTATAAACAGTAGCTATGTTTAAAAAAAGCACTGAAATTACGTCACAAATTACATACTTACATATCTTACATCTTTTATTTTTATTTTAATTTTTAAAGAAAAGAAATACGTGATGGTTCCCAAAAAAGTTAGTCTGGAGCCCTGAACAATAGTCCGAGTTGGGATCATTTGCTTTGACACAGTCCCACTCTTGTTTGGCTTGAACATAGAAAAAGCACGAGCTAAACAGAGTTCCTGTTGTAATTACACTATATTGTAAATGAATCAAGTTTAAAACATTTTCATTTGTTATGTAACTTTACAAATCTGTGAAATGAATATATTTAGGACTTAAGTTAATGAAAACAAATATGTAATTGATGTGTGAAAAAGCCGTGTGAATAGGTCATGGAAATGTTTGCAATTGTTTTGGAATAGTCATGGAAAAGTCATGGAAAATCATAAAACACAATCTGTATGAACCCTGTCCAGGACCGGTCGAGGTTGGGAAGCGCCGATAACAATTGTTAATGTTATTATTGTTATTAATTATAAATTGCAAAAAAAAAACAATTATTGTGTATTAAGTGGCACTATATTGTCATAGTAAAGCACAAGGAAGAAGTGATAGACTATAAAATAGCAATAAAATAAATATTAAAAAATTCTCTGAGGCCCGGTAGCAGATGGCCCGTGGACCGGTTTTGGGCCCCGGACCGGTGGTTGGGGACCCCTGCTTTAGACTTTAGAGCAGTTTTCCTCCAGCTCCAGTTTCTCTGCTCACGTCCATCAGACTGAAATGACTCAAAATGACTTTATCTGAAACTTTGTCACACATTGATTAAGTGTAGTCCAGGCCTAGATCCTGGCTTTAGTCCAGGCTCCGGTCCAGGATCAGATCTGGTCTAACTCGTCTTGTTTGTTCCAGTTTTGCTGAAAAAATGGCCGACGACTTTGACATCGAGCGATGCTGGAGGCGCCGTACCGGAACAGGAAGGTAATGTGTTCGTCCTGCTGTCTCCGCCGATTTTCCTCCTCTGTCCCACTCCTTCTCTAGTCCTCCTGCCCCGTAATCTGTCTCACCCTGCTGTCTCCGCTGAACTCCCTCACTCCTCTCACCCTTCTCTCTAACCCTGCTGTCCGCCCTGATCTGTCTCATCCTCTCTTTCTGAGCTCCTGAAGTCTGTCGTTCCACTTTCTCCCCTTCTCTCTCTCCCTGTGTTTGTCTTGTGTGACACTGAGTTAATATTCACTGTTTCCCCTCTTCCTCTCTCTTTAACCCTGTTTTTCCCTCAGCAGTTTTTCTCGTTTGTGTTAATATGTTTCTGTTTCCCCTCTTCCTCATCCCCTCCTCTCTTCTCTACCTCTCTTTCTTTCTCTATTTCTCTCTGAGCAGTTGTTCTTGTTGAGTTTGTGTTAATATGTTGCTGTTTCCCCTCTTCCTCACCCCTCCTCTCCTCTCTACCTCTCTTTCTTTCTCTATTTCTCTCTGAGCAGTCTTTTTTTGTATGAGTTTGTGTTAATATGTTGCTGTTTTTTAGAGCGCTGGAAGAGCCTTGTTCAGAACAAGGTTGTGTTCTTTTACATTGTTGATTCTCTAACTTTAACAAACTTCTGTTTCTGATGCTGTTTGTGTCGACAGGACGAAGGCAGCGAGAGCGCCGAGAGGGACCCCCGCAGCAAGAGGTAAGACCGGGTTTAGACCAGGACCAAGACCAGAGACAAACACAAAGATAGGACTAGCGCGAGACTAATGTGTGACACAGGACCAACGTAGGACTAAAACAGGATGAAGGCAGGACTAAAGCAGAACTAACACCAGACTAACACCACTGCTGCAGGAGGGGAAGACTCGGAAACTAAACTGAGACTAAAGTCGGGTGTACACTGATTGCGAGGCGGGTTCAGTTTCTTGCTAAATACCTGTCACACCAGGTGCAGTCCTCTGTGGTCTGCTTTCATCCAAAGCCATATAGATTCCTGTGAGAAAGCTCGTATAATGACTTGAAAGCTGCAGGCCTCTGAGGCCTCCGAAAAATAGACTCTGCAGTAAAGCAGTGAGAGCTGGGACTGGACCGGACCTGGACCGAGGTTTAGACCAGGACTCAGGCTGCTTTCACAACTCGTCTAAACTGTAAAAGTTTACAACCAGAAGTGTCACGTGAACACAGCAGTTTATACAAGTCCAGAAGAGCCTTGAGGCCTGTCTCCATCGGCCCGATTTGGTATGGTTCGGTTCTGTGCTGTTTCCTCTGAACAAAGCCCTGTTTGAGGAGTCTAACCCCGGGCTCACACTGCCTCCAGTCCAACTCCGGTGCAGTAGGACCGGTCTTGCTTCGGTGGGTGACTCACATTAGCTCCGGTGGTCTACAGTCCTGCTGCAGCCACAGGCTCTGCTGTCGACCTCACCAGACCCTGAACTCACGGAGGTTCAGCTCAACATGGGAGAATACGTGACCGCTGACACATGTTTATGTAAACACAGAACACGTGTCGAGTTTTGGACTTGTTTCACGTCAGTTTGATTTTTCGCCACAGTGGGTAAGTACGGGAGGTTTATTTACATCCTGGGTGTTACATCATCGTGTAAATGTCGTACTTTGTTGTATTTTGTATTATTAGTGTTAACGTAATGATTTTATTTTGAAAACTACCGGATTCACTTCACCCGCGCTGGCTTGGTTTCCTGTTTATCGTGTCTTGTTTTCACAACTTCATCAAAAGGGCTCAGGTGCGCTCTGGCGTCCGGACTAAATTTGAAACAAACGAAACGTATTCGCCGCGCCGGATTGGCCGTACCGGAGACACCGGACTGGACTGTAGCCGTGTGAGACACTCTGGACTTTTACAGTTAAGTAAAGACTCCGACGGCTGCACCGGAGTTGGACTGTAGCCGTGTGAGTCACTCTGGGCTTTTACAGTTAAGTAAAGACTCCGACGGCTGCACCGGACTGGACTGTAGCTGTGTGAGTCACTCTGGACTTTTACAGTTAAGTAAAGACTCCGACGGCTGCACCGGAGTTGGACTGTAGCCGTGTGAGCCCGGGGTAAAGAGAGCCGCTGAGGTCCTGCCTAACTCTACACGTTCATGAGCCGAAGATCAGTCTGTGGTTTGTTTGTTTTTCAGCAGCAAAAAACGCAGCCGCAGCAGAGAGAGGAAGAGGAGCCGCGAGAGGAAGAGGAGTCGCAGCAGGAAACGCAAGAGTCGCAGCAGAGAGAGGAAGAGGAGCAAAGAGAGAGAGAGGGGGCGCTACCGAGACCACAGAGAACATCACGTGTGAGTATGAAAGAGAGAGAGAGAGAGGAAGAGGAGCAAAGAGAGAGAGAGGGGGAGCTACCGAGACCACAGAGAACATCACGTGTGAGTATGAGAGAGAGAGAGAGAGAGGAAGAGGAGCAAAGAGAGAGAGGGGAAGAGGAGCAAAGAGAGAGAGAGAGAGGAAGAGGAGCAAAGAGAGAGAGAGAGAGAGAGGAAGAGGAGCAAAGAGAGAGAGAGGGGGCGCTACCGAGACCACAGAGAACATCACGTGTGAGTATGAGAGAGGGAGAGAGAGAGGAAGAGAGAGAGAGAGGAAGAGGAGCAAAGAGAGAGAGAGGAAGAGGAGCAAAGAGAGAGAGAGGGGGCGCTACCGAGACCACAGAGAACATCACGTGTGAGTATGAAAGAGTGTGAGTATGAAAGAGATAGAGAGGGAGAGAGAGGAGCAAAGAGAGAGAGAGAGAGAGGAAGAGGAGGAAGGAGAGAGAGGGGACGCTACCGAGACCACAGAGCGCATCATGTGTGAGTATGAGAGCGAGAGAGAGATAGAGGCTTGTTGCATTTATAAAACGGAGCTTACCCCATCACACAACTTTCTCTGAAGATGGATTTACCCAACTTCTGCGGCGGCCGCACCTTCCAGCTTCTAATCCGCAAGACGCCGCGTTTTCAGAAGCCAAAACGCTGACGCCCCAGACATCAATAAGCACGGAAAATTAGCTTAAACGCTCAAGACGCGGGTTTACATTGACTTAACATTGAAAATGGACGCAAATAAGCCAAGACGCTGTCTGGTGTGAACGCAGTAGGGATGCACCGATACCGATACCAGTATCGGGTATCGGGTCGATACCAGGGCCTAGTACTCGTACTCGTACTCGTTAATTTGGCCTCGATACCAAGCACCGATACCACTTAGCTGCGTGTGGAGTCTTACTTGACTTGCAGCCTCTCAGCTGCAGTAGTGACTCTGCCATGAGCTGTTCATATTACTTCACATTGGCCTAAAGTCACATTTCAAACAAACTAAATCACCTAAACCAGATGTGACACATGAAGAATGGAAACATTTATAACTTGTAAATGTTGTCAGTTGTTGTCATCGGCGCAGTGTGCCGTAGGCTAACTGTTTATGATATGTAGCGGCTAACGTGGCTAAGTGCAGCTGGCGCTTCACTGCTTGTGGACGCTTTGTAACTTGTTGCAATTGAGAAACAATTTTAACGACTGAATAGAGCATAATGTAAGCTTTCAAAAGAGGTATAGCATGTTCATATTGTCCAAAGTGTGGCCGTGGAGACAGAAGGAAAGCTCACGGTTGTGCTAAAGCGGCTAATGCTACTAGCGCGGAGGAGCAGATGCGAGGAGACGCAGCAGCCACAAGGTAGGCTGCTTATAAATTTATTTATTTTATTTATTTATTTATTTGACAGGGACAGTGTACATTAATAAACATTACTGTAAAATGCACCAGAATTAGCCAAAAGGCTATTTTTCATCTGTTGTCCCTGGACAGCTGTTCAAATGGTCTCCCTAAAGAAAAACATCTTATCTCAATGCATTTTTCTGATATTTGCAACTGTCTAACAAATAATTATTTTAGTATGAAACTAGTAGACTAAGACATGCTTTATACAAATCTTTAACAGGGTTTTTGAGGCTTTCTGCTTAAAGAACATTTTCTGAATATTTCACCTTCAACATTATGGTAACAATAACAGTTGCAATTCTTTTTCATTTTGAAGGTCATGGCTATGTTACTGTTGTAGAGTGGGATGTCATAATGCTAGATTTTAATATTATTTATTTATTTATTTATTTATTTTGCAAAAGTAGTTTTTTGGGGGGAAATTTACAACAGTTTGGACTTCTGAAAAAAATATGTCTGGTATCGGTATCGGTACTCGGTATCGGTACTCGGTATCTGTACTCGGTATCGACGAGTACTGAAAAATAAAGTATCGGTATCTACTCGGTTTTGGAAAAAGTGGTATCGGTGCATCCCTAGAACGCAGCATTGTAGTGTGCAGCCGACTTAAGAGTTAGAAGTTTTCTGTCACACAACTCTCAAAAACTGAGTTCACAACCCAAACTCAAACTGTAGGAAACTGTCAAAATGATGAACTAGTCTGTCTTTAATGTGAGACACATTCATCACACCAGTGTCAAACCTGGTCAAATATGAACAGAAACCTCCAGAAATCACTTCTACAGCCGTGTGTGTGTGTGCGCTGACCTCAGGCTGAGACGCTCTGCTCACACGACTCTCACTCTGACTGTGTCTCATTGTGTTTGTGTTTCAGACGTCGCAGATCTCGCAGTAAAAGTCCTGCTGTGAGGAAAGAGAAGAGCCCTGTGAGGTGAGTACAGACCTGACGTTCACTCAGATGCCCTCCCGGAGCCCGTTCTAAAGCCTGTGTGTGTGTGTGTGTGTGTGTCCTCCCTCCCGCAGAGCTCCCATCGATAACCTGAGTCCGGAGGAGAGAGACGCCAGGACAGTGTTCTGTATGCAGCTGGCAGCTCGGATCAGACCCAGAGACCTGGAGGACTTCTTCTCTGCTGTGGGCAAGGTCTGAACCCTGAACCCTGAACCCTGAACCTGTCTGTGACCCAAACCTGAACCCTGAACCTGTGTGTGACCCAAACCTGAACCCTGAACCCTAATCACTGTGTGTGACCCAAACCCTGACCCTGACTCTGAACCAAACCCAAACCTAAACGTAAACCCTGATTCTGTGACCCTGACTTTCTTTTTCCTTCCCTCCTCTTGCTCTTTCTCTCTTCTCTTTCTTACCTCCTCCTCTCTCTCTCCTCCTCTGCTTTCTTTCTCTCCTCTCGCTCTTTCCTTCTCTCTCTCCTCTCCCCCCCCCCTCCTCTTTTTTTTCCTCCTCTCTCCCACACTGTCTTTTTTTCTCTTTCTGTCTTCTATTTTTTTTCTTCTCTTATTCTCTCTTTCTTCTCATAACTGTACGTTTCCTTCTCTCCAGGTTCGTGACGTGAGGATCATCTCAGACAGAAACTCTCCTCTCTCTCTCTTCTCTCTCCTCCTCCTCTCTCTGGTCTCTCTCTTTCTCCTTTCACAGCTGTATATATTTTCTCCTTCTGTCCAGGTTTGTGACGTGAGGATCATCTCAGACAGAAACTCTCGTCTCTCTCTCTTTCTTATAACTGTACGTTCTTCTTCTCTTCTTGTCCCCCGTCTCTCTCCCTCCTCCCTCTCTCTCTCTTTCTCTTCTCATAACTCTACGTTTTCTTGTCTCCAGGTTCGTGACGTGAGGATCATCTATTCTTTTCTCCGTCTCTCTTCGTGCGACTGTATGTTCTTCTCTTCTTGTCCCCTGTCTCTCTTCCCTCTCGTCTCTCTCTTTCTTCTCATTACTGTACGTTTTCTTGTCTCCAGGTTCGTGACGTGAGGATCATCTCAGACAGAAACTCTCCTCTCTCTCTCTTCTCTCTCCTCCTCCTCTCTCTGGTCTCTCTCTTTCTCCTTTCACAGCTGTATATATTCTCTCCTTCTCTCCAGGTCCGTGACGTGAGGATCATCTCAGACAGAAACTCTCGTCGTTCTAAAGGAATCGCGTACATAGAGTTTGTAGAGACCAGTTCAGTTCCTTTGGCCATCGGACTCACGGGTCAGAGGCTTCTGGGAGTTCCCATCATCGTACAGGCCTCACAGGTGAGACAACAACGAGCTAACACCGAGCTAACATGGAGCTAACACTGAGCTAACATTGATCTAAAGCAGAGTGAGCATGGAGCTAAGACAGAGCTAGGTCTGGGCCATCTGAGAATAAATATAATCACAATTTTTTTTTCTCTATGGTTGATCTATTTTTTGATTAGATTTTGTTTAACCTTTTCCAAAACAAATGAAAAATGCCATTCACAGCCCTACACTGAGCTGTTTTTGCAAAATGTGAACTTTACACGAGGCACAAGCTCAACAATAGCTGAAGTTTTTCTTGTAGCATAAAGTCTTCAGCCAGATTCATGAGACGATTCAAAACTTTGTACGGAAAAAAACGGCGAGAGTGAGTGCTTCTCTGGGTCAAAAGAGTTTACTGAAGTAGCCAACCAATAAAAAAAGCCCTGATGAAGTCCATTATGGTCGAAACGCGTTGGCTTCCTGATACAAAATACAGGACTTTAAATTTACCAGTCAGTGTGCCTCAGATAGGGTTGTGCAATTAATCAAATTTCAATTTCGATTATGATTATTGCTGTCATCGTTTGCAAAAATTGTGTAATCGAACAGTTGTGATTATTGAGCGTAACTTGCAGGGTTCCCACACGTCCTGGAAAACCTGGAAAATGATTAGCTCAATTTCCAGTCATGGAAAACACATGGAAAATGAGAAAAACAGCCAAATGTCATGGGAAATATGTTTTTCTGGAAAATTATTTGGCTCAATAATAAAATGTATAACAGTTGCCAAACAAATAAACCAGATTTTTGCATTGAACAAACATAGTAATAATAAAGAAATGCCTTTGTACTAATGTAAAACTGCTAAAAACCCAGATTGATAAAACGTACATCCAAAATTTAATTTATAATTTTTTCACTTGGCTGTTTATCCAAATGTTTTAATTGGAGCATACATTTTTACAAAATAAGGTCAACAGTAGTTTGATTTTAGTTCAAAGGCCTGAGGTAAAAAGTGTCAAAAACCATGATTTTTTTCTCATGTTCCTCAGCCACTGGAAATCTGTAAAAAGCATCAGGTTGCACCAAAATTGACTTAATTTTTCAAAAACCTCAGGGGGAGGACCCCCAGACCCCCACTCATGTTTTTCTCCTGCACCACTGCAAATATACTGTAACTGTGATGCTCATGAAACACCTAAAAAAGACTATCAAAGCAAACTGCAGCTTTGCAAACTGCTCCTGTCTGACAAGATCACAGTTTGACTGAGAACTGGCCACACGACTGTTATTTACTTTGATTGTCATAAATGTGGACTATTGGGCTCTCACAAACTTGGTAAAACAGGCTAAATGTTGGTGATGTAGATGTCGTGATTACATAAAATCCTTGCTGTGAATGTCCTGGAAATGTCCTGGAAAATGTTCTTGGGATATGAGTGGGAACCCTGACTTGTAAGTCTGTTCGTAAGCACTCATGTGGAAAACATTTACAGCTGTTGAGACCTTTCATTTGATCTGTTCACACTCTACAATCATTAATATAAAGCTAAGCAAACAATTGAGCGTTTGAACAGTCGTGATTTCAATTATGATTAAAATAATCGTGATTATTATTTTCTTCACAATCAAGCAGCCCTAGCCTCAGATCTTTTGTGCTTCATCTAATTCTCACTGGAAGGCACATTTTTGCAGTTTCCAAAACTTTGTACATAACCTTTTTAGTTTATAAATGTCTGAAACAGTCTTGTATATTATGTTCATGTGTGTTGAAGAACTGAGCCTCACTCTGGTGTTCATGAGTGTTTCTGATGTTCATGTTCATGTGTGTTTGTTTGTGTTTGAGTTTCAGGCTGAGAAGAACCGAGCGGCGGCTGCAGCTGCTGCCTGTTCTCTCCACAGAGGCTCGATGGGTCCTATGAGGCTGTACGTGGGTTCTCTGCACTTCAACATCACTGAAGACATGCTGAGAGGCATCTTTGAGCCTTTTGGAAGGGTCAGTCCAGTTAAACTCTGGTCATTCTTACAAACTCTACATGTGGCTCACACTCACATGAGAGTATAAACCTGTAGTTAACAGTAATAAACCTGTAGTTAATGATAATAACCTGCTGTTGTTTCAGATCGAGAGCATTCAGCTGATGATGGACAATGAGACTGGACGCTCCAGAGGATACGGCTTTATCACGGTCAGTCTGTTCACTACAACTGTGTTAGACTCAGGTGGATAAGTTATGTTTAGACTGGAGCTCAATCCGTTTTGTTCAACAGTGTTCCCTCGTTTATCTCAGAGGTTACGTTCTGAAAATAACCTGCGAAGAGCAGAATCTGCAAAGTCGTCATCTTTATGTTGGGTTAGGAGCTGCATGTGGCTCTTGAAGCTTTACTCTGGAGCTGTATGTGGCTCTTGAAGCTTTACTCTGGAGCTGTATGTGGCTCTTGAAGCTTTACTCTGGAGCTGTATGTGGCTCCTGAAGCTTTACTCTGGAGCTGTATGTGGCTCCTGAAGCTTTACTCTGGAGCTGTATGTGGCTCTTGAAGCTTTACTCTGGAGCTGTATGTGGCTCCTGAAGCTTTACTCTGGAGCTGTATGTGGCTCTTGAAGCTTTACTCTGGAGCTGTATGTGGCTCCTGAAGCTTTACTCTGGAGCTGTATGTGGCTCTTGAAGCTTTACTCTGGAGCTGTATGTGGCTCCTGAAGCTTTACTCTGGAGCTGTATGTGGCTCTTGAAGCTTTACTCTGGAGCTGTATGTGGCTCTTGAAGCTGTATGTGGCTCCTGAAGCTTTACTCTGGAGCTGTATGTGGCTCTGGAGCTTTACTCTGGAGCTGCATGTGGCTCTTGAAGCTTTACTCTGGAGCTGTATGTGGTTTGAGCTTTCTCTGACTGTATGTGGCTCTTGAAGCTTTACTCTGGAGCTGTATGTGGCTCCTGAAGCTTTACTCTGGAGCTGTATGTGGCTCCTGAGCTTTACTCTGGAGCTGTATGTGGCTCCTGAAGCTTTACTCTGGAGCTGTATGTGGCTCCTGAAGCTTTACTCTGGAGCTGTATGTGGCTCTGAAGCTTTACTCTGGAAGCTTTACTCTGGAGCTGTATGTGGCTCCTGAAGCTTTACTCTGGAGCTTGTGATGTTGTGGCTCCTGAAGCTTTACTCTGGAGCTGTATGTGGCTCCTGAAGCTTTACTCTGGAGCTGTATGTGGCTCTGAAGCTTTACTCTGGAGCTGTATGTGGCTCCTGAAGCTTTACTCTGGAGCTGTATGTGGCTCTTGAAGCTTTACTCTGGAGCTGTATGTGGCTCTTGAAGCTTTACTCTGGAGCTGTATGTGGCTCCTGAAGCTTTACTCTGGAGCTGTATGTGGCTCCTGAAGCTTTACTCTGGAGCTGCATGTGGCTCTTGAAGCTTTACTCTGGAGCTGTATGTGGCTCCTGAAGCTTTACTCTGGAGCTGTATGTGGCTCCTGAAGCTTTACTCTGGAGCTGTATGTGGCTCTTGAAGCTTTACTCTGGAGCTGTATGTGGCTCTTGAAGCTTTACTCTGGAGCTGTATGTGGCTCTTGGAGCTTTACTCTGGAGCTGTATGTGGCTCTTGAAGCTTTACTCTGGAGCTGTATGTGGCTCATGATTGAAAGGCGTTCTTAGTTTGGTCTTTTTCAGCGCTGCGTACTGCTCCATATCGTCCGGCTGAACTCTGCCTGCTCATTGACCAAAAGAACGAGTCGTGTAGCTTCATTCTTTTAGACATGCACGGAGCTATAATCTAATATTAAGTTACGTAACTTTGAACTGCTGGAGTAAAAAGCCTCGTCTACACACAGACTTGTAGAGAACTTATTCTGACAGAGAACAGTAGAGATAGGCTCAATATTGGCGAAGATGGTTAGTTCTAAACACTTGTAGTCCTACACGCGCGTTCACCAACACCGCAGTCCAGCGAAGAGTCTTTCACACTTGAACTTTGTTAAAGAGGTTCATTGGGTTTATTTCATGTATGACTCTGGCCAAAGTGAGAAATACACACTCCTCTGTGTCAGCGTTTTAGGGGAGGGAAAGGGGGCGGAGCTAGAGCTGTTTAACCCTTTGGACGCCAAGGTTGTTTTCAGTGGAAATGCAGTTTTTACTCTCCAACTTTCAAGAGGCTGTGGCTTAAATATACTTTAAATATTCTTTAAGATAGAGCTCTACTATGATTTGGAAAAGTGTTAGGTATGATTCAAAGATTATAAATATTGTAATATATTGTATATATGTATTGTGTGTGTAGTTTTCCGAGAGCGAGTGTGCGAAGAAGGCCATGGAGCAGCTGAATGGCTTCGAGCTCGCTGGACGTCCCATGAAGGTGGGTCACGTGACCGAGAGGACCGACCCCATGCTCGCTTCATCATTCCTCGACAACGACGAACTGGAACGAACCGGCATCGACCTGGGAACGACGGGACGACTGCAGCTGATGGCAAGACTGGCAGAAGGTAAGAGAGAGAGAGAGAGAGGAGGAGAGAGAGAGAGAGAGAGAGGAGGAGGGAGAGGAGAGGGAGGAAGGAGAGAGAGGAGAGAGAGAAGAGAGAGGAGAAGAGAGAGAGAAGAGAGAGGGAGAGAGAGAGAGGAGGAGAGGGAGGGGACGACTGCAGCTGATGGCAAGACTGGCAGAAGGTAAGAGAGAGAGAGGAGGAGAGAGAGAGAGAGAGGGAGAGAGAAGAGGAGGGAGAGAAAGAGAGAGAGAGGAGGAGAAGGTAAGAGAGAGAGAGAGGGGGGAGGAGAGGAGAGAGAGAGAGGAAGGAGAGAGAGGAGAGAGAGAAGAGAGAGGGAGAGAGAGAGAGGAGGAGAGGGAGGGACGACTGCAGCTGATGGCAAGACTGGCAGAAGGTAAGAGAGAGAGAGAGGAGAGAGAGAGAGGAGGAGGAGGAGAGAGAGAGAGAGAGGAGGAGGAGGAGGAGAGAAGGAGACGGGACGACTGCAGCTGATGGCCTGATAGGAGGAGAGAACAAGGGAAAGAGGAAGAGAAATTCAGATTTATTTTAATGACCTCACCTGATCGTCGTATGATTGTTTCATTCACTACGCCCACGTGAACCAAGCCAAGTTTATGTCTGAGTGAACATGTTCATCTCTGCAGCAGGTTCATGTTGTTTACATGTTTTGTTTGTTTGTTTCAGGCACAGGGCTCCAGATTCCTCCGGCTGCTAAACAGGCTCTGCAGATGAGCGGAGCCATCAGTGTGGGAGCCATGGCAGGTAAAGCTCTGAACATGTGTCTGTGTCTGTGTCTGTGTCTGTGTGGGACCTGTCTATGTGGCGGGGCTTTGGCTGCAGAGGGCGGGGCTTTGGCTGCGGTGGGAGGGCTTTGGCTGCGGTGGAGGGCTTTGGCTGCAGTGGGAGGGGCTTTGGCTGCGGTGGGAGGGGCTTGGCTGCAGTGGGAGGGGCTTTGGCTGCGTGGGAGGGCTTTGGCTGCAGAGGGAGGGGCTTGGCTGCAGTGGGAGGGGCTTTGGCTGCAGAGGGAGGGGCTTTGGGCTGCAGATGAGCGGAGCCATCAGTGTGGGAGCCATGGCAGGTAAAGCTCTGAACATGTGTCTGAACTGTCTGTGTCTGAACCTGTGTGGGACCTGTCTATGTGGGCGGGGCTTTGGCTGCGGTGGGGGGGCTTTGGGCTGCGGAGGGAGGGGCTTTGGGCTGCAGAGGGAGGGCTTTGGCTGCAGAGGAGGGCTTTGGCTGCAGAGGGCGGGGCTTTGGCTGCAGAGGGAGGGGCTTTGGCTGCAGAGGGAGGGGCTTTGGCTGCAGAGGAGGGGCTTTGGCTGCAGAGGGAGGGCTTTGGCTGCAGGGGAGTGGGAGCCATGGCAGGTAAAGCTCTGAACATGTGTCTGTGTCTGTGTGTGAACCTGTTGTGTGGGCCTGTCTATGTGGGCGGGGCTTTGGCTGCGGTGGGAGGGGCTTTGGCTGCGGTGGGAGGGGCTTTGGGCTGCGGCGGAAGTGGGAGCCATGGCAGGTAAAGCTCTGCTCCAAAAGTCTTAGATTGGATTGTAGAAGTTGTGCAGGAAGCCTGTGGAGGTTTCTGTGTGTTTGACCTTCTGACCTCTGTTGCAGGGCTTCCTCCAGGTTGACCCCTGGTTTGACCCCAGGCCTGACGGCAGGTTTGACCCTGGACTGACCCCTGGACTGACCCCTGGACTCCCCGGTCTGACCCCGGCTCTGGGTCCAGGTCTGAGTCCAGGACTTCCTCTGGCAGCTCCACCGGTGGCCACCAACTGTTTCCAGCTCTCCAACATGTTTAACCCAAAGAGGTGAGAGGTCAGGGGTCACACACAGAGGTCACAGGTCACACATGTTTAACCTCAGAGGTCAGAACTCCTGGAGAGATCCTGGTTGTTATATTCAGTAAATCTTGTGTAGATGTTGACAGCCAGGCTTATATTCTGTATATGTTTCCAGTGGGACGTCCCGGGCTGTTGTATATCTGATGATCGTACATTCTGATGGTTATATTGATTATATGATTATATTTATTGTTTATTTTGCAGTGAGGACGTCCCGGGCTGTTGTATATCTGATGATCGTACATTCTGATGGTTATATTGATTATATTGATTATATTTATTGTTTATTTGCAGTGAGGACGTCCCAGGCTGTTGTGTATCTGATGATCTGTACATTCTGATGGTTATATTGATTATATTGATTATAATTTATTGTTTATTTGCAGTGAGGACGTCCGGGCTGTTGTGTATCTGATGATCTGTACATTCTGATGGTTATATTGATTATTTTAATGTTTATTTCCAGTGAGGACGTCCGGGCTGGGAGCTGGAGATTCAGGCTGATGTTATAGAAGAATGTAACAACACGGAGGAGTCCGTTCATATCTATGTGGATCGCAACTCAGCAGAGGTGAGAGAGGAGGAGGGCTTAGAGTGGAGGGGGCGGGGCTTAGGGGAGAGGGGAGGGGTCGAGTAGGACCTTAAACGGTGCATCTTGTGACTGAGTTTGTTTTTCAGGGAAACGTTTACGTGAAGTGTCCTTCGATTCCAGCGGCTCTGGCCACAGTCACAGCTCTGCACGGACGATACTTCGCAGGTGAGTCTGAGACCTGGACCGGGTCTGAACAGGGTCTGAACCAGGTCTAAAGCAGGACTAAACCAGGTCTAATCCAGGACTAAACCATGTCTAATCCAGACTAAACCAGGTCTAATCCAGGACTAAACCATGTCTAATCCAGGACTAAACCAGGTCTAATCCAGGACTAAACCATGTCTAATCCAGGACTAAACCATGTCTAATCCAGGACTAAACCAGGTCTAATCCAGGACTAAACCATGTCTAATCCAGGACTAAACCAGGTCTAAACCAGGTCTAAACCAGGTCTAAACCAGGTCTAAACCAGGTCTAAACCAGGACTAAACCAGGTCTAAACCAGGTCTAATCCAGGTCTAATCCAGGTCTAATCTCTGTTTCAGGTAAATGATCAGCGCGGCCTTCGTTCCGCTCTCGACCTATCACAACCTGTTCCCAGACTCGATCTCCGCCTCCACGCTGCTGCCCCCGCCCATCCGCCGCTGACCCGGGCCCACGCCGCGCTCTGATTGGACGATAGACTCAGTACTTGGCTCTGATTGGACGATATAGACGTTAGTGCGCTCTGATTGGTTTAAGTTGAAGATGGTCCAATGGTTGAGCTCCATGAGCTGTTTTTTCTAATCTTCATTTTGTACAAGTTTCAATTAAATTTTATTTTCAAACCTCGTCCAGCGTCTTTGATTCACCGACAAAGATTTACACGAAGAACGTAATATTTTAACTAGGGCTGTCAGTTTATCGCGTTAACGCAAAACTATTTTAACGGCGATAATTGTTTTGATGCAAACTAATCGCATGTTTATTTTCACCATTAAAACGCTCCAATGACGCGAGGTTCATAGAAAAACAGAGCACAAGCTGAAAGAGACCTAGACAAAGCTCTGCTGGATCACTGTTGTAGACTTTGGTATCGTTTCCACTCGATCCCACGACTGTCAGAGTGAGGTGTGTTTGTTTACCTCGGCTCCATGTGCAGCTCCATCAGCTGATGAGGAGGAGGCTGGTCCTCGAGGCTCCAATGTCTTGATAAAGTCGTGGTCCGTGGAGACTAAATGTGATGTTTGTTCACTCAGGTTGTTGATAATATCCAGTATCCAGAACAGTCTTTCAAAACTCTGGTAAAAACATTAGTTGTTCTGCTTTTAGCTCCGCTAGCTTAGAGGTAAAGCTTCGCTCGTTATAACTAACACTTCCTTTAAATTATAAAAGCCTCATAATCTCCAGCTGCAGAAAGAGCTTTATTGTGACAGAGCAGTGGAATAAATGCTTATAATGAGTGAAACATCTCAATACAACGATTTGACCGAATGTTATTGGAAAACTACAAAACATTATTTTACACTTCAAGAGAGAAACAGATTCTACAAATAAAGACTTAATAAACAGGAATTAAAGCTAAATATATTATTAGAATGCAAAAAACATTAAAAAAATATAAAATAACATTTAATTAAATGCGATTAATCGTGAGTTAACTCAAGACAATCATGTGATTAATCGCGATTAAAATTTAATCACTTGACAGCCCTAATTTTAATATAAAAAACGCTCTGACAGTCGAACCTGTTTGTTCTCATCTAATGATTCATCGATCCGATACTGGGATCAGGTATCGGTGACGATCCAGGAAATGCTGCTGAATCGAGTATCGGCTCTGATATCGGTTCAGCTGATTTCATTGTTGTGCTTTTAGTTGAACATAATGAGACTAGTTTAAACAGAACGTCTCATATTATTGGACATTTTATTGTTGATTGTTGTTAAATTGTGAGTTTTACTGTAACTAACGGTTACATAAGACCGTATGACCAAATGTCTTATGTTTTGATAAGAAAAATAAGACATCTCAGTCCTTAAACTAGTATCTGTTGATATCGAGTATCTGCAGATACTTAGAGAAAGTGTCGGAACAGAAAAAGCTGGATCGATGCATCACTGAACTGGTGCTGCTGTTCTGCTTTAACTTTAATCGGTTTTTCCTCGTTATTTTCAATCCATTTAGATTTCTTATAATTCAACTAAACGTCCTTCGCACTTCTGTCCAGACGTCCAATGGAAAGTCCAGAATGTTCCAGAGGTTTATTAGACCCCGCCCACCTGTCATTAGACCACGCCCACCTGTCATTAGACCACGCCCACCTGTCATCAGAGACTTTTAAGAAACAGAGACACATTTTATAAGAAAAAACACAAAAACTCCAATGTTTAATATAGTTTCATCTTTATTTTTCTGTATCAAAAGTTTGGCCAAAAAAGTGTCAAAGCAGCAAAAAGAGAAATATCAAGGCACAAAGACCCAGGACTAGACCAGGACTAGACCTAGACCAGCTCCTGACCCAGTCCCGTCCGAGGCTAAAGCTACAGAACTTATATTTGTGTAAATGTTGCGTTTGGAGGCGTTAAAAGTGCAGTTAGTTTAAGGCGAAGCGCTAAAGGCTACGAGCTAACACAGGGCACAAAGGGTTAAACACTCTGCTGCCCTCTGATTGGCTCCCACACGCTCCAGCTGCTCTGTGATTGGTCGAACATAAACATACACGAGTCCCTTTTCAAAGAGTCAAAGGAATGATTCAGATTAAAACAGTGAGGCATCATGGGAAATGTAGTCAAGCCTCTGGAGCTGGTTTCCATGGTAACCTGCAGGATTTTAACTGAAGCTGGTTTCCATGGTAACCTGCAGGATTTTAACTGAAGCTGGTTTCCATGGTAACCTGCAGGATTTGAACTGAAGCTGGTTTCCATGGTAACCTGCAGGATTTGAACTGAAGCTGGTTTCAGACTTGAACACTTTGGATCAGAGCCGAGGCCAGACTCAAACCCAGAACATTCTGATTCTTACAAACACAGAAAATAAAAGTCAGAACAAAGAAAAGGTTTGACCAGAAGAAACTTGTAACATTTTCAGATTAAGATAGAATTTTACACACAAAAACACTCAATAATACAAGTAAAAGAAGCTCTTCTCAGGCCTTGGACACAACAGATTTTTATATTTATATCAATGTTCCATGATCCAAGTTACAGTTTTAATCTCCTAAAAGTTTAATATTGAAAAAGAGCTTTTTATGGCTTTGACTTGATTATTTTTGACTTTATTATTGTTTAAGAATGTGTCTGATACATTTGAAGATAAAGATTGTCAAAGTTTGATTTGTCTGAATCAGGCTCATGAAACAGAACTTGGTCACTTTGTTATTGTAAATAAACTTTGTGGATGAAACATAAACTTAACTTTGGCAGAATCTTGGCTCTTCGATAAAAGAGAATCTTATTTTGGCCGCTGAGGAAAAAGGTTTTGGCGCTATTGTGAATTTAATCTTCAAATGTTACAAGTTTATTGTTGTAGCTCAAGTTTTGTCTCTTTAACTTTTGTGTTTTTGTCAAAAACATCCAGGGGCCAGATTGAAACAGTCGCGGGCCGCAGTTTGCCCTCGGGCCGCAGTTTGCCCTCGGGCCGCAGTTTGCCCTCGGGCCGCAGTTTGCCCAGAGTTAAATCTGAAACTAACTCAAACATGATCATGTTTGTGTCGTTGTTTAGACCCAATGAGACTGAACCTTTTTACTCACAAACTTATTATTAATGACAGCGACAAGTCTCCGTCTGTTACAACAAGTTCAGTTCAGTCCCTGCGCTGATCAATATCAGGGATCAATATCAGGAATCAATAACAGGAACCAATCAATATCAGGAACAAATCGATATCAGGAACCAATCAATATCATAAATCTACCTAAAGCCACAGACATCTGAACAGAAAGCTGGATCGGTAGAAAACCTCCCAGAGTCTGGAACATAAGAGATTCTGGTGCATCATGGGAAATGGAGTTTAGTTCTTGTCGTGGAAATGGAATCACAATGGTGCGTTCCAGGAAAACTGGGATATTTCCCACTTCCCACTGGTGAATCCCACTGGTGAACTGGGACCTGGTGGAGGACGTCCCACTTCAACAATCAGCACAATAAATGAATCCTGGAGTTTAACTTTAACAAAAACAATGTAAACACTGGTTACAGGTTATTTACCGATACTTTTGTTTAGCCTAAAGGTTAGCATTAGCATTAGCATTAGCATTAGCATTAGCTACAATGTTTTCATACGAGTTGATTAAGTTGGAACGTTCTGAACGCCGCGTAAAATCTGACTTTCTGACATGGTCCCAGCTCTGTTTGGTCCTGGTGGGAGTTGTAGTTTTTGGAGCAGGTCTTTTGTAGTCCTCGCGGCTGATGGGAGTTGTAGTTTTTGTGGCAGGTCTTTTGTAGTCCTCGTGGCTGATGGGAGTTGTAGTTTTGGAGCAGGTCTTTTGTAGTCCTTCTATGGGAGTTGTAGTTTTTGGAGCAGGTCTTTTGTAGTCCTCGTGGCTGATGGAGTTGTAGTTTTTGTGGCAGGTCTTTTGTAGTCCTGCGGCTGGTGGGAGTTGTAGTTTTTGGAGCAGGTCTTTTGTAGTCCTCGCGGCTGATGGGTTGTAGTTTTGGAGCAGGTCTTTTGTAGTCTCGCGGCTGATGAGAGTTGTAGTTTTTGGAGCAGGTCTTTTGTAGTCCTCGCGGCTGATGGGAGTTGTAGTTTTTGGAGCAGGTCTTTTGTAGTCCTCGCGGCTGATGGGAGTTGTAGTTTTTGGAGCAGGTCTTGTGGTAAATGTCGTTTTTCTTTTACTGTTTCTTCTCTGGAGGCTTCACTGGATCAAATCCTCTCATTTTGAAATAAGAAACGAGCTGAGTCGGACTTCAGCCAGAACAGACGCAGCCAGAGTCGCCGCCGGAGCCTGAGGAGAGAGAAGTCAATCAATCAATCGATATCTTGTGTTGTTGCCATTAGATACTGTATCTGTTCTTGTATGTGTAACGAGATCACTGCAGCTCTGGTCTGTCCTCAAGAACACTGTGAGATTTTAGTCTAAGTTGTGGAGGCTCTGGTGTTCTTGTCTGTACACTGCTTTTTAATGTTTTTTTTTTCAATTAACTATGAACCTGATTTTTGTCTGTGTTCTTAATAAATAATGAATCTCTCATCCTGATCACTCTGAAAAGCTCCCCACAGAGACTCACGTTCTTAAAATCCCTGAACGGCACAAACTGGACGATGTCTCGGGAAACCTTCTCTCCAGACGTGGACTTTAAAACGCCGTCGTCTCCGTCCAGAAGCTTCATGGCGCTGAAGTCGGCCGGCCCCACCCCCACGATGATGATTGACAGCGGCAGGGTGGACGCTCGCACGATGGCGTCTCGAGTCTGGTCCAAGTCTGTGATCTCTCCGTCAGTGAGGATCAGGAGCACAAAGTACTGCTGCAGAAACACAAACACAAACATACACACATGAGGAACTAAAACAAACACATGAACACAGGAACACATGAGGAACTAAAGATACTGCTGCACAAACACAAACACACTCATTTACATTTTTAATTCAATTACTTTGTATGGCCCAAATCACAACAACAGTCATCTCAAAGGACACACAGGAGGGGCTAAAGAGGTGGTATCTAACCTGCTCCGGACCAGATGGAGTATCGGTATCTGTACCGTCAGTATCGATACTTTGTGAGGGCAGAAGTAATGTGGTATTACACTGCAGTATGGCAGAACAAAGTCACAACTCTTGAGAACAAACTGGAGTTTCATCCACCTGAACGTTAGCCCAGGAGTCAATGGAAAAGACTGTATTTCAGAGAGACGGAGTCCGATTGTCCGATGCTTTTACTGCTTAGACGACACCACAAATAGTCCTGCCAGGCAAACTACGGCCTCCTGTTCAGCGCCAGATGCACGAGAGGCCAGTAGGAGGACATTCTGGTGTGGAGCGGACCGTAGTCAGATACGACTGGGACTGGTACCACATGAGAGAAGACGTGGCCCTGGTGCCGTACTTGTACCAACTGTGTGTGCAGAGCCAGACCCACGAAGACACCACAAGCCCCCGTGGGAACTGTCAGAGCCCCGATGGACGTTATGGGCCCTATGGAAGATAATTTGTTCCATCAGATTTGAATTTTAATGTCTTCAAATTTCTCTTTGTGAATTTTTTTTACTCTGAAATAAAAGCATTTGAATTTTTCCATCTGAATTTCAGGCATTGAATTTTCAGTGAATACTTTTCATTAACTCCATTAACGTGCTTGTAAAGAAATGCTAACGTGTTGACATCGCGCTAAGCTAACTCCGGCTAGCATTGGTTAAGTGGTCACAGCAGGGTAAAGAATGGCAAATCTCGCGTTTAAGCATGTATATGCTACAGTAAATATCAGACGGTGTCACTTCATAAATTGTGTGCCTGTGTTACATCAAAAGGGTTAGAAAATAGTAAAATAATTACCAAATCGGCTGCTGCCACTGGTCGCCATGTTCGTAGTTGGACTTGTTAGAACTCAGATCGAATGACATGTGAGCGATTGCTAAGCCTTAGTATCCGGATGTAAGCAGAGGTTATTTTTCACTGCGAATTTTTATGCAGCGAATAAATGCTTCAATAAATGCTTTCAATGCCTGAAATTCAGATTTAAAAATTCAAATGCTTTATTTCAGAGTAAAAAATTCACATAGAGAAATTCGAAGACATTTAAAATTCAAAATCTGATGACACACATTATCTTTCAAAGGGCCGCTCAGTGAGGCAGATCGCATAAACCGCTATGTGCTCGTGATACAAGAGTGTGAAAGCCGTCACTGTGGCGCTGGAGGTGGCAGCTGAGTGGGTGTGTGGTTGTGGAATGCCCCCCTCCATGCTCACTGACCAAGGACCTCAAACCAGAAGTGTTCAGGAAATGTGTCGTTTGTTTGGCATCGACAAAACTGACACTACGGCTTTCAGACCCCAGTCCGACGGCCGAGTAGAACGTTTTAATGCCACGCTTCAAAAGATCCCGGCCTCTACTGCGGAATGTTTCTACTGGGATTGGGACCTGATGATACGATATGCTGTTATGCAGAAGTAACCACAGTGCAGTACGCAAAATAAAGACATTACTCACAGAGACAGTATCGCTATTGTGAGTATCGATATTCACTAAGGGAAGTTTCGATATCGTTAATATCGATACTCACAGAGACAGTATCGGTATCGTTAGTATCGGTATCGTCCGTATCGATACTCACAACACAGTATCGGTATAGTCCAGTATCGGTATCATCAGTATCGATACTCACAGAGGTATCGGTATCGTTAGTATCGATACTCACAGAGGCAGTATCGGTATCGTAGTATCGATACTCACAGAGGCGTATCGTCAGTATCGGTATCGTCAGTATCGATACTCACAGAGGCAGAGTTGTGGGCGGCGGCTCCAGAGGCGATGGACGACACGTGGTTTATAATGGGACTGAAGTTTGTTGGACCTGAAAGTCTGAGCTGAGGCAGGACTCTGCGATAGGCCTCCACCACGCCCTCTATGCCTGGAACACAGGTACTGCAGTTAAACCACGCCCTCTATGTCTGGAACACAGGTACTGCAGTTAAACCACGCCCTCTATGCCTGGAACACAGGTACTGCAGTTAAACCACGCCCTCTATGCTGGAACACAGTACTGCAGTTAAACCACGCCCTCTATGTCTGAACACAGGTACTGCAGTTAAACCACGCCCTCTATGCTGGAAACAGGTACTGCAGGTTAAACCACGCCCTTACAGTTAAACCACGCCCTCTACAGTTAAACCACGCCCTCTACCGTTAAACCACACCCTCTACAGTTTAAACCACGCCCTCTACAGTTAAACCACGCCCTCTACAGTTAAACCACGCCCTCTACAGTTAAACCACGCCCTCTACAGTTAAACCACGCCTCTACAGTCACAGTGAGGTTTGTACCTTGGCAGAAAGATTCGCTGGATTAAAGTTCAGAGCAAAGTCGTGATGAGCCTCCTGAGAAAAGAGACACAGTTAGACCTGGTTTAGTCCTGGTTTAGTCCTGGTTCAGTCTAGGTCCAGTCCAGGTCCAGGTTCCAGGTCCAGGTCTTAGTCCAGGTCCAGTTTTACCTTATAATCTGGAGGAAGTTTGGCCCCAAATCCAAAAGCTGGAAACAGTCTGTCACTGAAAAGAAGAAAAGAGTTAGTCCAGTTTAGACCTGGTCCAGACTGGTTCAGACTGGTCCAGACTGTTCAGACCTGGTCTAGACCTGGTCCAGACCCAGTCCAGACTGGTTCAACTGGTCCAGACTGGTCCAGACTGGTTCAGACCCGGTCCAGACTGGTCCAGACTGGTCCAGACCCGGTCCAGACTGGTCCAGACTGGTTCAGACCTGGTCCAGACCTGGTCCAGACCCGGTCCAGGACTGGTCCAGACTGGTTCAGACCTGGTCCAGACTGGTCCAGACTGGTCCAGACCCGTCCAGACCCGGTTCAGACCTGGTTTACCTGTCGTAGTGCTGGACCACCTGGCCCACAGGACCACAGAGCGCTCAGATACTGGTTCAGTCCGTCGGGGCTCAGGTAGTGCAGAGACTGAGGAGACTCAGGGTTTCCATTGGAGCCGGTGAAGTCGATGCCCACCTGGGGTCAGAGGTCAGAGAGGTCACAGAGGTCACACAGGGGTCACACAGAGGTCACACAGGGGTCACACAGTCTGATACTCACAGTGAAGTTGATCTGGCAGCCGCCCATCACATAATCCAGGAACGAGTACTGACTCACGATCTGAGGAGAGACACACCTGTTTAGACCTGGTTTAGACCTGGTTTAGTCCTTTAGTTAAAACCGCCTGATCTCGACGGTTTGCTCATGGGGCCCGTGCAAGTCTCTATCCAGGACGATGCCTTGGAAGTTCTCATGTTTCTTCTCTCGTGTGTGTTGGAGACTATCCTCAGACGGTCTATGTACAAGGCCTCATCAGCTCAAGGCCTCCTCGTTGAGTGAGGCCCTCATACCATGGTTCTATGGTTCAACCACCACCTCAGACTTGGTCTAGTGATTCACTCAACCCTCAGGAAGTACCTGACAGGACTGGGCAACGTCAACCAGAGCGTCAGTCTAGGCCTTCAGACACTGGCCGCCCCAAGGCCTCTAGGGGCCGGGGGAACAGGAGTTGAAGGTTGTAGGATATTTGTCCATCAGCAGCTCCGTTATTACTGCTCATACATCAGATCTTTGGGTGGTTGCTACACTGACTCATGGCTCTCAGATGTAATTCTGACGCTGGCCACACCTGTTCAGTCGGGTCAATGACTGTGATCAGTGAGCCGGCAAAAGCTCCTGAGACTGTGGACCCATCGAGACTGTGGACCCATCGAGACCGTGGACCCATCGAGACGTGGACCCATTGAGACTGTGGACCCATCGAGACTGTGGACCCATCGAGACTGTGGACCCATCGAGACCCGGACCCATCGAGACTGTGGACCCATTGAGACGTGGACCCATCGAGACTGTGGACCCATCGAGACTGTGGACCCATCGAGACCTGGACCCATCGAGACTGTGGACCCATTGAGACTGTGGACCCATCGAGACATGGACCCTCAGTCACACTCAGGGGCTACTATTCGACCTACTCCCTGGTATCATGATTCTGTCCAGTTTGGATCTTCAGGGCTTCAATTGTTTTTGAAGGTTTTACAACTCCACTTAATCACCACAGCAGAGGTTCTTCAGTCCCTCACAGACGGTTAGTGGTTCACACCAGTAAACCTCTGAGATGCTCCTTTCATGTGCCTATCGAGCTCCACCATCGCAGGTTTCTCAGGTTCACTTATCGAGGTCGTCACTGACAGTTCAGAGTGTTCCCCTTCGGGCTCTTTCCCTGAGACTGTTCACTTGATGTGTAGAGGCAGCTCTTTATCAGTACTTTAACAGTTCTTGCTTTTCGAGACCGGTTCCTTAATGGTTCTTTTCACTTTCACTTTCTCGCCACACGCAGCACTGGAACAAGGAGCGACACAACAACTGCTTTAGACATGAAACCTTTGACCTCTCTCTTTACCTGGAGACAAAAGGACAAACGAAGAAGGCTGGATTACACAGATTTCTTATTTTGCTGCAGCTAACCGAACCGAAAAATGGCACAGAAAGTGTGTCATGTTTTCGATTCCAGTATTTTCTTAACGTTTACAGTCAGTTCCAATAAGAACTGTTTTTCGGTGCCCAGCTCTACTGCTGCTGCTCATGTGACTCAGATGGACTTAAAGGTGAATCTGGAGAAGAGAACTTTGACCCAATCTCAGAGGACGACTTGTTTGGGGTTGGACTTGGACACTGTGATGATGAAGGCTCGTCTGTCTCTTCATCGTAGTCGATATTCAGGCTGTGGTTTCTTCAGGCTCGACAGTCTGCAGCCTTACATCAATTTCCTCCAGCTCAGGGATAAACTGAGCTCGGTCACTTGTGTTGTTCCTCTCGGCCTGCTGTCCTTACGCCCTCTACAAAGACGGCTGAACAGCTTCATCTGGATGTCAGGCTGAACGGACCACAGACACTTCCATACGCTCGCATCATGGAGGAATAAGGACGACTGTTAGAGGGTTCTCATGGGTTTGGTGGTTTGTCACAGGAGGTGGTTACTACAGACGCCTGCACCTTAGTTGGACGCTGTGGCAGCTTAGGACGGCTCAGGTAGGGCTGGGCGGTATACCGTTTCATACTGGACACCAGTGATTTTTTTTAATGATATGAATTTTTCATACACCGGTGTGTGCGTATGTCCGGAACAAAGCGCGGCGGAAGGTCGCGCCACAGCCTGGTGCGCTGGTCCCGCTGCGTGCGGCTCCGCTCAGACTGCTGGATGAATGAAGACCGTTCCACATCCTCCGTCCGACCAAAGTGCGGATCAAAGCTGTTTTCTTCTCCGCCTGAGTCCGGCGGAGTGGGGCTGCGCGGATCGGAGTGCACCAGACATAAAAAGGGAGGTAAACTATGTGGAGTGGAGACAGTGCGTGGGGTCTGCGGCAGCTTTCGGAGGCGGGGTGGGGCGCGGCTGCGTGTGGTGGGATCAGCACATAACGCACAAAAAAGCATTGTATTTTGACTGCAAGTCATGCATTCTCATTTCTTCACCTCAGTACAATCATGAGCCACTGTCTGTCACCTCTTTGGAGAAGCAGCATTTTGTGGGCTAATTTACTGCAGTAATTATTCTCAAAATTATTAGAAACAGGATCAACAACTAGTCATGTACAAAGATAAAAAATACTGTCAAATACCGTGACACTGAGACAATTTTGAAAAATACCGTGATATCAATTTTTGGTCATACAGCCCCGCTCTAGGCTCAGGGGTTTGGTCTCAGAGAGAACGCTCACACATAGAAATGTTTTAGAGCTATCGGTCGTTCACTTTGTCCTCAAACTGTTTCTGCCACAGCTGAGAGGGAAACACACTCTCATTCAGTCTCTCTTCACGTGCACACTCTTCACGTGCACACTCTCACGTGCACACTCTCACGTGCACACTCTCACGTGCACACTCACCTTGCAGCTCTTCACGTGCACACTCTTCACGTGCACACTCTTCACGTGCACACTCTCACGTGCACACTCTCACGTGCACACTCACCTTGCAGCTCTTCACGTGCACACTCTTCACGTGCACACTCTACGTGCACACTCTCACGTGCACACTCACCTTGCAGCTCTTCACGTGCACACTCTCACGTGCACACTCACCTTGCAGCTCTTCACGTGCACACTCTTCACGTGCACACTCTTCACGTGCACACTCTCACGTGCACACTCTTCACGTGCACACTCACCTTGCAGCTCTTCACGTGCACACTCTTCACGTGCACACTCTTCACGTGCACACTCTCACGTGCACACTCTTCACGTGCACACTCACCTTGCAGCTCTTCACGTGCACACTCTTCACGTGCACACTCTTCACGTGCACACTCTCACGTGCACTCTCCTCACGTGCACACTCACCTTGCAGCTCTTCACGTGCACGCTCCCAGAGTTTTGTAGTTCTTCTTCTTCTTCTGTTTCTCTGGATGGACACAGTCGAAACTGGAGCTTTTCTGAAGCTCGGCCACAGAGCAGGAGAACGAGCCAATCAGGTGTGAGTACCGTCCGAGTCGTAGTCCGAGCAGTCACTGCCAATCAGAGGAGAGGGAGTTTGTACAGGCCAATGAGAGGGACAGAGGGTTTAAACGGACCAATCAGAGCAGAGTCAGACCTTAATAGTTTTGTTTAAGTCTCCAGAACAGAAAGTGTGAAGAGGAACTGTGAACTTCTTCCAAACCGGATTCAGATTGTTCTTCACCACCTGGGAAAACAAACAAACAAACAAACAAACAGAACAAACATATAACAAACAAACATATAAACAAACAAACAACAAAGTAAACATTAGCGTCTTCATGTGACGTAGATTAAGTCCTAGTTTACAGACAACGTTCTCCAGAAAACCGTCACAGTCGTAACGTTTTGTGTTCACATTTATATGGCGTCGCGGTGAGTTAATCTTCCTTTACATGGAAACACAGATGGACAGAAAATGGTGTAGTTCTTATGCTGCGTCAGGAGGTGGCGGTGTTGTGCTAGGACTCCAGATGACCTTACCGTGAACCCACACAGCCTATGATAACACGAGCACTGACAGGTTTACAAGTTCTTCAGATCAATAAATGGCAAAACAAACACAGAGAACCGAGGACCAGTGCGCGAGACCAGTGTGTGAGGACCAGTGCACGGGGAAGAAGTAAATCGCAGAGAGTTGGACACTAACACGGGAGACAGCTCGCTTTACCGGGCGCAGACACAGCCGTCCTCCACGTTCACGGTGGAATAATAATACTTGTTGTGGAGCTTCAAACTTCTTTTTTTTCTGAACACATGGTTTCAATGGACTCATTGAATCACACCGGAGGCTTTGGGAGATTTGTTTTGTGTCTCCTCTGTAATACACAGGTAAGAAAGCTGGACACATTGGCTTTACTTTGAGAGACTTTGTGAGAGTGAAAGGTGCTTTGGTTTAAGAGACATTTTGGTGACTGTTCAGTCTTCTTCTACTGTCTTAAATTAGCGGCTACAGCGCGCATATATCAGTGATGTAACGTCTTCATTGACAACTGTGTTTCCTGTTTACACTGCGGTGAATCCACTGAACCAACCTAGAAACTACCTCCTGAATCGTCTCCAGAGAAACACCGATTCAATGAACACACAGCTCGTTGTCGTGTAAAAGACAATCTGACATAGAAACATCACGGATTTGTAAAACTTGTGGTCGTATAAACTACCCCTTAATAAAGTTGTCTGAAAGTCTGAAGCAGAATCCACAGAATCAAAGGAAAAAGAAACTGGAGCATCAGAAGAACTCAACAACAGGTCTAAACCAGGTCTAAACCAGGTCTAAACCAGGTCTGAACCAGGACTAAACCAGGTCTTAAACAGACTAAACGGACTAACCAGGTCTGAAAGATAAACCAGGTCTAAACCAGGACTAAACCAGGTCTAAACCAGGTCTAAACCAGGACTAAACCAGGACTAAACCAGGACTAACAGTTGAACCAGGACTAAACCAGGTCTAAACCAGGACTAAACCAGGACTAAACCAGGTCTAAACCAGGACTAAACCAGGTCTAAACCAGGACTAAGCCAGGTCTAAAGCAGGACTAAGCCAGGTCTAAAGCAGGTCTTAAGCAGGACTAACCTCAGTCCGATAGGTCAGGATCCATTTCCCGTCGTCTCCTTGTTTAAAAAACTCCAAAAACGGATCTGACTTCCAAACAAGTCCTGAGAACAAACAGAAAAGAGAAGAGTTAGATCCAGGTCTGAGTCCTGGGCTTGGTCTCAGGTCTAAGTCTCAGTCCCAGTCTCAGGTCTTAGTCTTGGTCCAGGTCCAGGTCTTAGTCTCAGGTCTTAGTCTTGGTCTTAGTCCCAGTCCTAGTCTCAGTCCTAGTCCTAGTCTCAGTTCCAGACCTTCTTGTCCAGGTTCTTGGCCTCCAGCTCCAGGCCCAGGTCCAGTCTCAGGTCCAGGTCCAGTCTTAGTCTCAGGTCTTAGTCTCAGGTCTTAGTCTTGGTCTTAGTCTCAGTCTAGTCCCAGTCCTAGTCCAGTTCCAGACCTTCTTGTCCAGGTTCTTGGCCTCCAGCTCCAGGCCAGGTCCAGTCTCAGGTCCAGGTCCAGGTTTAGTCTCATGTCTTAGTCTCAGGTCTTAGTTCTAGTCTCAGGTCTTAGTCTTGGTCTCAGTCTCAGTCCTAGTCCTAGTCCCAGTTCAGACCTTCTTGTCCAGGTTCTTGCCTCCAGCTCCAGTCTCAGGTCTTAGTCTTGGTCTTATTTCTAGTCCCAGGTCCAGGTCTTAGTCTTGGTCCAGGTCCAGGTCCAGGTCCAGGTCTAGGTCTAGGTCTAGGTCCAGTCTTAGTCTCAGTCCAGTCCAGTAGGTCCTAGTCAGATATCAGACCTTCTTGTCCAGGTTCTTGGCCTCCAGCTCCAGGCTCACGGCTCTGTTGTCTTTGACTTCTTCTGCACAGATTGAAACAGCGCCACCAGCAGGACAGTCAGGCACACACACACACACACACACCAGCTGCACACTGTGACATCATCAGGTGAGACTGACCGTGATGGAGCCTTTTCCTGCAGGTTTGTCCTTCTTCAGCTGCAGAGGCCGAGTCAGGCTTTTACTGGACACGATCTGAAGGAGAGAGAGAGAGTTAGCCCCGCCCCCGCCCTCACCTGGCCCAGCCCCGCCCCCTCACCTGGCCCAGCGTCAGCTCGGCTCCGCCCAGGAAGTCGTCGTCCTTCAGGTCCGACGTTTTGTGTCGATGTCGTAAACGCAGAACTTCAGATTCTGAACCGACTCAAAGTGAAACTGGATCCTGAGTCTGGAGCTGAAGCTGGGGAGGAGCAGTTCTGCACCTCTCCGTCCGGCCACCTGGAACCGGCCAATCAGAGAGAGAGAGGGTTAGACAGGCCAATCCAGAGAGAGGAGAGGGTTAGACAGGCCAATCAGAGAGAGGAGAGGGTTAGACAGGCCAATCAGAGAGGAGAGGGAGAGAATCAGAGAGAGAGGGTTAGACAGGCCAATCAGAGAGAGGAGAGGGTTATTTGAACAGAGCCAATCAGAGAGAGGAGAGGGTTAGACAGGCCAATCAGAGAGAGGAGAGGGTTAGACAGGCCAATCAGAGAGAGGAGAGGGTTAGACAGGCCAATCAGAGAGAGAGGAGAGGGTTAGACAGGCCAATCAGAGAGAGGAGAGGTTAGACAAAAAAAAAAGCAATCAAAGAGAGAAAAGGAGAGGGTTACAGAACCAGGCCCAAGATACAGGAGAGAAGGAAGACAGGGTTACGACACATGAGGCACTAGGTACAAAAGAGCCATATATAGACATCATCACTGGACCTCGGTCCATGTGTCCTGGTTCTTCTGCAGCAGCACACACAGAGGGTCAGACTTAGAACCAACGTCTTTGTCCAGAAGGTTTGAGCAGGAGACGGAGAGCTCCACCTGAGACACGCAGTCAGACATCTGTAACAGACGACACATCTGTAACAAACAGACATCTTAACAACAGACAGACTCTGCAACAGACGACAGACACTGCAAAGAGAGAGAGACGAGACGAAGGTTAAAGACGTCTGGAGATCGTCCGATCTTCTGATGTGAATGTGAATCAGCTGAAAATACTTGTCAGACTTTAAAACGAAAGTTAGGTATAGTTACGTTTTATTTGATCCTTCCTGAACGATCTTTGTGCATGCGTAGGTCCTGTGACCTGCCGCTGACCCACGAGAGTCTATTTAAGCACGTGACACTGGGATCTCAGTCCTGGAATCTTCTCGTGTGTAAAGATTCGAGGGACTGAACGCTCTGGCGGTCATTTAGGATTCGTAGAGTCGTAGTTCGTTATGGGCCGAGGCCATGTTCACCCAGAGAACCTGGCAAAGGTGTTAGAGGACGTACATGATGCTTCCTCACAGATCACCTCCAACAGGACGCCTGCCATTGTGGCTCAGGAAGTAGAGACAGCTCTAGTCGTATGACAGTGCACTCCTGCAGGTTATGGTCGACCACAAGACTCAATAAACTTTAGAAAGAACATTAACCACCCAGTGAGCGAGCCGCTGTTTAGACACGAGACCCAGTAAAACAGACAAAGAGAAGATCAGACCGTCTGAGCAGTGCAGTCACCTAATGAACTCTTAGAGAGCTCGGACCGGGCAGAGCAGCACAGAAGCCTCAGAGTCAGAACGAGTCAAACGAAGGGGCTGTTCCTGCAGTCAAGGAGGGCATTCTGGGAACAAAAGATGGAGCCGGCCTGACCCATCAGCATCCTTTGACAACTCATGAACCGACAAAACCTGCAGTTTCCCTACCTGTTTGGATGAAACTATGCCAAAAGAAATGCAGTCTTCATTGAGATCCACTTAGACCACCACAGACAATGGCTCGAACAGCAGCGACTGCAAAGCATCCAGCACCACCGCCAAGTCCCAAGTCTGAGTCACTAGCGTCTGCAAACGTAGAGCGCTCCCGAAAACAAGACCACACTCCTGTTTGTGCCACAGAAACACCGTCTAAACCAACATGTGAACGAGAGCAGACGGTGATTGTCCTTTATTCGTGCAAAAACGTCAGAATACATGAGACTCCTGCTCTTTCTCATGACACCACTTGTCTGTGAGCATCCTGCAGCCGGGTTGATTGTGCCCTCGCATTGGTAAAAAGTATGGCCATCATCCTCATCAAGGTCAGATCATTCTACTCTGGGCCCTCCAACGGCCAGACCCAGAGCTGGAGGCGACCGGGACTAGGGTGCAGCAACCGTCCTCCCCAGACTGTGGCCCTTTGGCAGGATTCTCATCAGTGTGAGTAATATCAGGGAGAACGGGGGAAAGGCAAACATACATACAGAAGAACGTAAGGCCAGTCGTGCGTCGGTGCATCCCAGCCCAGTGGACTGGACGGGTCGCTCAGGGAGAACCATAGAGGACAATGTGCCTCTATAGAAGAGAAGAGATCTACACCTGCCAGATGTTCTCCACAACCTCCAGATGTAGCATCCAGTTGCCAGGTCTCATTGTCTGGCGAGAGAGAAAATCCTTCACATGGTTCTGCCTCCCTGGAAGATAAGCGGCTCTCAGGCTGGTGTCAGAATCTGTTGTGCCACCCTGGTCAGTCGCATGGTCCTGGTTCCTCACGTGTGGTTGACCTGGTGCACAACAGACGTGTTCTCCGACCGGACCAACTCCTGGCTTCCTCGTAGACTTGTGCAGTAAATGAAGTCGCGCCGGGTGTTCGTCGTGCAAATGTGGCGACCACACTCCTTGGACCACCTGGCCTTGTGGTAGATGTGTCCGTGTACAGCAGCTCTAACGTCTGTCCCTCCATGGAGACAGAGAAGTGAGGCCCTGATGTGACACTTGTACCATCCAGTGTCTGCGTGTTAGTGGACAAGGATCCAAATGTTCAGCCACATCGGCTCTGGGCACAGAGAAGACCCCAGCAGAGGGAGGTTCTGTACAAAGGGCAACATCCGGCCTCTTTGGAATCTGGGGGAGCTGTTCCAGGATGTCGTTGACCCGCCGTGGTGAGGGGCAGGCGACCATGGTGGTGGAGTTGAGAACAATGGTGCAAGTGCTTCAGGACGGTCTCTGTGTCTCGCAGAGCCTGATCGCGAGTCGAGACACAAATGAGCCAATAGTCCTTATGCCTGCAACAGAGAGAGGGCGGCTGCAACAACACGAATGAAAACTCTTGGGGAGAGGGACAGACCAAGGGAGCACTCTGAATTCGAAATGCCTGCCCTGAAAGGCTAGCGCAGGATCTTCCAGTGGGGACGAGCATTGGAACTTGAAAGTAGGCATCCTTCAGATCGAGTGATGTGAACAGACACAGATGTGGCCTGCAGCACCTCTGTCGTTCACAGCATTTGAAAAACACAGTCAGACGCCTGAGATCCAGAACCGGGCATAAATCGCAGGTCTCCACGGGCCAATTGTCAGTTAGTGGCAGTTGCATGAGTCAGACTTGCTGACAAACCTGCGTCAGAATAAAAAGCAGGTGGCCAAGTGGTTTTCTTGACATGAACCAAAAGCCTGGAGAGAAGTTTCCACAAGGCCCTGAGGAGGTGCAGCAATGCAGCATCTCCAACGAAGATGCAATGCTGAGCAGTAGGTGGGACAGTGAACTGCCAAAAGGGCCCTCTGTCATAAGCCCTATAGCAGCTCGTCTGTAATTTGACACTGTGGTCATGGACAATGGGCATTGGGTCACAAGGCCTCATCTGGCGACACAATCAAAGATGCCACCGTAGACTCAAGTGAAGGCATAGCCCAGGCCACACTTAGATGCCTCCTGCATGGATGCGAGGGCCCTGCCATCAGCCATGGGCCATGAAGACATACACGTGTCAGCTCAACATACATGAAGCTCCTTCATGTATCTCTCAGATGGAGGAACAACAAAAGAAGTTATTAAACTCTGCTGCCTAAAGAATGCTCTAGAGCCCTGTTACTCAATGCGCGGCTCTCTTTGTGCCTCACTTGGCAGCTCTCGGCAAGATTCGGCATTTAAAATAATAAGAATGAAGTGTAGTGTGGTTGGGTTGGTTGCATAATGTGATACATGTTTAAACTACATCAGGCTCATAATGCAAAATGTTGATTGTTGTTTAAAAACAAATGTTTGTAATAAAATGCTATATAAAATGTAAAATGACCTGACCACAGTAATATAAAAAATATATATAAGAAGCTACAAGTCAAATTGAAACACACAAAATAATTTATCTGTACATTTGGGCTCTATTTGACATACAAACACACATTTGAGTTCCATATTTTATTTATTTATTTTTTTATGTTTGCGGCTCTCTTTGGTCCGTCAATGTGGCTCTTCTTTAAAGCACGCGGGCTGTGCATAAGGCCGAGACTCTGAATGATCACCATCCCCGTCTCCTAGAGCAGGAGGAAGCTAACAAATCGTTTTATTGAACAAAAACACAAATCCAGTCTATTGTTGAGACTTTGTTGGATTTGACTTTTTTAGTGATTCTGAAACAGGAAATGTTCAGGTAATAACTTCCTCCTCAAACTGTCCAAACTGAAGTTACACATCAGCAAAAGTCATTATTGAGTCAGATCTAGAAATATGAAGTAAAACTGAAGAAAGACGATGTTCAGAGTTTGTTCATTCGAGTCGCCTCAAACTTTTCACTTCAACAGAAACAGATTCAATGAAACAGCAGCTCAAAGAAAAGTCACTGAACAAACAGAAAAATGTCTTTAGTCACACAAGAGTTTCATTATAATGTGCTTTATTTTGTTTTGTTTCCAGTTTTGGGAAAAGTGTTGAAAAGGTAATTTACACTTTAAATATTTTATAAAATGAGTTAATGAGAATCAGTGTTTTTTCTGATCGACTCTGCCGTTGTTCTCAATAGAAACACACTAAATAATCACCTGACTTCTACAAAAAGTGAATTTGAAGACAAAAATATAGCTTGATTCTAGGATTTTTTTATTCTTAATTTCAGAATATGAAGTCAAGTTGAACTGAAGGTGACACACTTCAGACATATTTATTTTTAGGCCTGTCAAATTAGTGCATTAATTGAGATTAATTAATTACAGACATATTAATCGAGTTAATTTTTTAAATCTAATTAATCTATTTTGAACTTTTTAACTTCAGTGTTTCCATGTGTGAGTTGTAAAGTGACATAAGCGTTGTTCAACTTGACAACGTCGTAGGGCTGTGTGATATTGACAAAAAATATATCTCGATATTTTTAGGTCATTTCTCGATGGCGATATTTGGACGATATTTCCTCCAACAGAAATGTGTTCAAACTTGTTCTCAGACTTTTTAGTTGATGTAAATTGGCTGTGTTCACTTTGTAGAATTTGATAATCACTTTTTGTATTACAGCTAATTTTAGCGACTTGATCCTAATTTCTATTAAATATTATGGCCTACAGCCTATCAAGCTGTGGCTCCTTTCACACATTTTTTGACCCTGACTTCCTGCTAGATCGACCCAAATTACAAAAGCACAGCATTTAATGTCAAATTCTTGAGCAACTCTTCTATAATGGTCAAGATAACAAACATTTTGACGTTATACAACTTAAAATGATTGTGTAATGCCTTATTAAACGTGTTTGTGCATTAAATTTAGATCAAATGCAAAATGTTGAATGATTCACTTGACAGTCGTGTTTATACGACCCTCAAGTTTCCATATTCGGCCCACTGAGAAAAAAACTTTGGACACCCCTGGCCCACAGTTTATAATGTGTTTTCACATGACCACAATGCAATACAAACGTGAGATCAATAACAAACTGCAAAATATGACATTTGTGCCTTTAGTTGAAAGTTTACAACATCAATTTTTCAAATTTGTATTTTCACGTAGCTTTTTTGGTGTCGGTTTTCTATCCACGATATACTCGATATCTTGAAAGCAACATTCACGAGATTATCTAAAATTCGATATATTGCACAGCTCTACAACGTCGCAACAAAAAACTTCCTAAAGTCTTCATTTTTTGCAATATATGAATATTTCCATCTGCAACAATAATGTCATGAATTAAATTGGATAAAAACAAAACAAAAACACTTCAGTTGAGTGTTTTTATCAGCAATTTTGAGGTGAGGTTAAAAATAGACTAATTAGATTAAATAATTACAGATCATAATTAATTCATCTCTTACATTTTTTAATCGCTTGACAGCACTAATTATTTTATTTACAGTTTCTTAGTTTGAGCCTAAATATTTGCGAATGTCGTAAGCACATGTATGAACCTTAGGCAGCAACTTATTTTATTGTAATTTCTGAGTGATTAAAGGAGAATTTGTACAATAACCCACAGTGTGAAACAGCTAAATCCACTCAAACTGAATCAAGTCATTATACACAAGGCTGGATGTAAACTTTGTATTTATTTGTGCCACAATAATCAGAATAATCCAGTTCTCAGCACAAGTCTGGATCTGAACATGACCCTGCCCAGCCCGCACTACAGCTCTGAGTCTTACCAACACAAACTCTGTAAAGTGTTTAAAATCTGCTCCAAACTGTTTCATCTTTTCTCTCAGAATCACTTTATATTTACTCTTTAAACATGACTCTGACTCTGTTTAAACTGTGGCTCAAAAAACTGACAAACACACGAGATAAAGTCACTTTATCTTCAGTCTGTCATTAAACTAATAATCTAAATCAAATAAACTTCACGTGTTTAGTTCCGGGTTGAACAAACGGACAGAAAACTCAATAAAAGCACAAATAAAAGTCTAAACATGAGCGTGAGAAAAGCGGAGTCTGTTTTACCTTCAGAGACGAGCTTTAGACCGGGTTTAGTCCGGGTTTAGTCCAGGTTTAGTCCGGGTTTAGTCTAGTTTAAGGAGCGGCTTCTGTTCTGCACAAACCCGGAAGCGTCTGCAGCTCTCGCCTCTGATTGGACAGCGCTCACACAGAGTAGGAGCGCTGTAAATATTAATTAACCGTTTGTTCTTATTTTCTCCATAGATTTTGCGCTAAATCATAGAACTCTGTTGCGCATGCGCAGCTTCACAAAAACCTCAAACCGCACGCGCTCCTCAGCCACATCCGGGACACACACGAAGAGATCTGCAGCTTTTACCAAAACTTTGATTCTCTCTCTTCTTTTCCCCTTCTCGTCCAGTTTCTTCTTTCTCTCTCTCCTCCTCTCTCTTTGTCATCTTTCTCTCCTCTCCCTCTCTCTCTCTTTTCTCTCTCCTCTTCCTCCTCTCTTCCAGTTTCTTTAGCTCTTGTCTCTTCTCCCCCTCTCTATCCTCTCTTCTCAATCCTCCCTCTCTCACTCCTCCTCTCTTCTCTTTGTTTCTTCTCCTCTTCTCTCCTCCTCTCTTTCCAGTTTCTTCTCTTCCTCTTTCCACTCTTTTCGTTTCTTCCAGTTTATTCTTTTTCTCCTCCTCTCCCCCACTCCTTTCCCAGTTTCTCCTCCTCTCTCTCTCTCTCCCCCTCCTCCTCCTCTCTCTCTCTCCCTCCTCCTCCTCTCTCTCCCCTCCTCCTCTCTCTCTCCTCTCTCTCCTCCTCCCTCTCTCTCTCCTCCTCCTCCTCTCTCTCTCTCCCCTCTCTCCTCCTCCTCCTCTCTCTCTCTCTCCTCTCCCCTCTCTCCCTCCTCCTCTCTCTCTCTCTCTCCCTCCTCCTCCTCTCTCTCTCTCCCTCCTCCTCTCTCTCTCTCCTCCTCCTCTCTCCTCCTCTCTCTCCCTCTCCTCTCCTCTCTCTTCTCCCTCCTCCTCTCTCCTTCCTCCTCCTCCTTTCTCCCTCCTCCTCCTCTCTCTCTCCCTCCTCCTCTCTTCTCTCCCTCCTCCTCCTCTCCTCTCCCTCCTCCTCTCTCTCTCCTCCTCCTCTCTCTCTCTCCCTCCTCCTCCTCTCTTCTCCCTCCTCCTCTCTTTCTCCCTCCTCCTCTCCTCCCTCCCTCCTCCTCCTCCTCTCTCCTTCTCTTCCAGTTTCAGTTCAACACATCCTTTTCCTTTCTCCTCCTCTTCAGTTTCAGTTTGATTTATTGTAATGTTTTTATTTCTTTTCATGAAAGGACAACCGAACCTTTTGTGATGTTTTTGGAGTTTAAGATTTTTTGTTTTGTTTTTGGCATGAAACTTAATGAAACCTTTATGTCCCCAAGGGGAATTTGTCTTGCACAAGAGCACGAGGGATGAAACATAAACACAAGAATACAAGTCATTTTTTATTTCAGATAAACCATTTTCTTGCTGTAGGGAGTACTTTTTTGATTTTGTGAGATTTGTTTTTGGATAAAAATCTGCAAATATCTGGTGATCAAATAACAAATGTTAATATTGGCAAAAAATACACATAAAAAATTAAATACTAATCAACCCTAACTCTAAATGTGGCCGTTTTTAGCAAAAGTCTTTTCCCATTGCTCTTTTCGAAGGTGGCTAATCCAGACAAGTTAACTATTTATTATTTATTTATTTATTTATTATTTATTTTTTATTTATTTATTTTTATTTATTTTATTTTTATTTATTTATTTATTATTTATTTATTATTATTTTTATTAAGACAAGAAAATAGTACAAGAACATTGGCAGCAATATTAATACAATTCAATAATAAATAATACAAAGAATTTAGACAAGCTAACTAGACCGAGCGTCCCCTCTGCGCGCTGACGTCACTCGCGTACGTCCTCCTCGCTGCGCCGCCGACATTTTGTGGCTACTGCTAGGCTAGCTCTCGCGCAGCGGCAGAGACACAGCGGAGCAACAGCAGCAGCTAAAGTCGGACTTTGTGACACGTTTCTCGGTAAGAATCTGTCGTGAGCCGCGGTGGTTTTCCGTGAGCGAAGCGTGAGCACGTTTATCCACAAAAGTCACAGAAACACGCAGGAAAGAGCCGAGCTAACGGTGCTAACGGAGCTAACGTGGCTAAGCTAACAAACAAAGCTGCGGTTTGTTTGAGGGAAATATGATTCAGCGCAAATGTTCCGACACAACAGGACACATGTGGCGCTGGGATGTTTTTATTACAACATCAGTGATTAAAATACTACTTGTATACATAAATACAGTGTTTGTGTGAGTATAAAAGGCCTGGAGCCGCTGTGCAGGGCGTTTCTGCGGACACAACCATTCAACACCCGAGACTCAGAGAAAAGCACCTCTGCATCACGCTTCTGCAGAGCTCAGGCTGCACTGGCTTTACAGAAAAGGGAATTATGTTTTTAGACTAACGTTAGAAGTAGATTTCTAGTGTGGTTTGGTTTGGTTCAGTTTGTGTAAGAAGCCGCAGGGTGAGAGGTCACTTCTGTCTCGTGTCATTACTGCACCTTCTACATTTAGACAGCATTAGAAGTAGATTTCTGTTTTAGAAGTGTGGTTTGGTTGAGTTCAGTTTGCACGTTGTGTAAGAAGCCGCAGAGTGAGAGCAGACAGTTCACTCATGTCATCCACTTTAAGGGCTGCAACAAGTTATCGATTTTTGAAATATCTGCAACTCATTTAGTAATCGAATAATCCTTAACTGGTCTGTATACATGTTCCAAACATCCCCGAATTATAAAAAAAAGCCTCAGATTTAACAGAAATTACCGAATATTAGGTAATTTAGTGTTTTTGTTAAAACTAGTTTGTCTGAGCCAGTGTTTTATGATACTAAGTTTCAACTCAGTTTTAATACTAAGAAATAGACTTCTAAATATGAAACCACAATGATCATTAAATGCTCTCATTACGTCAAATTTCTATATAAAGATTTCAACAGAGATACAATAATTTTTTTTATTCAAGCATTTTATTTTTATCAAATGTTGATAAAACTATTATTCTAAAACTCATCAGAACATTTTTTTATTTTCATGGTACAGTACTTTTTTTATCAATAGTTGTTCAGATTAGTATCTAGTTTTCATACCAGTTTTCTGTATCAGACTCTCACATTGACTCAGCTCAAATTTCAGCAAAAATCCTGTGTTCAAGTCACATTGGCATTCCAAACAGCTAATCGATTACCAAAATAATCATTAGTTGTAGCCTAACTACATTTGAACAGAAATACTTCTCTAAAACCTTCAGGAGTCTGGAAGTTTGTCTCAATGTGTCAGAATATGATTTAAATTCGCAGTTGTAGATGATTTGACTCTCCTTCTGCTGATTGTGTTTTTTTTATTTTTATTGTGACAGTTGTTTCTGGGATGAACTGTAAATCTGCTCAGAGACACAGATGGAAATGAGACTGACTCTGCTCTGTGTGAGACTTTTACTGTGCAATGTCTCTCAAATAACAAATAATCTAAAAATAAAACAACATTCTAGTATTGATCACATGTATTGAACAGCTGTGGTCTGATCAATCACCCGAGACTCAGACTCCATCAGAAGAGTAAGAAGCATGATATTTATGTTTTTATGGAGCTGTAACACTTATTTTGATTATTCTGACGATTATTTCTCTTGAGTAATCTATTAAGTTGTTTATGTTGCAAAAGTCGAGTAGTAAAATATGAGATTTTTTGGCGAAATTTGACAAAAAATAATGTTTAAAGTTCTTGAATTCTGTACTCATCATTTTTCTTGATTTTGGTAACTTACTGTTTATTTTTCTGTCTTGTTTAATGGACTGGACAGTTTGAAGTCTTAATTCTTTAGTCTTAAAATGTTAACTTGCCAAATATTTTTTACAGTAAAATAACTTTTTCTATTAAAAGACATTTCTCTACATGTTAGTGTCATTTCTAAAACCTCTAATTCTCTCACAAGCTGAGTAAACAAATATCCATGACTATTGTTATTTGAACATTTGATTAGTTATGATCGATTGATTAACCTGTATTTGCTCTAGTTTTAAGAGAGTTTGGCTCAGAGTGAAGCAGAACATTGGTGAACAGGAGAGGTTTGTCTGAGCTTCTGTTTGTTCTGTGGAGAATCTCAGTTCAAAGAATAAAAGTCGTTCTGGTGGTGACTGAAGGATTCTGATGGTTCTGGTCCAGCTCAGACCTGGACCAGCTCAGACTGGACCAGCTCAGACTTGGTCCAGCTCAGACCTGGACAGCTTCAGACCTGTCCATTGCAGCAGACCAGCTGAGCTTCTGTTCCACTGGATAACATTCATGCACAAAGGAGAAACGTACTTCTGGTTGTGACTGAAACCTGATTCTGTTTAGTCCTTTTCCAGCTCAGACGTGGAGAGAAGCTGCTGCTGGTTTGGATCTTCTGCAGGTCTTTGAAGTGAACTGGTTCCATCTGAGTTGTGGTAAATGTTCAGATGAAGCAGCTGAAGTTTGTATTTTGTGTTTGTTCAGACGAAGTGATGGACGAGGAGAAGATTCAGAAGAGCTGATGTCTGTGAGACTTTTTCCTTGAAGAAATGTTGGACTGTTTTACATCTGTTGATTATGTTTGCTGTATTTTGTCTCCACTTCTGTCCGGTTCTTTGTTGGTTCCTCAGAGCTCCGGACTTCAGTGTTTCTGACTGGATTCAGCTTCAGACAGGTGTTGTGTGTTTACGTGGACGCTTCATATTCTGCTGTTAGGTTGTGGTGGTGTTGATGCTTCTCCTTTTGGCTGGTTTGTCACTTATGAAAGTCCTTACTTCGGCCTGTTGTGATGAAACGCTGTGTAAAGTGTTTTTTAGAAGTTCTGCTGCGCTGAGTCTGATTTTCTGCTCAGTTTGTCTTGCTTTGGTTCGTTAAATGATTATTTGTGTTCTGTGCTGCTGTTTTTAGGTGAAGCTGTTAACTGAGATGGTTTGGTTCTGGTTTGGAAAGACTTCTGCTGCTTCTGTAGCTGAGATGGTTTGGTTTGGCCTGGAGAACATGCTCTGGTTCTTCTGCAGTGTGGTGATGCTGTGGCTGGTTTTTGGAGCTGTTTAAGGCTTGTGTAATGATAATTGATGATGATGATGATGATGATGATGTGAGTGAAGCTGTAGTTTTGCTCTCAACTCGATGCTTCTGTTTGAACCTGTGTTTTATCTCTGAAGCTTTGGCTGATTTGAATGAAGCTCTTTTTGGCTGATGGGGTTAACGAGGCTGATGCTCATTTGGTTTTGTGGCTGTTCTGAAGCTTTTGTCTGAAGACTTGTGGTAGAAACATGCTTTGATGCTCAGCTCTGTTGAGGCTTTTAACCTGGAACATGTTCTGTTCTGTGCTCTGGGGCCTCATTTATAAAGCTTGCTTACGCCTTACGCAGTGCGTAAACCTCCCTCTGCGCCAAAGGTGCGTATTTATAAAAGCTCCACTAGGCGCAGGGTTTTGCTCGCTCTGCGCAAACTGGAACCCATGCGTGCGCTGTACGCAAAGGCTGAGAGACACGGGGAAAAGACGACACTCGTGGAGAGAAGCAGAAGTGAAGAGGTTTGAGGAAGTGTTTGATGGAGGAAATCATCATTTTTATACAAATGTTACATTTTATATTTCTACCTTAAAGCAGATGTTGACCAACACAGACAAGAGATGTTTATTCTCTCATTTTTATTACAACACACGTATGAATGCCCGTGCGCTCTCGGTGCACAAGCTCGTGGCTCTCGTGTGTGCGCGTGTGTGTTGATTATGGCTCTAATACCAGAGAGAATGCCGCTGAATCTGTGAACGTATTTATGAAACACGCTCGGACCTGAGAGAAAACTCCTCCCTCAGCACATTGGCAAGGTTTGTTTAATAAATAAAGCCTCGGACAAGACGCAGGTCCAACTTTTTATGCAGCACGCGGCAGAATGTAGATAGACAGAAATCATTCTGACACAAACGCGCCCCACACTGCCTGCCCGGAGCGGTGGANGTCGTTAATCAGCGTTGCAGCGCCGTGTAGCGAAGTAATTTACAACAGCGATGGGGTAAAGTTCAGCAGGTTCAGCGGAGCAAAGGAGGTTTATAGTATCATGTGAGGAGATCTTTTAAATAGCTTAGAACGACCGGTTTGAGCAGATGATTGCGACGTTATGGGGAGAGAAAAAAAGCGAGAGTGAGTGAGTCAGCATCCGCAGGTTAAAGTCTGAAACATGAAACATATCTGATAAACTGATCACGTGAGGCCTACTTTTGATAAGAAGGATCTGTTAAAGAAAGAATATCTGACTAGACCTAGGTCAGTTTGAGGTTAGTCTGTGTCTAGACCTCATTTAGGCTTATATTAATGATAGTTTGCTTCTTCTTTTTTTTAGTTGTACTCACGAGCAGAGATGGTAAAGTCGCTAAAAAAGTGGTCTCAAGTACGAGCAAAATGACTTAAATAAGTAGGTCACAGACAAAAAGCATTATAGAACAATTATTTGCCTCAGTCGTTGAAGGTCTTTTGGCTGTAATCGACCAATGAAATTCTTGGTTGACTAATGACATGTTCCAGCGACGATACGTTAACTAAAAAGGGGTGTATCTTGATCTGAGCCAATCCAGGGTTTCCACTATACCCAAAACATTTTCCAGGACATTTGCAATAATTTTATGTAATCACTAATCACTAATCTACATCACCATATTTAGCCTGTTTGCCAGGTTTATGACCAGTTCTCAATCAAATTTAAAAATTGGTCAGACAGAAGCACTTTGCAAAGCTGTGGTTCACTTTCATAGCCTCTTTTTAGTGTGTTTATGAGCCTCAAAGTTTCAGTATTTGTGGAAAAAAACATGAGTGGGGTTCTGGGTCCTCCCCTGAGATGTTTTAAAAATTCCATTATGATACTTCTGATGCTTTTATGAGTTTCCAGTGCTGAAGAACATGAAAATAAAATCACTACTGTTCCAAATAAAACGTGGTTAACAGCCAATTGAAAAAACAATAAATGAGATGTGAGGGGGGGGGGTCCTTGAAAAAATGCAGTACACCAATGATTCCATCCCAAATCTTCAGTTCATTCACCCCTTGTCATTACTGTTTAATGTAAGTCCTCATAATCTAAGTAAACTAACTGGTCAAAAACATTTTAAGAGCTATCAGATTCAACAGAGCCTGCAATGTCTGATTAATCTGATTGGCTGTGTTTACCCTTATCATCTGACAAATAGTTCTAACAGAGCCTCACTTAACCCACAGACATGACACAGTACTCAGGCAATGCCTCTGAAGTCGTGGAGAGACAAATCAAGCTAAAATAAGCTCTAAGACAGGGGTCTCCAACCTGTAGCTTGCCAAAGGATTGTAGAATCATACAAATTTACTTTATTACTCTAATTTTGTTATATCATACTACTGTAATGTATCTTTAGGGCCTACGCCTAATTGTGTGTTCACTTCAAATAGATATGGCTAAATTTTCATATAAGCCTCTTATACTATGCTAGTTACTTCAATTTTTGTCATCACTAACAGTAGTAGCTCGCCGCATTTTTCTTTGCAAAAGTATTTCATGGCGAAAAAAAAGTTGGAGAAACCTGCTCCAAGATCTACAAATGTTTAGAAGCTTTAGTAACATTAAAGGTGCACTGTGTAACTTCCTGAAATGAAGTCAGCTACACATCACTAGAATTACAAGATAAACCAGACTATGGGACATTCTGAATGGGTCTAAATACATTTTATGCCATAATGTGAAAAAATAGTAACCATTTTTCTATGAAAACAAAGATGTTAAATTTCATTAGGAAGAGGCAGGGCTTACCAGTTCTGCCGTTTGAACAGTCAAATTTTTAAGCCATTTCACATAATCTTTATGTTTTACAATGAACAAAATGTAAATTATTGATCTATGTATATTCCATAGGTTCTTCCTAAATATACCGAAAAATCACAATAGGTCTCCTTTAATGTAATTGGAAAGACTAAACATCAAGAAATGTACAAAAATCAGAAAAAAGAGCAGCAGACTAACTACGGTGCTCCAGTGGGATTCAATTTTATCCCCAAAAGCACTCAGACATGTAAAAAACCTTTTAAAAGTTACTTTTAAAAATGTAACTGAGTCATGCTCACATCTGCTAACTGTCCTTCCTCTAAGGCCTGAAGGTGCTTGCAAATAGAAAGTCTTATTATGATTTATATAGTGATTCTTTCTTTGATATTTATTCAAATGAGTCTAGAATATAGCTACTCCAGATACTGTTGTAGCATTGATTAGTATGTGTTTTATTATACTTTTGACAATGTCCTAAAAAATCCTGCTATAAATAACTTACGGCTGTGTTGCTTGGCCTGACATGACTCTAGTTTATTCCCGTGTTACACCTTGTTTACTTGGTCATTATATTTTTTCCCAGAATGCTCCTTGGGGTGATGAGTCTAAAACGTCACTGCGTGTTGTTTGGGATAAACTGAAGCAATATTAATTAGCTCTATTCTAGTTCAGATATAATAACACATAAATATATACAGTATATTAAAAACAGTCTGAACCTGCTAATTTGCTGCTGTCCTGCCCGGCGACGACCACGACCCAGTCTCTCTGGATGGTGATGGACATGGCGGTGCTAGCCAGGTTAGCAATGTTAGCGATGGTGATGACCAGGATGTAGCAGGTGGTCTGGAAAACAAAACAGGCTTTTATTAGATTTAGAAGTGATCTTTGTTTTTGTAATTGGTTTGGATTATTGCAGATGATTTTCCACCTTGAGAAAGTTCAGAAAGTACAATTAATTTGGATTGAAACAGACTAAAAACTGAGTCAAGAAATGGTCAATGTTTCAAAGTCTATACTTCGCTTACGTAATGACGATTCAAGGTTTAATTAATCTAATAACTAAGAAGAAAGAGAGGGATGTCTTTTGCACAAATATATGGTTCAAACAAGCAAAAACTAAAAGACATCCCAATGATTCCCAGGTGTTTACAGTGCTTCGACATGAGAGAATTAGCATGTTTATGATCAGAAATAACAGTTTGGTAGATAATAACATTTTAAGAATACTCAGGCCACAAATCGATGCTTATGTTTAATTTGTAGGGCTGCAGTCCTTAGACATTTAGTCGATTGATGGAGTCTTAGTCGAGCCAAAATTTCTATTAGTCGACTAAAATTTTTGTTTAGATTATCAGGATTTGTATTGAAAAGTAATATACAGGAAGTGAAAAAGCTGAAGATTTTGGACCAAAACATTGGTCTAATCTGTTTTTTTTTATTAAATACAATTAGTTTTCTCTACAAATTATAGGTTTTGCCATGAACGCGGTAATATTTTTAGTCTTTTGAGCAAGAGTCAAAGAAATGGTCAGTTCAAAATGCACTTTTAGCTTTAGAGCTTTTGCCAAGACCCCTTTTTAGTCGACTAATTGGTCAATGAGACATGTTTTTAGTCGACCAAGAATTTCTTTGGTCGATTACATGAAAAAAAATAAACTCCAAAAGCAAATTTCAGGCTTGTTGTTATTGGATACCACTGTTCTTTTTCTCTTTTTTTTTAATTGTGGCTGCGACAGATTTAGTCAGGTGGGTGCAAAAGTTCTATAGTTGTAGTATTATTGATCTGACAATTGAATATTCCTTAGTATCATTATTGGGTTTGAATTTAGTGACACTTCTCTATCACATTACATTCAACATTTACGCCACAAAAGAAAGTAAAGCTAACACACACATCTGTTCTATCTGCAGTGACTTTTGCCCTCTCTCATAATCCTGTGAATGCCTTTAAACTGGCCTGGTTGGTCTCTTTCTTTGCTGCTCATGTGATTTTGCTGCTGCTGCTGTTGCTGACACAGACTAAGAACATACCATCTCCAATTTCACAAAAACTCGCTTTCAAACCTGCCTCACCTCTCGCACACATTCAGCTCAAGCTAAAACTAATTTAATCTGTTCAAATCTATGGATCCAAACTAAAACTTTACTTTTAATATGGCTTAACACTTTATAGCTTCCATTTGTTCTGCTACAAAGCATTTGATATTATATCAATCCAACAAAAATGTGCTAAAACCTGTCTTTAAACTTTTTGTTCGGCTTGCGTTCAAGTCCTAAATGTGATGATGTAGTAAGAAAAGATGGCATGCAAAAGCCAGTTTTAACCTGGCCATAAAATATCTGATTTGAAATTTAAGATTTTCTAGTGATATTCATTTTTTATATTCCAATGAATTTTGCTAATAGATTTAAAGTAAACCATATTAATCTTAAAAGCCAGACATGGGCATGGGAAATATTGTGAACACAACCTACTGTCAGACAAAGTGAAATGTTTGTAAAAATGAATCACAAAGGTACAAAAACCTTTAGTTGAAAGCTTACAGCATCACTTTAAAAAAAAAAAAAAATTGCCTCTTTTAGTAGCAATGCTCAACTTTTGGATATACTGAAAGACAATAAAAGTATTAGCAAATTAATTAGTATGTAAACAAACAGAATAAATCTGTATTTGATTCCCATATCTTTCACTAGCTCACTGCATGCCTTCTTTTTTCTGTCGTGGTCCATATACATCTATTTTAATCATATAAAAATTAAATAATTTGGTAACTAATATGACCACCGGTAATTACTTATTAACAATCCCAATAAAACAATTAGCTACTGAAGGATTAGTTAATGAGTTGTTAATTTAGTTTTGTCCTCCAGCATTTATCATATTGATGTTGTAACATTATATGAGGCTTAAATGTCAAACTATTCAAATGTGTCTGCAAAATGTAATCTAAAAGTGCATAATTATCCCCATATAACATTGTTTAAAACCTGTTACCTTTTTAAATGTTAGTAAGCTCTTTTGTAGTACTTGATACTCTAATTTTGCATTTTATCTTCAAAACAACATTGACACTATTATTTTCCAATAGAAATTACCTATAAAGTTGTAAATTGGGTTATTGTCTGATCAGTTTGGCTGACAAATGTATACATATTTTCACTTCCATGACTAAACAGCTTCAGATAATTCTCTTTATGTGTTTCTAGTTGACAGAATGTTCTTTAGGCTTTGGAATTGCGGTGGGATTCATACAGTACAGAAAGCGTATTGTGCCCCTTTTCTTTTCACAAACTACCCGGCCTGAATGTAAATATATGTGTGTCCACTCCAGCCTCAGGGACGGACGGTCAGCTGCAAAGTAACACAACAGCTTGAAACCGCATAGCTCCGACGTGTGTAAACAAGCCTGAGACACACAACAACAACAAGGAGACAAGTAGGATAAAGTGCTAAACAAATATAGCAAAGTATTGGACTTGACACACCTTCTATTTCAACTGGTATAACTTTATAAAACATGTCTGTTCAACTTCTGTTTTCAGTGGCTAAAAAGAGACAGTTTAAATGCAGTTACTATATCAAAGCTAAACTATTTTACAAAGTTTTGGTGAGTATCTTTGTCTGGCTAAAGTCTTGAGAATCCATCCTACGGTTAATGATGATCAATCACACGTTGTACTCCATAATTACAGAGTATTTAGACTTTGAAAAGCAGGCAGACAGAGGCGGTTGTTCATTTCTTGAGGTGTCTGTCTCCACTCTGTCAACTGGATTTAACAAAAACATGATTTCTCAGCATAGATTTAAATCACGATTTTCTTAGAGCCAGATTATGGTTTTGATTTTATCACGATTCTTAGACTATTTTTTGTTGCCTTTGAGGCAAATAAAATCATCTGCTTTTGCACAAAGTTTTCACTTCACTTTGATTGGCTACAGCTGTCACTCACAGAAGTCTGACCAGTGTTGCCAGATTTTCAGAGCGAAACAAGCAACCAAGCTTTAAAAAAAAAAAAAAACCTCTCAAAACAAACAACCTCAGCATTTCAATAAATTTTTTTGTATCTAAAAATTTTAACATTGTGTGTCACCTCATTCTTCCATATTCCAGAGTTTTTTCTAACATTCATAACGACTTTTAGACATGAAAAATCCATGTTTCAGTCATAAATGTATACAGTATGTTTGTAAATCACTCCTGAAAAATTGATAAAATTCATGTCTTTTACAACACAAAATTCATAAGAGACTTTCAAAAAAGAAGCCCACTTAAAGGGGACCTATTATGTCAAATTCACTTTTCTATGTTTTTAACCTTGTTATGATGTTCTTCCTTCATCATTAGTTTACTCAAAGTTTTATTTGAATTGATTCATGCATGTTTGAGTAATCTTGTATTGTTCTTCAGCTGCAGCTCAAGTGCTCAGAAATCCCTGTTCTCACCTACCACCTATCCCCTCCCACTTCTCTGTATTTACTTGTCATAATTCAAAAATTGAAGCATATCTGGTTTAATACTGTCCCATTGCCACTTTCCAACAATAAAAACTATTTTTAACTATTTTATTCATTGCTTTTTACAGTTACATTTTGAAGTTCTGCAGTTTTGAACAGGAAGTCACTAGAGCTGTTCCTATTTTTAAGTTGTTTTAGATAATTTTTGTGTTTTACAATGAACAAAAGGTAAATTACTGATCTGCATATGTTCTAGTTTCCAACTAAATATATATAAAAAAAAAACACAATAGGACCCTTTAACAACTCTGAAGCTAAGAGAAGTAGATTGCAAAAAAATGCGCGGTATTTGAACAGACAGGTCACGATATGACGATTTTATCAAAAAAGCAGATTGTCACAAAGATGACCTCATGGTTAGATTTTTATCACGATATTGCCCAGTCCTACGTGGTCCTATGGAAAATTGAACTTTTTACCTCTTTTATGACGTTTTCTGGCAGGTAAAGTGTATCTTTTAGCTTTTCTGTTCTATTACGGTTCTGTTTTAGTCCTGATCCAAGTTCTAGTTTATTCCCAAATTCCCAACGGTGACGCACACAAGTCTGAGCAGCACTCCTGAGACAACAGCTCACCTAAATCCTGGCAGAAAATCATTACATCAACAACTTCCTCGTCTGAATTGCACAACACATGTTTGTCTTTGTGTCAGACAAGAAAACAGGCTGCCAGTGGCTTTAGCTACACCTGTAATAAACATATTGTAATGATATGGTCAGGACTGAGGCTTTAAAGGAGAGCACGTTTTGTTCACTTGTGGGAAAACTATATTTGTTTATAGGCAAAATCTTAGAAGGCCTAACATTATAGGTTAGTAACATGTTTAAACTACAGCTACAAGAATTCAGGGAAACACAATGGCCTCATTTATCAAAATCTCAGAATATTTTTGACTTTCACCAAATCATGAGAATCTACTTTACTGTAAAGATGGCTGCTGTGAGTTGGACCAATAACAGCGCAGCATTGTGGTTTAGGCAGAAGTGTGCTGTTGAACTAAAACATGATTTGATGATTTTATTTTTTAACGAAACCTAGTTACTTCATAGGTTCTTTTGTGATTCAGTTGTTCCTTTAGTCGCTTAAAAAAGTGTGTGTCTTTGCTAGCTATACCTCAAAAACGTTTGGATTAAAAGTAACGGATTTGTAGAATGGTACAAATGGTGATAATACATCAGGGAAATTATAGACTTGTGTTCACCCTTTGCACTTGTTGTCAGGCTCTTCGAGGGAGCGCCCACTTGCCATGATGGAGGGCAAAGGCTTTGTCTGTGTGCGTTACCACTATGGAAATTTTGCCAAAAACCTGCCTGTTTCTCTAAGTAATTTTTTTATTAATTTCCAGTGTAAAATGTTGTGCGATTGGCTACACTAACAGACGAGGTTGTAACCTAATGTAGCTTTTTATTTTTTACATTTTGATGAAGACAGAGGACGCCACTGTGTGGAAGCAATAAATCAAAAGAACCGGAATCTATATCTAAGTTCTCAAGATTTGCTTGCTTGTACAGTTCAATGAATATCTGAAACAACCTTCTTTATGTGTGGCTAGCATTAGCACATATGACAGCTAAGTTACTGAAAACCAAACTACTGTAGGTTTTAAATCTGTTCCAGTGTAAGAGGAAACGCTGTTTACCACATAATGCTATAAATCACGAGGGACAGTCAGGCAAAACTAATTGGGAAAACATCCGGAAGAAAAGTTATGATCAGCTAGCATTCATTAGCTTTTCCAAATACCTTGCTTTGTGCCACCTAAAAGATGTCCCACTTCCACAGACAACTGTACTGAACATGCACTAGAAGTAGCATGTAGTATGTATTACATATAGGGAAAATATGTTATAACAATAGCGTATTGAGTGACAGCTATAAAAACTTGAAAATTAAATATTTCTGTTAGCTTACATTTTAAGATGGCAAAAATTGGGTATGCGCCTTTAAGTCATTTTTTGTCTTGATTTTCAAAAAGTCTGTTTTGGTCTATTAATAAACTACGCTTGAAAGAAATCCCTGTTTATGTTAGATTTGATTCAACAGCGCCTTGAAAATGGAGCTGGCGTAAATTCAGCCTGGAAGACTGTCTGCTCCTCACCCAACGAGCTCACTGTTCCCTATCCCTCATCAGCAGCCACACCTCTTCTTCTTCTTCTTCTGTTTGGTTTAATGGCGGTTGGCATCAGTAATAGTGCATTACCGCCTTCTGCTGGATGTGTAAAAAAACTGTATCCAAAATCCGTCAAAAATAAAAATGAAATTAAAATAAATAAATACAAATACTGTCCAAACTCTTCCTTCTCACTTCCTCATGACATTTTACCGATGACGATTTAAAGTTTCATACAGGTCTTCACCAGAAATATCAATTGCTCCCAAAAATCTTTTTCCAGCATCGAGGACCATGTCAATTCTTTCAGACTTCTTTTTAACTTCGGTAGAACAATTAATAACCCAAGCCATAAATGCGAGGAACATTTTCTTCTCCACTGTAAACGAGTTAGACGTATTAGCTTCTTTAGCTCCCTCTCTTGTAGGAGGCCCATTTGATAAGCTCTGTGTAGGCACCAAGTTCTTAGATTGCATTTGTCTCACAGCTTCAGCATATGATAATTATTTACCATCCTCAATTCATTTATTCGTTCTTCCCTTTGTCTCCGAGGGCAACTTACAGCTCCCACTCTATGCTGTCCTTTGCAGTGAATGCACTTTGGTGGTTCCAAACTCTCTCTGCATTCTTCGTTACACTCATTATTTCCACATTTGGGGCATTTCTTCATTCCTCTGCATACAGCGGAAACATGGCCATATTCCTGACATGAAAAACACCTTAAAGGAGCATTCTCAAAAGGTCTAACCGGGTACGAAACATAATCCAACATCACTCTTTCAGGCAACTCATCTTTGAAAGTCAAACATACAGATGTCGTAAGCTGCTTCTTTCCATTCACAAATCGTGACATGCGTCTAGCTCCAGATACAGCTGCCACATGGAAGAAAAACAATTCTTCATTGAAATCAATCGGGACTCCGCTAATGACTCCCTTCTTTCTCACCGACCCATCTAGGACAAAAGTTTTTACTTCGACTCCTTTGTATTCTTCAATCCTTAAAGCTTTATTGCTCTGCCGCTCCGTTTTACAATTGATGACAACCATTCCTCTCCTGGTTACCCTCACAAAATTCACGTCTCCCACCTTTTCTCCTACAAACGTTCCCACCTCGTGGGGGTCTTTGAAAATTCCGTCTTGATTTGCACTTGCAATCATACCAACAACAAACTCATGCGCTTCCGTACAACTGCTTGCATTACTCGAACAAGATTCCTTTTTCCTTTTCTTCTTCTTAACATGTCCTTTGCTTGTTTCAATTTCGCTCCCAACACTGCATTCTGACGCCATTTCCTCCATCGTGAAACCGGCCCGCGGTAGTGCTTTCCCCACCTTCTACATTTGAACAGAAATACTTCTCTTAAAACCTTAAGGAATCTGGAAATTTGTCTTAATGTACACGTTCTTTGTCCCAGTAGGAAAATCTGTCTTTAAATGTAAATGTGCCATTATAAATTCAGACTTAACGTGTTAGAATATTATTAAATTCGCGCTTGTAGGTGATTTGATTCTCCTTCTGCTGCTGATTGTTTTTTTGTAGTTTTATTTTTAATGTGACAGTGTTTAACAGAGCTGTAATTATCACTTATTTTGATTATTCTGTTAATTATTTCTCTGGACTAATCTGTTAGTTGTTTATGTTGCAAAAGGCGAGTAGTCAAATATGAGATTTTTTGGCGAAATTTGACAAAAATAATGTTTAAAGTTCTTGAATTCTGTACTTATCGTTCGAAAACACCTTTGATTTAGGGTCTTCTATTTATTTTTTTACTTGTTTTAATGGCACTGACAGTTTGAAGTCTTAATTCTTTAGTCTTAAAATGTTAACTGCCAAATATTTTTACAGTGAAATAACTTTTTCTATTAAAAGACATTTCTCTACATGTCTAGTGTCATTTCTAAAACCTCAATTTAAGTCTGACAGCTGAGTAAACAAATATCCATGACTATTGTTATTTGAACATTTGATCAGTTGTGATCGATTGATTAACCTGTATTTGCTCTGTTTTAAAGAGAGTTTGGCTCAGAGTGAAGCAGAACATTGTGAACAGGAGAGGTTTGTCTGAGCTTCTGTTTGTTCTGTGGAGAATGTTCAGTTCAAAGAATAAAAGTAGTTCTTCTGGTGTGACTGAAGGATTCTGATGGTCGGTCCAGCTCAGACCTGGTCCAGCTCAGACCTGGACCAGCTCAGACCTGGACCAGCCAGACTGGACCAGCTCAGGACCTCATGGTCCAGCTCAGACCTGGACCAGCTCAGACCTGGTCCATGCAGCAGACCCAGCTGAGCTTCCTGTTCCACTGGGATAACATTCATGCACAAAGGGAGAAAAAAACGTACTTCTGGTTGTGACTGAAACCTGATTCTGTTTAGTCCTTTTCCAGCTCAGACGTGGAGAGAAGCTGCTGCTGTTTGGATCTTCTGGAGGTCTTTGAAGTGAACTGGTTCCATCTGAGTTTGTGTAAATGTTCAGATGAAGCAGCTGAAGTTTGTATTTTGTGTTTGTTCAGACGAAGTGATGGACGAGGAGAAGATTCAGAAGAGCTGATGTCTGTGGAGACTTTTTCCTTGAAGACATGTTGGACTGTTTTACATCTGTTGATTATGTTTGCTGTAATTTTGTCTCCACATCTGTCCGGTTCTTTGTTGGTTCCTCAGAGCTCCGGACTTCAGTGTTTCTGACTGGATTCAGCTTCAGACAGGTGTTGTGTGTTTACGTGGCGCTTCATATTCTGCTGTTAGGTTGTGGTGGTGTTGATGCTTCTCCTTTTGGCTGGTTTGTCACTAATGAAAGTCCTTACTTCGGCCTGTTGTGATGAAACGCTGTGTAAAGTGTTTTTTAGAAGTTCTGCTGCGCTGAGTCTGATTTCTGCTCATTTGTCTTGCTTTGGTTCGTTAAAATGATTATTTGTGTTCTGTGCTGCTGTTTTTAGGTGAAGCTGTACTGAGATGGTTTGGTCTGGTTTGGAAAGACTTCTGCTGCTTCTGTAGCTGAGATGGTTTGGTTTGGCCTGGAAGAACATGCTCTGGTTCTTCTGCAGTGTGGTGATGCTGTGGCTGGTTTTTGGAGCTGTTTAAGGCTTGTGTAATGATAATTGATGATGATGATGATGATGATGATGTGAGTGAAGCTGTAGTTTTGCTCTCACACTCGATGCTTCTGTTTGAACCTGTGTTTTATCTCTGAAGCTTTGGCTGATTTGAATGAAGCTCTTTTGGCTGATGGTGTTAACGAGGCTGATGCTCATTTGGTTTTGTGGCTGTTCTGAAGCTTTTGTCTGAAGACTTGTGGTAGAAACATGCTTTGATGCTCAGCTCTGTTGAGGCTTTAACCTGGAACATGTTCTGTTCTGTGCTCTGGGGCCTCATTTATAAAGCTTGCTTACGCCTTACGCAGTGCGTAAACCTCCCTCTGCGCCAAAGGTGGTATTTATAAAAGCTCCACTAGGCGCAGGGTTTTGCTCAGCTCTGCGCAAACTGGAACCCATGCGTGCGCTGTACGCAAAGGCTGAGAGACACGGGGAAAGACGACACTCGTGGAGAGAAGCAGAAGTGAAGAGAGTTTGAGGAAGTGTTTGATGGAGGAAATCATCATTTTATACAAATGTTACATTTATATTTCTACCTTAAAGCAGATGTTGACCAACACAGACAAGAGATGTTTATTCCTCTCATTTTTATTACAACACACGTATGAATGCCCGTGCGCTCTCGTGCACAAGCTCGTGGCTCTCGTGTGTGCGCGTGTGTGTTGATTATGGCTCTAATACCAGAGAGAATGCCGCTGAATCTGTGAACGTATTTATGAAACAACGCTCGGACCTGAGAGAAAACTCCTCCCTCAGCACATTGGCAAGGTTTTGTTTAATAAATAAAGCCTCGGACAAGACGCAGGTCCAACTTTTTATGCAGCACGCGGCAGAATGTAGATAGACAGAAATCATTCTGACACAAACGCGCGCCCCACACTGCCTGCCCGGACCGCGGTGGACCAAAGGCGAGTCATTTATTATTTGGTAGCGGGGAGCTTTGGAGCGCCTACCCATCTCTGTCTAAGTAAAGGAAATGTCTGAAGTGTCTGTGCCACGGGCATGCACGTGCAGTCAAAGAAGCAACAGGAGTGCCACGTCCCGTTCTCGCCTGTAACGCTGCCTGTTCCCTGGCTTTGGCTCGTTCAGGGAGGGCATCTGTGTCACCATCGCGCGCTCATGAGCCTCGTTGCTTTGACCATTCATTCAGACTTCCGCGTGCACGTATGTAGGCCTATGTAAGTGAACGAGGACAAATCTCACACACATTCTGTTAAACACATCTGATTCATTCAAAACGTGAGCCTAATTTGAGGGAGAAGTTATCTTTTTCATTCACAATTTATTAGTAGTAAATCCACATATGACAGACGAGCTGCTGCTGTATGGTCCGTCTCCCTCTGGCTCCCCCTCTTTTCCTTTCCCCGTGTGTCAAACCCACTGATTATCGCCTCATGTCTATTAAAATATTATTCATGAGTCACCTTTCATGGTGAATTGGAGGTGTGGAGAGGGCGTGGTTTGACGTTGCTTCACGTGCGCAGATTCTAGAAGCAGGTGGGATCTATAAAGCACAGATTGCGTGGACGAGAGCGCACGGAGGCTTTTATAAATATGGAGTTTGCGTGGCGCACGCCACCTGTGGCCACTAGGTGTACGCACTTGCTCAGCAAAAATCCTACGCAAACCTTTATAAATGAGGCCCCTGGTCTGGTCTGGCCTGGTCTGATGTTTGGATGTTTCGCTGTGGTCTTAAGAATAGTTTATTAGTTCAGACTAAATGTAGTTGGAGGTTCCTTGCAGGGGACATGTTTGCTGACAGGGGGCGCTCTGGGACAGTTGTCCTTTGGTTTTTGCTGTTGTGACTTTGTGACAAAACACATGCCGACTGCTTTAGTGAAGCTGGAGAGAAGCTCAAGTTCTGCTGCTGTAGTTTCTGAAGCTGTACCTGAAGATAAGTCAGGTGTTGGTGATGAAGCTGCTGGTCTAGTTTTGGAAGATAAAACCTTGGTGTTTCTACCTGAAGCTAAAGTCATGATTCTGCTGCTGTTTCTGAAGCTGTACCTGCAGCTAAGTTCAGGTGTTAAAGTCCAGGTGTTTGTTAAAGTGTAAATGTTGGTGACGAAGCTGCCAGAGTCTTGCTGCTGTTGATGTTTGTGTCTGAAGTGAAGATCCAGGTGCATATGGAAGTCCAGGCATTATTGATTAAGCTGCTGCACTGTTTTGAAGCTAAAACCTTGGTGTTTCTGTCTGAAGCTAAGATTCAGGTGTTTACTAAAGTGTAAATGTTGGTGACGAAGCTGCCAAAGTTTTGCTGCTGTTGAGGTTTTTATCTGAAGTGCAGATTCAGGTGCATATGGAAGTCCTGGTGTTGGTGATGATGAAGCTGTTGTTTTGATGCTAAAACCTTGGTGTTTCTGCTTGAAGCTAAAGTCCAAGTGTTTGTTAAAGTCCAGATGTTGGTGACAAAGCTGCTCTGTAGTTTCTGAAGCTTCTGAAGTCTTCTGAAAATCGAAGTTTGTGGAAGTCAAGGTGTTGTTGATGAAGCTGTTATTTTTGAAGATAAAACTTCGGTGTTTCTGCTTGAGGCTGAACTCAATGTTGCTGCTGTTGGTGTTTCTGTCTGAAACTAAGATTCAAGTGTTTAAGGTCTTGGGTTTGTTAACAAAGCTGCTGCTTTGTAGTTAAAGTCATAGTGTTGTTGATGAAGCTGCTGAAGTCTGGTGTTGGTGTTTCTATCTGAAGCTAAGATCTAAGAGTTTGTGGAAGTCCAGGCGTTAATGATGAAGCTGATGGACTGTTTTTGAAGCTAAAACCTTGGTGTTTCTATCTAAAGCTAAAGTCACGATGCTGCTGTTGATGTTTCTGTTTAAAACTAAGATCCAGGTGTTTGTTAAGGTCTTGGTGTTGGTGCCGAAGCTGCTGAAGTCTCCTGAAGATCTAAGAGTTTGTGGAAGTCATAGTGTTGTTGATGAAGCTGCTGAAGTCTGGTGCTGGTGTTTCTATCTGAAGCTAAAATCTAAGAGTTTGTGGAAGTCCAGCTGTCAGTAATGAAACTGATGGACTGTAGTTTTTGAAGCTGAAACCTTTGTTTTTTTTTAATCTAAGCTAAACTCATGATGCTGCTGTTGATGTTTCTGTCTGAAACTAAGATCCAGATGTTTGTTAAGGTCTTGGTGTTGGTGCCGAAGCTGCTGAAGTCTCCTGAAGATCTAAGAGTTTGTGGAGTCGAGGTGTTGTTGATGAAGCTGCTGGCCTGTCGTTTTTTAACCTAAAGTTTTGGTGTTGAAGCTGAAGTATGGTGAAAGTGGTTATGTTGGAGTTTCTGTCTGAATCTAAGTCCAGGTGTTGAAGCTGCTGCTCTGTAGTTTGTGATGCTAAAGTGACAGTGCTGCTGTTGAAGCTGCTGTGATAGTTTATGAAGATGTTTCTTGGTGCTGCTGTTGCTGTTTGTGTCTGAAAGATCCAGGTGTTTGTTGAAGCTGCTGCTGTTGAAGCTGTTGTTGAAGCTGTGGTCAGAAGGTGCTGTGTTTGGTTGTTGCTGCTGGTTCTTTGGTTGTCTTCTTCTGAAGTTTAGCTCTGTGCTGCTGGTTCTTTGGTGATGTTCCTCTGAGGTTAAGCTCACATGTTGCTGGTTCTTTGGTGATGTTCCTCTGAGGTTAAGCTCACATGTTGCTGGTTCTTTGGTGATGTTCCTCTGAGGTTAAGCTCACATGTTGCTGGTTCTTTGGTGATGTTCCTCTGAGGTTAAGCTCACATGTTGCTGGTTCTTTGGTGATGTTCCTCTGAGGTTAAGCTCACATGTTGCTGGTTCTTTGGTGATGTTCCTCTGAGGTTAAGCTCACATGTTGCTGGTTCTTTGGTGATGTTCCTCTGAAGGTTAAGCTCACATGTTGCTGGTTCTTTGGTGATGTTCCTCTGAGGTTAAGCTCACATGTTGCTGGTTCTTTGTGATGTTCCTCTGAGTTAAGCTCACATGTTGCTGGTTCTTTGGTGATGTTCCTCTGAGGTTAAGCTCACATGTTGCTGGTTCTTGTTTCTGATAATAATTTTTCTTTGGTGATGTTCTCTGAGGTTAAGCTCACATGTTGCTGGTTCTTTGGTGATGTTCCTCTGAGGTTAAGCTCACATGTTGCTGGTTCTTTGGTGATGTTACTCTGAGGTTAAGCTCACATGTTGCTGGTTCTTTGGTGATGTTCCTCTGAAGGTTAAGCTCACATGTTGCTGGTTCTTTGGTGATGTTCCTCTGAGGTAAGCTCACATGTTGCTGGTTCTTTTGTGATGTTCCTCTGAGGTTAAGCTCACATGTGCTGTTCTTTGGTGATGTTCCTCTGAGGTTAAGCTCACATGTTGCTGGTTCTTTGGTGATGTTCCTCTGAGGTTAAGCTCACATGTGCTGCTGGTGGTTGGAACTGAAGAGGTTTTGTGCACATCCATGCACAGATGTTGGTGCTGGTGGATCTCATTGTGGTGGTGTGAGCCTGTCAGATGGTCAGTGTTTTCTTCTGATGTGTTACAGGATCTCTTCTGCTCCTGGAGATCAGGCTGGTAGAGGTGGTTATGGAGATGTTGGATGATTGAGCAGATGTTGGAGATAATGTAGTTGGTCTAAAGTCCTATTCGCACGGTCTTATATTTACCTAGGAACATCTGTAAACTTTAAATTACCCCACGACCTCTGAGTTTTTTACAGGCATTCGCACGGACATATACGATGTCTGTAATGTTCTTGTTTTTACAGACTTTCCGGAACGGCGACAGATGATTTATGGCAACAACTATTTACTTAATTCATGAAATGAGCGTTTCTTGTGTTTTTGGTTTGTTTTAACGTGAATCGGCTAACGTTAAACTTACCTGAGCTGCAGCAGCAAATGTAGCTCCTCGTCACGTTGAGGAGTTTCAAAAATCACATCCCCAACATCAAATTTCATACGAAAAACAACCGAAGACTCTCTCTTTTAATCCATTTACGGTGATAAAATCCAAACATCCAAACATTGCAGCGTTCTGTTCACTGTTCTGTCTAAACTTTTCCCCAAACATCCATTTTCTCGACCTTTCGTTGCTACGACAACGAGGTTGTTGTACTTCCGGTTCACGGACTTTTAATCGTAGTTTGATTAATCTTTAGCTATTTAAACGTAGAAAAAAAGACAATGTCATTTGAAAATAATCCGTAAAGAATAGTAATAATAATTTTGTTCAAATTTGAAGGTAAAATAAGCCGCAGAGTCATTAATAATTTATTTATAAACCGTGGTTTATGGTTGTTATGGCAAAACGAGTGGTGTCATAACACCACTGATCCTGCAGAGGGGCGCTACGTGCACAGTCTGTTTGGTTTCACTTTTTTTCACAGCCGCAGATTCTTTAATATTAAGTTGTTAGCAGCAGACTGCTCCGTCTTCTGCAAACTTTATCCTGTTATCACTTTATTAATGCAATGGATCTGTTTAGAGCCAAAATAAAAGTCAGCTGTCTTTATTTTAACACAAATCCTCCGGTGGGAAAGGACGAGCTCTGAATCACCGCAGTGTTGGACAAACATAAACTTTCACGGAGTTTTTTTATCAAACAGCGCTGTGTTTCTCCGGGTTAGTTTTGATCGACTGACCTCAGTAAACATGTTTTGTTTTTGTGGAAGTAACGGTGCTGGCGTGTCTGGAGCATTTTGGACAAAACAACTCAGTCTGTTTGGATTATTTGACTTTGTTTATCCCCCAAGTCCCTCCTCCAGAGCTGCTGGCAGCAGGTATGTAACCCGAGGGTCCCGTGGGTTTTAACTCGCTTCATGAGTTAATGCAAAAACCTGCGAATAATTCGCTTCAGCCGTTATGCGCATAAACAAACTCCACCTCTAGAGAGCGTATAAAACTTTTATGCACATTAGAGATTCTTAAATGCGATATTTGCCGTTTCCACCTCCCTGGACTTACTCGATACGTCTTAATGCACATTAAAAACAAGAGGGTGAAACGCAATTACAGACATACGCATTCGCACGGCATTAGAATCACATGAGGACGTCTGAGTTTGGCGAATTACAGGAGGTAAAATTCGGGGGAAACTTTACAGACATTTTTACAGACATGGACGATTCGCACGGGAGTAGAAACTCAGACGACGTCCGGAATTATTACATTTTACATGAGGTCCCTAGGTAAATATAAGGCCGTGTGAATAGGACTTAAGATGACACAGTCCTGGTCCTGCTGTTAAAGCTGTGGTCAGATGGTGCTGTGTTTGGTTGGTGCTGCTGGTTCTTTGGTGTTTTTCTTCTGCTGCTTGTTTCTGGTGGAGCTGGTAGAACATAAGTTGATGATGGATCATGATGTTTGATTAGATGAAGATGGTGGAGATGTTTTGAGATGACACAGCTGATGTGGATGGAGCTGATGATGATGATGGACATGTTTGAGATGGATCTGAGAGAAGGTTCCTTGTGCAGATAATGTTGCAGACATTTGGTTCTTGACGACTTGTGTTGAAGTGTCAGTCTGATTCAGGATTCATTCAAGTTTGTTCAGATTTTGTTGAAGCTGAAACGTTTGTAAAGATCTAAACTTCAGTGTGACTCCACGGACTCCTGATCAATACAATCCATTTGATTTGGAATCAGGCCCAGGTCTTTGAAACGACTCTTGATGTGAGACATAAATCTGATGTAACGACAGCCATTTTCAAGTGTTAAGGAAGCTCTCTGATTGGTTGATATTGAAGCTCTCTGATTGGTTGATATTGAAGCTCTCTGATTGGTTGATATTGAAGCTCTCTGATTGGTTGATATTGAAGCTCTCTGATTGGTTGATATTGAAGCTCTCTGATTGGTTGATATTGAAGCTCTCTGATTGGTTGATATTGAAGCTCTCTGATTGGTTGATATTGAAGCTCTCTGATTGGTTGATATTGAAGCTCTCTGATTGAGTGTTGGAGGACCTCTTTGGTTTGTTGGTTCTGCACTCTGATTGATTGGTTGTGTGTGGTGATTGGTCGGTTTTCTTTGACTGGTAGGTTGTTTTTGATTGGTTGTCAGTGCAGCTCTCCGATTGGTTGAACAGGAGGTACACTCTGCAGACACGCCCCTCACAGATCTGCACTCTGATTGGTCAGAACAGGAGGAGAAAGAGATGACGTCACAACATTTAACTGATGGAGAAAAAAAAATGAAATTTTAGCTTTCAAACACTCACACATTATTAAACTCTCATTATACACACTCATATTTGAATCTTTCATTAGACACGCTCATATATAATTACCTCATTACCAGGGCATGACATTAAGGATATTTACGCACCACAGTTTTTTTACTTGCCAGACACCCAAATCTACTCGCCTGAGGGAAAAAAGTCACATTGACAGGCCTATAATAACTTCTATTTATATGTGCACCATCATAACATGGCCATAGTCTCTCTTTAGTTTGGAATGGAAAACAACAGAAATCTAAAATGTAAACCAGGTGAAAGATTGCAGCTATCCTGGGTCTTTTTATTACAAGTTAAATAAATAGATACGACTTTTCTCTGGGCTCCATCTAAGCTTTTTAAAAATCCATTCAAGGCCCCTAAAACAACTATTTATTTACAACTTTTAAGAAGAATTGTCCAAACCCCAAAAACACCAGCTTTACTGCAGAAATGAAAAAAAAAACATCAGGTCATAGAGTCTAAATCAGCTTCTTTTGGCTACTAATGTGTCTGCGGTTTAAATAGTGTTTTATTTTGTTTTGATTATGGCAAATTTGGCTCAAACTAGTTTCAGGTCCAATCTATTACAAACTGTTCACTGCAGTAGTCAATGACTTTCTGAGTACAGAGGAACTTTAAGCCAGTGATTCTTAACCATAGGGCTGGGGTCCAAAGTTGGGCCCCTCCTTGAGAGCCAGACAATCAGTAAAATACAATACATTTGTTATATATATTGAGATTGGGCCCCAGGTTATTTTGCTCATAAATATTTGGGCCTCGAGATCAAAAAGGTTAAGAACCCCTGCTTTAGAGGCAGACAAGGAACCTACATTAGAGAAACACTCATGGACTTCACAGCAGACAAGTAAAAAGAGCAGAGATTAGATGTTTTTTTTTTCTTATTTAATTTTATGTTTTTGATTTTTCACTTTCATTACTTTAGTTTTCCATTCAGGCTACTAAAGAGAGCAAACTTGCCCGTAAAAATAACACAACTCTTAATGTCAAGCCCAGCTCGTTACACACATGTAAGGACAGCGTTGTGTCTTGGACCTGTTGCATGCCGTAGAGTCGTTGCATGTCGTAGTTTTACTCAGAGTTTGGACCTCAGATGCTTCTCTGAGCTGTGATTGGTCAGTGTTTGTCCTGCTCTGAGTGAGTGACAGCTGCATGATCCAATCACAGTCCGACAGACGTGTTTACCTGTGAAGCCTGAGCTCTGGACTCTGTGTGTGTAAGCGCTGCGTTCTGATTGGCTGTGCTGCTGTGGCGTGGGCGTGTCTAACCCTGACCTCTGTCCTCAGGTGCTCTCTGTGACCCCTGACCTCTGACCTCATGGCGGTGGTCATCCGTCTGCAGGGGCTGCCCATCGTGGCCGGGACCATGGACATACGACACTTCTTCTCGGGCCTGACCATCCCGGACGGCGGCGTGCACATCGTGGGCGGAGAACACGGCGAAGCGTTCATCGTGTTCGCGACGGACGAAGACGCTCGGCTCGGGATGATGCGAGGGGGCGGAGCCATCAAGGGCGCCAAAGTGTCTCTGTTACTAAGCAGCAAGACGGAGATGCAGAACACCATCGAGCTGAGCCGCCGCCGCTTCGAGCCCGCCCCCTCTGAAGCCCCGCCCACAGGCACACGCGCTCCGGCCGTAGCCCGCCCACTGCCGCCGCCCCCAGCGCCCGCAGTTCACCCTCCCGCCGCTCTCACGCAGGAACCCAAAGCCCGCCCAACATGGCCCCGCCCTTCCCTCCAGCTTCAGCTCCGCCCCAGCTTCAGCGCCGCCCCCAGCTTCAGCTCCGCCCCCACGCTCACCACGGCGCTGGCGTCTCTGAACCCGCCCCTCATGGCCGCTCTGCCCCCCATGCCCTCGCTGGCTCCTCCCTCTCTGGCTCCGCCCACGGTCCCGCCTCTCTCGCTCTCGCACATGTCGCCCTCCCTCCCTTTAACCCTTCGCTGCCTCCTCCTCTGGCACGCCCAACCCTCTGCTGTTCAACCCCCTGAGCCCGCTGACCACGCCCCTGGCCACGCCCCTCCCTCCTCTGGGGCTGCACATGAAGCCAGCGCTCCCCCTGTCTCCGCCCCATGAACCCGGACGACCTGGTGCTGTCGGTGCAGAACCTGCCTACTCCTGCTCGGAGGCGGAGCTTCGGGACTTCTTCAGGGGCGGGGCTCTGGAGGGGGTGCGGTTTGTGCGTGACGGTCAGGGACGCTCGACGGGACGGGCCTTCGTGAGGTTCTTCTCTCCGCAGGACAGTTACGAGGCGCTGAAGCGAGGGGGCGGGGCTATAGGCAGCGGTACGTGGAGGTTAGCCCCGCCTCCGAGCGTCAGTGGAACAGTGTGAGTGACAAAGACGAGTGTCACGATCGTGGACGTGTACGCGCTCGCTCTCGCTCTCCGCACAGACACTCGGACCTGTGCGTGTACCTCAAAGGTTTACCGTACGAAGTCGACAAAAGTCACGTCAAAGAGTTCTTCAAGAACCTGTCGCTCATCGAGGACACCATGTTCATCGCCTACGGCTCCAACGGCAAAGCCACCGGCGAAGGCTTCGTGGAGTTCAGCTCCGAGCAGGACTACAAGGCCGCTCTGGGCGCGCACATGCAGTACATGGGCGCGCGCTTCATCCAGGTGCATCCCATCAGCCGCAAAGGCATGGCCGACAAGATCGAGCAGATCCGCAAACGCGAGAGCGAAGGGAAGGGGGCGGAGCATAACCGAACGCCCAAAACCTGCGTACACATCACAAACATCCCGTACAACGTGAGTCGTAAAGACGTGCGCGCCTTCCTGGAGGGTCTGAACATGTACGAGGAGACGCTGCAGGTTCTGACGGACGCTCACGGGAACGGGCTGGGCCAGGCCGTGGTGCAGCTGCGCTCGGACGAGGACGCGCGGAAAGCCGAGCGTTTGCACCGACAGAAGCTGAACGGACGCGACGCCTTCGTGCATCTGGTCACCTACGAACACATGAAGGAAGTGGAGAGAAACCCGCCGCCGCAGAACAAACGAGGACAGAGACCGCCGCTAGGACAGGCCCCGCCCACCTCTCACATGACCCCGCCCACCTCACACATGACCCCGCCCCCCTCACACCTGGGCCCGCCTCCTTCTCACGCCTTCGGAGCGCTCGCAGAAGACTTCAGCTTCATCAGGAGCCCCGCCCCTTTCGCCCCTCCCTTCTCTGCTCCCGGTAACGGCCTGGCTCCGCCCCCGATGCCGCCCCTGGGCCTGGCTCCGGACCTGGCCCCGCCCCCTCTGGTGTCCGGTATCCTGGAGGCGGGCTTTAGAGCGACCGCTCCGTTTGGAGACGGTCTGAGGGGCGTGGCTCCGAGCAGGAACAACGGCTCCGCCCCAAGCCTGGAGCTCCTCCTCCCTCCTTCCCCCCCGACCCCGCCCTGCGCAGCGCCCCTCCCCCCGCGGCTAACGCTAATGCTAACGGCGGCCCGGCGGTGGTGAAGCTGCAGAACATGCCCTTCACCGTCACGGCCGACGAGATCATGGACTTCTTCTACGGTTACCAGGTGGTTCCCGGTTCAGTTTGTCTGCAGTTCAACGACAAAGGCCTTCCCACCGGAGAGGCCATGGTCGCCTTTCAGAGCGCCGACGAAGCCAACGCCGCCGTGTCCGACCTCAACGAGCGGCCCATCGGCTCACGGAAGGTCAAGATCAGTCTGGGCTGAACCGGACCAGTCTGGGCTGAACCGGACCAGTCTGGGCTGAACCAGACCAGACTGATCCAGGTCCGACTGAACCAGACCGGACTAAACCAGACCAGACTAAACCAGACCGGAGTAGACTGAATAAACGCGTCGTGAAGATCGGACTGAACTGGACAAACACACGGCAGAGCAAAGACTCTTTCTGTTTCTGAGTTTAGACTTTAAAGCTGTTTTTTTATGATAAAAGTGTGTTTGTGCTTCTGCAGCGGCTCCGGTGTTTGGTCCGGTGTTTGGTCTGACGCTGTTTCATCCTGAATCATGTTTTTGCTGAAGCGTTTCTTCTTTATTTTGCTGCCGATGGTTAAAGCTGGTTTTCCTCTGATCAAATGAACATTTAAATCATGACTTTGGCACAAAATGGCCGCTCGTCTGTTCATAATGTTTGTTTCAAGGCTCCATGTTTTTGTTCCAGTCTTTTATCATGATCTTTGCTAAATCATGCTTTATTATCTTTACTAAATGCTTTATTAAACATGATTTTTCTGTTGGTAAACTGTGATGAATAAAATGTCTAAAACAGAAAAACTGTTCCAAACTGAAAACATTTGGTTTATGAAGTGTTTTTGTGTAAATGTGTCACAAACCCTCGGCCTGCGGGCCAGATGCGGCCCTGCACACACGTTCCCTGGACCCTGGACTGATGGTTTCTTTAGTAAAAGTAGAAAAGTCTTGGATTGTGCAGAATCATGAATAAAACCGGTGAAAGTCTCATGTTTGGCTCCAAAACTCTTGGTGTTGATTCTAATAAGACTTTGTGTTTTTAAAGGGACACTGTGGAACTTTCTGAAGGGAAAAGTCAGATGAAACCAGTTGTGTTTTTGTGTCCTTCAGATTTCCTCCAAATATGAGTTTTTCATGTCAAATGTAACAGTTCTTCATATTCAAAACAAACAGTTTGATGTTTAATAATAAACCTAAAATAAATGTTTAAAGCCTTATTCAAGTGTTTGGTTCATTAACCTTTGTGTCCTGTTCCTAATCTGGCCTTTTACTCCACTTTTGAACGGCTGTAAAAACATAAACCTGTGACTCCTCTTGTGTTGTGTTGGTTTGATTCTTTGTCCAGACTCATAAAGGTGAAAATGTGTTAGTTTCTTTTCTTCCAGCCTTGGACATGTTCAAACTCTTGGAGGATTTTGTAGTTTTGTCTCTCTCTCTTCTCTTTCCCTCCCTCCCTCTCTCTCTTTCTCTTTTTCTCTCTTTCTCTCTCTTTTCTCTTTTTTTTCTCTTTCTCTCTTTTTCTCTCTTTTTTTTCTCTCTTTCTCTCGTCTCTTTTTTTCTCTCTCTTTCTCTCTTTTCTCTTTCTCTCTCTCTCGCTCTTTTCTCTTTTTTTCTCTTTCTCTCCTCTTTTTTTCTCTCTTTCTCTTTTCTCTTCTCTCTTTTTCTCTTCTCTTTTTCTCTCTTTTCTCTTTTTTGTCTCTCTCTTTCTCTCTTTTTTTCTCTCTCGCTCTTTTTTCTTTCTCTCTTTTCTCTTTTTTCTTTCTCTTTTTCTCTCTCTTCTCTTTTTTCTCTCTCTCTCTCTTTTCTCTTTCTTTCTCCCTCTCTCTTTCTCTATCTTTCTCTTCTCTCTCTCTTTTTCTTTCTTTCTTTCTCTTTCTTCTCTCTCTCCTCTTTCTCTCTTCTCTTTTTTTCTCTTTCTCTTTTCTCTTTCTCTCTCTCTCTTTCTCTCTCTTCTCTTTTTTTCTCTTTCTCTTTTCTCTCTCTCTCTCTCTCTCTCTCTCTCTCTCTCTCTCTCTTCTCTTCTCTTCTCTTCTCTCTCTCTCTCTCTTTCTCTCTCTTCTCTTTTTTTCTCTTTCTCTTCTCTCTCTCCTCTAAACAGACAACACCCATAGAGTTCATCTGACATAAAAAGTGTATTTGTTAGTTTCTTTTCTTCCAGCCTTGGACATGTTCAGACTCTTGGACATGTTTGTAGTTTTTGTGCAGAAGCAGTTTGTAGTTTTGTCTCTCTCTCTCCTCCTTCCCTCCCTCCATCTCTCTCTTTCTCTTTCTCTTTTCTCTCTCTCTCTTTCTCTCTCTTTTCTCTTTTTTTTCTCTTTTTTTTTCTCTCTCTTTTCTCTTTTTTCTCTTTTCTCTCTCTTCTCTCTCTCTCTTTCTCTCTCTTCTTTTCTCTTTCTCTTTCTCTCTCTTTCTCTCTTCTCTTTTTTTTTCTCTCTCTTTTTTTCTCTTTTCTCTCTTCTCTTTTTCTCTCTCTTTTTTCTCTCTCTCTCTTTCTCTTTCTCTCTCTCTTTTTCTCTCTTTTTTCTCTCTCTTTTTTTCTCTTTCTCTCTTCTCTTTTCTCTCTTTTTCTCTCTCTCTCTTTCTCTTTCTCTTCTCTTTTTCTCTTTTTCTCTCTCTTTTTCTCTCTCTCCTTTTCTCTCTCTCTTCTCTCTCTCCTCTCTTTCTCTCTCTCTCTCTTCTCTCTCTTCTCTCTCTCTCTTTCTCTTCTCTCTTATCTCTCTTTTCTCTTTTCTCTCTCTCTCTTTCTTTCTCTCTCTCTCTCTTTTCTCTCTCTCTCTTCTCTCTCTCTTTCTCTTCTCTCTCTCTTTCTCTCTCTCTCTTCTTTTCTCTCTCTCTCTTTTCTCTCTCTCTCTTCTCTCTCTCTCTTTTTCTCTTTTTCTCTCTCTCTCTCTCTCTCTTTTCTCTTTCTCTCTCTTTTTCTCCTCTTTCTCTCTCTTTCTCTTTTTTTCTCTCTCTCTCTCCTCTCTCCTCTAAACAGACAACACCCAGAGAGTTCATCTGACACAAAAAGTGGATTTGTTAGTTTCTTTTCTTCCAGCCTTGGACATGTTCAAACTCTTGGACATGTTTGTAGTTTTTGTGCAGAAGCAGTTTGTAGTTTTGTCTCTTGTTCTGTTGGAGCCATTTTAGTCATTCTGGACCAATCACAAACGTGTCTCCAGGCAGTAAAGAGTTAATCCTATTGTAATAAAGACACTTGGTCAGTCTGTCTGTGGGGGGCGCTGTGGAGCTGAAATAAAGTCTGTGGAAGAAAACTGGTTTTGTCTGAGTTCAACTGTTTAACCCCCAAACCCCGAAGAACAACGAGAAGAAGAGAAGAAACTGGAAGAGGAAGAGAGAGGGGAGGAAGAGAAGAAACTGGTAAAGAAGAGAAGAAGAGGAGAGAGTGGAAGAGGAGAAACTGGAAGAGAAGAGGAAGAGAGGGAGGAGAGAGAAAGAAGAAACTGGAAGAGGAAGGAGGGGAGAGAGAGACAGCAAGAGAAAAGGCGAGGGAGAAGAGAAACGAAGAGAGGAGAGAGGAAGAGGGGAGGAAAGAGGAAGAGAAGACAAAGTGGAAGAGGAGAGGAAAAAGTAGGTGAGAGGAAAGAGGGAGAGAAGACGAGAAATGTTCTTCATTCAAGAAGAGGAGAGAAAGAGTGGACGCGAGAGGAAGGAGGGAGAAAAGAGAAACTGGAAGAAAGAAGAGGTGAGAGAAGAAACTGGAAGAGGAGAGGGAAAGGATGGGAGAAGAGGGGGAGAAAAGGGAGAGGAAGAGAATAACTGGTTAAAGAGGAAAAGAGACGAGGGAGGGAGAGAAAGGAGGGAAGAGGAAAAGGAAAGAAAGGGGAGATGGGAGATAGAGAGGAAGAGAAAACATGGAAGAGGAGAAGTAGAAAAGAAACTGGAGGATAAGAGGAAATAAGGGAGTGGGAAAGGATGGGAGAAGAGAGAGAGGAAAAGAGACGAGAGAAATGGGAGAAGAGTGAGGGGGAGGAGGGAGAGAGAGAGAAGCTGGAAGAGGAGAGGAGGAGGAAGAGAAGCTTTTGTATCAGAGGTTTGTGTTTTTCTAGATAAAGTTTTGGTGAAAGCTGCAGATGTCACGTCTTCCTGTTTGTCCCGGATGTGGCTGAGGTCGGAGCGCGTGCGGTTTGTGGTTTTTAGCTGCGCATGCGCGGCGGAGTTATATGATTCTAATGAAAAACGTCTGGAGAAAATAAGAATAAACCTAGATCCATGGAATAAACAGGTTAATTATCATTTAAATAAAACATAAATGAGACGCTCCACATCTGCAGCGGCCAATCACAGCCCAGCTCTGTGTGAGCGCCGTCCAATCAGAGGCGAGAGCTGCAGACACTTCCGGGTTTGTGCAGAACAGAAGCCGCTGCTCCTTAAACTGGACTAAACCTGGACTAAACCTGGTCTAAACCCGGACTAAACCCGGTCTAAAGCTCGTCTCTGAAGGTAAACAGACTCCGCTTTTCTCACGCTCATGTTTAGACTTTTATTTGTGCTTTTATTGAGTTTTCTGTCCGTTTGTTCAACCCGGAACTAAACACGTGAAGTTTATTTGTTGTAGATTATTAGTTTAATGACAGACTGAAGAGAAAGTGACTTTATCTCGTGTGTTTGTCAGTTTTTTGAGCCACAGTTTAAACAGAATCAGAGTCATGTTTAAAGAGTAAATATAAAGTGATTCTGAGTGAAAAGATGAAAGTGTGGGACACAGTTTGGAGCAGATTTTAAAGCCTGAATGACAGATTATTACACTGTTGACTTAGTTTGCTGTGAGAGTCCTTAAGTGATAAATGTTTCTCGAGGTTCTGCAGCAGTAAAGATACAGAAGTTTATGAAGAAACTGACGAATAAAAGTTGAAAATAACAGGAAATATCTGAGTTCTAAAACAGAATCCCTCCGTATGTTTCATGTAAAAGCACCACAATGTAAAAACACAGACAGGGTTTTCTGGATGTTTAAATAATAATTTAACATAGGAATGGGACGATTCACTAAAGTCACGATTCGATTCAGTTTTTAATTTTGCAGCCACGATTTTCGATTTTGTTCAACTTTGTGAGTTTATCTGGATTAAATAACCTTAAGACACAAAATAAACCATAATAAATGAGATTTAAACAAAGCCACTGTTGTTAGTGTCAGAACTTGTGTTTTATCAACATTTGAACAGTTATATTTAGATGGATGGATGGATGGACATGGACAGTCTCCATGATGTTGTGCTTGGCTTCGTCAGGGCCTTAGCTGGAGGAGCAGGAGTAGATGGAGTGAGACACAGATGACAGTCAGGTCCAGGTGGAGCAGGTGAACTTCTGTTGTTTCTGTCGGTGATAAGACCATCTCCACAAAATCTTCCTCTGCAAAAGCTTCGGCTGCAGCAGATGTAAAAGTTCTGTAGCATTTCAGAAGTCCAAAGTAGGGCTGGGCAATATCGTGATAAAAATTGAATCATGAGCTCATCCTTGTGACAATCTGCTTTTTCAATGAAATCGTCATATCGTTTTTCCCATTACTTTATTTAATGCATCTGTTTGTTCAAATATAGACTATTTTTCCTACCTACGGTACTTCTCTTATTGGTCAGTCGTAGTAGAGTTGCCAAATCCACTTCTTTATACCAACTTTGGTATCTTTTTTCAAAGTCCCTTATGAATTTTCAAGACTGTGTATTTTGAGGTTCATAAAAAAGGCTTAATGTGCAAAGATGTATATGACTAAAAACAATTTTTAGCGTTCTTGTCTAAAAGTTGTTGTTAATTTAAAAAAAAATGATTTATAAACTTGATTATTTTAATACCCTGTTACTGAATGGCTGAAGTGACTTTTTTTTTTTCTTTTCAAAGGCTTGGTCACTTGTTCTCTCTAATAATGTGGCAACCCCGGTCAGTTTTTGTCCTGGTCTGAGTGAGTGAGAGCTGGAATTTTCTGCAAAATCAGATAATTGTATTTACCTCAAAGGCAATAAGAATATATAGTGAATGAATCGTGATAAAATCGTAATTGTGTTCCTGCTCCAAGAAAACCGTGATATTCATTTTTTGTCATATCGCCCAGCCCTAGTCCAAAGCTAGCAAAGTTAGCTTTCATAGCTTCATGTACCATCTCCATGGTGACAAGACAAACAAACAACTCCATTCACTAAATCCTAACTTGTGTCTGTTGAACGTCACAGGGTGGATGAAATCCCAAGAATCAAACTATTTTCACTGCATCGTCCTCGGCTGCTTCAGGTGTGAAAGTCTGACATTTCAGAAGTCCAAAGCTAGCGTAGGTAGCATTAGCTTTGCATGGTCTCCATGGTAACGAGAAAAACAGATGTCTTCTTTTCACAAATCTGACAGTACTTAACTCATGTTTGTTGAGCATCAGAGGCCAGAGTCTTAGTTGGTTGAAGTCCACAGTTGTTTTGCCAAAAACTGAGCTAAAAACCAAAAAAGTTTCAAAAACTGCTCAGAGCCTCCAGAGACACAAGAGAGCAGCCAACCACTGATTCAAAAGATGCAAGTAATTTAGTGTTCATATTAGAAATCCACCCTTCAGTTGTTATTTAACATAATAAACACATTCAGTCAGCTCTGGCTCAAGTTCACGGTTTGTTTCTTCAAACATTGTGGCTTTTGTTGTTTTATTGAGTGTTTTATACAACTACAGAGTGTGTTTAAGTCTGTGGCTGCAGGAGCAAAACTGATCCATTCTGGCCTTTCCATTCGATCGCTGCAAACCTCGATCGATTTTCCATCCCTAATTTAACAACATTAAAATATTAGACTACATTATAATTTGTGTGTTTTCTTTGTCTAGAGAAAGTTCTCACTTCTGATGAGTCTGTTGAACATCAGAGTAAAAACTACAGAGACACAGCTTTAAAAAGACCCCAGACATGTCCCTGAGCTTCAAAGGATCAGGAACAGTTTGAGTTTTACATTTAGACTGTTTCTGTCAGACGTTTGAGGGAAAATACTGGACTGAGAAGGGGATATTTACTAAACATGTCGTCTAACTTGTCCTAAGCTCTTTAAAGTGTTTACAGTCAGAAGAAGCTGTTTGTGTTGGTTTAGTGGTGGTGGGCAGATGTTTTACCCAGAGTCATGTTCAGTCCAGACCAGACCAGTCCAGACCAGACCAGTCCAGTCCAGACCAGTCCAGTCCAGACCAGAACAGAACAGTCCAGTGCTGAGGGAAGATAAAGTCAACTTTTTTGTCCCCAAAAGGAAATCCTCTGCTGCATCAGTTTAAACTCACATAGTCTGTACAAACATCACATTTAAAGACATTCTTGGTCGACTAAAAACTTGTCCCATCGACCGATTAATCGACTAAAAAGGGGGCGTGGCCAAGGCTCTGGAGCTAAAAGTCGAGTTGTCAAAAATGTTGCAAATCAAATCTGACGTTTTCTGCAAAATAATCTTTAAATAATCTTGAGTTTCATCAAATCTGGTTTGAAACTAAAATCATAAACTTGGATTTTGTGTTGATAATAAAGAAGATTCTGATTCTGTGTGGTATTGAGAATCAAGTTTATTCTTTAGAATCAAAATCGAGTTGGAAATTTGAGTTTGTGACAAATCTACAAGAAACTGCTCAAAAAGACTCATATTATGTGTTTTATATAAAAACTCTAGTTTAAACAGAAAATGAAGTCAGTTCAGACCAAGGATTATGTCACTGTTAGATAGAAATTCTTTATAATCAAAATAATAGAATTAGTCGACCAAGACTTCATGGATTGATCATGCACCGAACTAGAGCTGCAACTAACGATTGATAATCGATTAGTTGAGCGATTATTCTTTTGATTAATCGATTAGTTGTTTAGAAGCAAAAGTGATTTGAATACATGATATTTGTGGAATTTGAGCGGAAGTAACTTCACTCAAACTTGTCTTGAAGGTGCAGATTTTAGGTTTGTCAGAAGTATCGAAAATCTGATTCCAATCGATTAAAAAATGTCTGTTACAGATGTCTGACTCACATTTCACACCTCAGAACGATCTGTGACGATCTCTCAGACGTCTTTAACCCTTCGTCTCTCTTTCTTCTGCAGATGTCTGACTGTGTCTGTCTGTTACAGATGTCTGTCTGTCTGTTACAGATGTCTGTCTGTCTGTTACAGATGTCTGACTGTGTCTGTCTGTTACAGATGTCTGTCTGTCTGTTACAGATGTCTGACTGCGTGTCTCAGGTGGAGCTCTCCGTCTCCTGCTCAAACCTTCTGGACAAAGACGTTGGTTCTAAGTCTGACCCTCTGTGTGTGCTGCTGCAGAAGAACCAGGACACATGGACCGAGGTCAGTGACGTCATGGTCTCGTTTGTCTGACTCTGATTGGCCTGTCTAACCCTCTCCTCTCTCTGATTGCCTGTCTACCCTCTCCTCTCTCTGATTGGTCTGTCTAACCCTCTCCTCTCTCTGATTGGCCTGTCTAACCCTCTCCTCTCTCTGATTGGCCTGTCTAACCCTCTCCTCTCTCTGATTGGCCTGTCTAACCCTCTCCTCTCTCTGATTGGCCGGTTCCAGGTGGGCCGGACGGAGCAGGTGCAGAACTGCTCCTCCCCCAGCTTCAGCTCCAGACTCAGGATCCAGTTTCACTTTGAGTCGGTTCAGAATCTGAAGTTCTGCGTTTACGACATCGACAACAAAACGTCGGACCTGAAGGACGACGACTTCCTGGGCGGAGCCGAGCTGACGCTGGGCCAGTGAGGGGGCGGGGCTGGGCCAGGTGAGGGGGCGGGGCTAACTCTCTCTCTCTCCTTCAGATCGTGTCCAGTAAAAGCCTGACTCGGCCTCTGCAGCTGAAGAAGGACAAACCTGCAGGAAAAGGCTCCATCACGGTCAGTCTCACCTGATGATGTCACAGTGTGCAGCTGGTGTGTGTGTGTGTGTGTGTGCCTGACTGTCCTGCTGGTGGCGCTGTTTCAGATCTGTGCAGAAGAAGTCAAAGACAACAGAGCCGTGAGCCTGGAGCTGGAGGCCAAGAACCTGGACAAGAAGGTCTGGAACTGAGACTAGGACTGGGACTGGGACTGGGACTGGGACTGAGACCTGAACCTGGACAAGAAGGTCTGGAACTGAGACTAGGACTGGGACTAAGACTAAGACCTGAGACTAAGACCTGAGACTAAGACCTGAGACTAAGACCTGGACCTGGACCTGGACTGAGACTGGAGCTGGAGGCCAACAACCTGGACAAGAAGGTCTGGAACTGGGACTAGGACTAGGACTGGGACTGGGACTGAGACTGAGACCAAGACTAAGACCAAGACTAAGACCTGAACCTGGACAAGAAGGTCTGGAACTGGGACTAGGACTGGGACTGGGATGAGACTGAGACCAAGACTAGACCAAGACTAAGACTGAGACTAAGACCTGAGACTAAGACCTGAGACTAAGACCTGAGATAAACCTGGACCTGGACCTGAGACTGGACCTGAGACTGGAGCTGGAGGCAACAACCTGGACAAGAAGGTCTGGAACTGGGACTGGGACTGAGACTGAGACCCAAGACTAAGACCTGAACCTGGACAAGAGGTCTGGAACTGGGACTAGACCAAGACTAAGACCTGAGACTAGAACTAAGACCTGAGACTGGAACTGGGACTAGGACTGGGACTAAGACCAAGACTAAGACCTGAACCTGGACAAGAAGGTCTGGAACTGGGACTAGGACTGGGACTAAGACCTGAGACTAAGACCTGAGACTAAGACCTGGACCTGGACCTGAGACTGGAGCTGGAGGCCAAGAACCTGGACAAGAAGGTCTGGAACTGAGACTAGAACTAGGACTGAGACCAAGACTAAGACCTGGACAAGAAGATCTGGAACTGGGACTGGGACTAGAACTAAGACCTAGGACTAAGACCTGGACCTGGAGCTGGACCAAGACTAAGACCTGGACTGGGACTAGAAATAAGACCAAGACTAAGACCTGAGACTGGAGCTGGGGCGTGGCTTCATCGACGAGGACCGCTCTGATTGGCCGTTGTTTTTCTCAAACATGATGTTTACATTGAAAAGTAAACCCCAATGAACCATTAGGCTGTGTTTGAACCTTTTAACTTTGACCTCAGGACCACACACAAATACACACGTTTTTACCTCCTTCACAAAGGCTGACCAGTGTTTTGACCATTAGATTTGATCCTATTGTCACCAAAACAACTGTCCTCAAGGCTCTATACAAGAATCCAGACGCAGAGAGCACACAGGCTTTTATAAATCTGAACTGTGTGTGGCAGTATGTTTGGGCCCAGCGTGACCCATGCCAGGTGTCATTGTTGCATCGTTTGACCCAGATTCTCTGATGCTTTTTAAACGGTTAGAATCTTATAGTCCTGATTCTGTGGTCTGGTTTGGTTCCAGATCAAATGTAAACCAAATGTAGACCTGGATCTAGTCTTGGTCTAGTCCCACTGCTGATTGTTGATGATTACAGTGGATTTGTTTTGGATTTGTCCTGTTTTTATTTCAGCGAAAAGAGTTGTTTTTGATGAAATGGTGGATGTAAAACCCATTTGTAGTCCGGCCCTCAGACCAAACATGGCCCCGCAGTAAAAATACTTGATCAGCCCTGGACTACGCACATGCTCAGCAAAACCCTACGCAAACCTTTACAAATGAGGCCCCAGGGCTGGATCAGGACCGGGACTGAGACCTGGATCTGACTCTTCTGTTGGTTTGTTCTCAGGACACTTTTGGAAAGTCGGATCCGTTTTTGGAGATTTTAACAAGGAGACGACGGGAATGGATCCTGGCCTATCGGACTGAGGTTAGTCCTGTTAAGACCTGGTCTAACCCTGTTTAAGACTAGTTCAGACACATAAAATGAACCTCAAGATGCTAACGTTTTGTTTGTTTGTTTGTTGTTGTTTTCCAGGTGGTGAAGAACAATCTGAATCCGGTTTGGAAGAAGTTCACAGTTCCTCTTCACACTTTGTGTTCTGGAGATTTAAACAAACGATCAAGGTCTGAACCTGCTCTGATTGGTCCGTTTAAACCCTCTGTCTCTCTGATGGTCCGTTTAAACCCTCTGTCTCTCTGATTGGTCCGTTTAACCCTCTGTCTCTCTGATTGGTCCGTTTAAACCCTCTGTCTCTCTGATTGGTCCGTTTAAACCCTCTGTCTCTCTGATTGGTCCGTTTAACCCTCTGTCTCTCTGATTGGTCGTTTAAACCCTCTGTCTCTCTGATTGGTCCATTTAAACTACAGTCTCTCTGATTGGTCCGTTTAACCCCCTGTCTCTCTGATTGGTCCGTTAAACCCTCTGTCTCTCTGATTGGTCCGTTTAAACCCTCTGTGTCTCTGATTGGTCCGTTTAAACCCTCTGTCTCTCTGATTGGTCTGTTTAAACCCCCTGTCTCTCTGATTGGTCCGTTTAACCTTCTGTCTCTCTGATTGGTGATTTCTGATAATCATTGATACTGGGCCGCTGATAAAAGACATTACAACTTGAACTACAGGTCCACAATGCCCTGCAGCCCAGCCCTCCCTTCTGCTCAGTGGCAGCAGCGCCACATTTATTATGTCGAGATAAAGCAGCAAAGTGCAGACGATTTGTCTGAAATATTCTTGGAAAATAAATGTGGACATATATTATATGTCATTATATTATATATATATATATAATATATATAATGTCATTATAGCATAACTGCAATATTAGAATATAACACAGGTACCACACTTTGTTTGTTTCCGTCGCGGCGCCGCTCCAGGAAATGACCCTGCCGGCCCTGTAGTTTCTTCTTCTACGACTTAAGTAAAGCCCAGTAGTTAACAGTTTCACTATTTCGTTAACACGATGAACGAGGAACACCTTTCATTATTTCAGACACATTATCATACTAGTACTAACCCACTACGACCGCGGATCGTTGATCATTTGGTGAGTGTTGATGCTTGGGTCTGGCGCACGGCGCTTTGGTGTGGGTTGGTCTTTAACTGTGGCCAGACCCACTCTGACTTCCACATTCAGCCTCAGCTCCATTTGAGTTTGACACTCCTGGTTAAACCCTCTGTGTCTTGATGTCTCTGTGTGACACTCCTCTCTTCTGATTGGTCCTTTATAAACTCCCTCCCCTGTGATTGGTCTGTTTAAACCTTTCTCTCCTCTGATTGGTCAGGTGGACTGCTCGGACTACGACTCGGACGGTACTCACGACCTGATTGGCTCGTTCTCCTGCTCTGTGGCCGAGCTTCAGAAAAGCTCCAGTTTCGACTGTGGTCCATCCAGAGAAACAGAAGAAGAAGAAGAACTACAAGAACTCTGGGAGCGTGCACGTGAAGAGCTGCAAGGTGAGTGTGCACGTGAGAGTGTGCACGTGAAGAGTGTGCACGTGAGAGTGTGCACGTGAAGAGGTGTGCACGTGAAGAGCGTGCAAGGTGAGTGTGCACGTGAGAGTGTGCACGTGAAGAGCTGCAAGGTGAGTGTGCACGTGAGAGAGTGTGCACGTGAAGAGCTGCAAGGAGAGTGTGCACGTGAAGAGTGTGCACGTGAAGAGTGTGCACGTGGAGAGTGTGCACGTGAGGAGCGTGCACGTGAGGAGCGTGCACGTGAGAGCGTGCACGTGAAAGAGTGCACGTGGAGAGAGTGTGTGTTTCCCATAGACTGTATATGGTGTTTCCCTCTGGTGTGGCAGAAACTGTTTGAGAGCCAAGTGAACTCTGTAGCTCTAAACATTTGTGTGTGTGAGCGTTCTCTCTGAGACTGTTACAAACCCTATACTCAGCAAGGGGAAAAGGGAAGTAACAAGAAAACAAACCAAGAGATTAAAAGTAAGTAAGGTGGTTTTTAATACATTAGGGTGAGTGTAGGCAGTTGTAACAGTAGACAAAAGGTGCATAAATCAAAAACATAACTCAAATCGACAAATAGGCCTATAACACAAAAGTGACTAATAACTGAACAAAGTGTTTGTGTGGAGCAGCACGTCTGCTCGCGTGGGAGGCGCACAGGACACGAGTCAAGCCGCCAGGAGCCGCAGGTAGGCGGCACTTTTATTCAGATTGGGTCTGGCTCTGGCAGCAGCTCCACCAGTCACAGGCCACGGATCACCGTAACACACTGATAGAAGCACAGGGGCGGGGAAAGTGAAGGCCAGGCGCTGAACGTCAGGGCCGTAACAGAGACCAAACCCCCTGAATCGTCCTGAGCTGCCACAGTGTCCCAACCTGTGTGGAGGCGTCTGTAGAGACCCTCCTGCGACAAACCACCAAACCCATGGAAAATACTAGAACCAAAAACATGACGCTCTTTCTGTGCCATTTTTCAGTCGGGTTAGCTGCAGCCAAATAAGTCGAGTTAGAAATCTGTGTAATCCAGCCTTCTTCGTTTGTCCTTTTGTCTCCAGGTAAAGAGAGAGGTCAAAGGTTTCATGTCAGAAGCAGTGTTGTGTCGCTCCTTTGTTCCAGTGCTGCGTGTGGCGAGAAAGTGAAACTGAACTGCTCCATGTGGCAGTCCACGTGAGGAACAGCTGACTCATTTTCAGTGCTTTGTTTTGAGTCGTAACTGAACAGACTATATGTGTAACATTGTTAAAAGGCTGAAAAAATAGTCTTGGGCTTATAATTAATATTTGAAAAAAGCAAGAACCGAAAAAAGAACCGTTAAGGAACCGGTCTTGAAAAGCGAGAACTGTTAAAGTACTGGTACCCAGCCCTGAGCAGAAGAACCGTATCTTGAGTCACTTGTGCTTTGGATGGAGCACAAATGAACCAGTCGTCCAGATACGGCAGAACCTTCAGACTTTACACATCGGGTGAACACTCTTGTGGAAAGAGCTCGAAGGGGAACACTCTGAACTGAGTGACGACCTGGATAAGTGAACCTGAGAAACCTGCGATGGTGAGGTTCAACAGGCCACTCCCCGTCTGCAAGTGACTGAAGAACCTCCTCTGTGGTTCATGTGGAGTCGTAAAACCTTCAAAGAACGACTGAATCCCTGAAGCTCCGAACGGGGACGTCTGTTTTCTTTGTACCAGGAAGTAATAGTCGCCCCTGGGACTCGAACTGCACATGTGCAAAGGAAACATTCAGTACTTTCAGCACCGTCTCTCTGTGGTGTCAGACGGGATGAAAAAGAACAGGGCTAAACCTGGACTAAAGCAGGACTAAAGCAGGACTAAAGCAGGACTAAACCAGGACTAAAGCAGGACTAAAACAGGGCTAAACCTGGACTAAACCAGGACTAAACCAGGATAAACCAGGACTAAACCAGGGCTAAACCTGGACTAAAGCAGGACTAAAGCAGGACTAAAACAGGGCTAAACCTGGACTAAACCAGGACTAAACCAGGACTAAACCAGGACTAAACCAGGTCTAAACCAGGGCTAAACCTGACTAAAGCAGGACTAAAGCAGGACTAAAGCAGGTCTAAACAGGTGTGTCTCTCCTCAGATCGTGAGCCAGTACTCGTTCCTGGATTATGTGATGGGCGGCTGCCAGATCAACTTCACTGTGAGTTTCAGACTGTGTGACCCTGTGTGACCTCTGTGTGACCCCTGTGTGACCCCTGTGTGACCCCTGTGTGACCTCTCTGTGACCCCTGTGTGACCCCTGTACCTCTCTGACCTCTGACCCCAGGTGGGCATCGACTTCACCGGCTCCAATGGAAACCCTGAGTCTCCTCAGTCTCTGCACTACCTGAGCCCCGACGGACTGAACCAGTATCTGAGCGCTCTGTGGTCTGTGGGCCAGGTGGTCCAGCACTACGACAGGTAAACCAGGTCTGGACCGGGTCTGGACCGGGTCTGAACCGGGTCTGGACCGGGTCTGGACCGGGTCTGGACCAGTCTGGACCAGGTCTGGACCAGGTCTGGACCAGGTCTGGACCAGTCTGAACCAGTCTGGACCAGTCTGGACCGGGTCTGGACCAGTCTGAACCAGGTCTGGACCAGTCTGGACCGGGTCTGGACCGGGTCTGGACCGGGTCTGGACCAGTCTGGACCAGTCTGAACCAGTCTGAACCAGTCTGGACCAGTCTGGACCGGGTCTGGACCAGTCTGAACCAGGTCTGGACCAGTCTGGACCGGGTCTGGACCAGTCTGGACCAGTCTGAACCAGTCTGAACCAGTCTGGACCAGTCTGGACCGGGTCTGGACCAGTCTGAACCAGGTCTGGACCAGTCTGGACCGGGTCTGGACCAGTCTGGACCAGTCTGGACCAGTCTGGACCAGGTCTAAGGTCTAAACCAGGTCTGAACCAGTCTGGACCAGGTCTGAACCAGGTCTGAACCAGTCTGGACCAGTCTGGACCAGGTCTGGACCAGTCTGGACCAGGTCTGGACCAGGTCTGAACCTGGACTAAACCTGGACTAACTCTTTTCTTCTTTTCAGTGACAGACTGTTTCCAGCTTTTGGATTTGGAGCCAAACTTCCTCCAGATTATAAGGTAAACCTGGACTGGACTGGACCTGGACTGGACCTGGACTGGACTAAACCAGGACTGGACCTGGACTGGACTGGACCTGGACTGGACCTGGACTAGACCTGGACTAGACCTGGACTGGACCTGGACTGACCTGGACTGACCTGGACTGGACTAAACCAGGACTGGACCTGGACCTGGACTGGACTAACCAGGACTGGACCTGGACCTAGACTGGACTAGGACTAACCCTGGACTAAACCAGGACTAAACCAGGTCTAACTGTGTCTCTTTCTCAGGAGGCTCATCACGACTTGCTCTGAACTTTAATCCAGCGAATCCTTTCTGCCAAGGTACAAACCTCACTGTGACTGTAGAGGGCGTGGTTTAACTGTAGAGGGCGTGGTTTAACTGTAGAGGGCGTGGTTTAACTGCAGTACCTGTGTTCCAGGCATAGAGGGGCGTGGGTTTAACTGCAGTACCTGTGTTCCAGGCATAGAGGGCGTGGTGGAGGCCTATCGCAGAGTCCTGCCTCAGCTCAGACTTTCAGGTCCAACAAACTTCCAGTCCCATTATAAACCACGTGTCGTCCATCGCCTCTGGAGCCGCCGCCCACAACTCTGCCTCTGTGAGTATCGATACTGACGATACCGATACTAACGATACCGATACTGCACATGTGAGTATCGATACTGACGATACCGATACTGACTTATACCGATACTGCCTCTGTGAGTATCGATACTGACCGATACCGATACTAACGATACCGATACTGCACATGTGGTGTATCGATACTAACGATACCTATACTAACGATACCGATACTAACGATACCGATACTGCACATGTAGTATCGATACTAATGATACCGATACTTATGATACCGATACTGATGATACCGATACTGCATCTGTGAATAGCGATATCGATACGAACGACACCGATACTGCATATTTAAGTATCGATATTAACGATACCGATACTAACAATACTGTCTTAACAATTACTACTTTACAGTGCGTCTCCGAAACCAGAAGCACATCTCTCTCTCACGGTTGTTATTTCTTTTCTCACCGCACACGTAACATAAAGTACGCGGCTCATCCTCGTGTTTGCCTCCTGCGTACGAACACATGGCTACACCAGTATTCTTAACCATAGGCCGGGGCCCAAAGTTGGGCGCGAGCACCTTCTTAAGGGCTGCACAATCGGTAAAATACAATACATTTAATATGAGATTGGGCCCCAGGTTACTTTGCACATCAATGTTCGGGTCTCGAGGTCAAAAAGGTTAAGAACCCCTGGCCTACACGCTCCTTCTGTCTTCGTTTTTCCTCTTTCCTCGGTCCATGAAAGACATACCTTCCCTTTCTCTCTCTTTCTGATCACTTGTGAATCAAACACGCACTGTCCCTTCTTACCGTGTAGTTGGCCACTTTAAACCACATGTAATCGTCTTAACCCTCCGAACCTGGCTTGGGCTGGGTTCAGGCTCGGGTCCAGAATCTAAACTCTAGTTCATGTGTGTGTTTGTGTTTTAGTTCCTCGTGGTGTTTAGTTCCTCGTGTGTGTTTTGTGTTTTGCAGCAGTACTTTGTGCTCCTGATCCTCACTGACGGAGAGATCACAGACTTGGACCAGACTCGAGACGCCATCGTGCGAGCGTCCACCCTGCCGCTGTCAATCATCATCGTGGGGGTGGGGCCGGCCGACTTCAGCGCCATGAAGCTTCTGGACGGAGACGACGGCGTTTTAAAGTCCACGTCTGGAGAGAAGGTTTCCAGAGACATCGTCCAGTTTGTGGCCTTCAAGGACTTTCAGAACGTGAGTCTGTGTGGGAACTTTCTCAATGACCAGGATCATAGAATATTGATAGATTTCTCTCTCCTCAGGCTCCCATGGCGATCTGGCTCAGTCTGTTCTGGCTGAAGTTCCGACTCAGCTCGTTTCTTATTTCAAAATGAGAGGATTTGATCCAGTGAAGCCTCCAGAGAAGAAACAGTAAAAGAAAAACGACATTTACCACAAGATCTGCTCCAAAAAACTACAACTCCCATACAAGGACTACAAAAGACCTGCTCCAAAAACTACAACTCGACTCCATGACATCAGTTCAGCCGATCTCCTACTTGTGCCTTTATTGGACATAATGAGACTTATTCACTGACTGATGTTGATCCAGAACGTCTCATAATGTTTGACATTTTATTCAGATTAAGTTACTTGTGACTTGCACTTTAAATAACTGTTACATAAAACAATGTGATCAAATTTCTTAAGTTTAGAAAAGAAAAAAATAATTTCAGTCCTTATACTAGTATCAATTGATATCAGGTATTGAAAGATACTTAATTCCAAAGTATCGGATGGTATCGGAACTTAAAAAGCTGGATCAGAGCGTCTCTAATCACGAGGACTACAAAAGACCTGCTCTAAAAACTACAACTCCCATCAGGACCAAACAGAGCTGGGACCAAGTCAGAAAGTCAGAACTTATGATTCCATTTCCACGACAAAAACTAAACTCCATTTCCCATCAGCCAACGTCCCACAACTAGGACTACAAAAACCTGCTCCAAAAACTACAACTCCCATCAGCCTCAGAATCTCTCACATTCCAGACTCTGGGAGTTTCTACCGATCCAGTTTTTTCAGTTCAGATGCTGATACTGTGGCTTTAAGTACATTTTTGATATTATTGATCCTTGATTGATATTGATCAGTACAGAGACTGAACTGAACTGTTGTAAACAGATGGACTTGTCGCCGTCATTGATTCAACAAATAAGTTTGAGTAAAAAGGTTCTCATTGTGTCTAAACAACGACCAAACATGATCAGGATCAATAAGTTATATGATCAGGATCATATGTTTATGATCGTCCCAGTATCGGATCATATTTGTGATTCTGAGGCCAAAACTGTCACGTTATTTACTTTTGACTTTAATAATCGAGTTTTTGTTTGAGTTTCAGATTTAACTCTGGGCAAACTGCGGCCCGGGGGCCAAATACGGCCCGCGACTGTTTCAATCTGGCCCTGGAGGTTTGTGACAAAAACACAAATTAAATCACAATAGTGACAAAAAGTTTTTCCTCAGCGGTTAAAATGAAGGATTGTGCAAAGTTAAGTTTATGTTTCATCCACAAAGTGACCAAGTTTCAGATAAATCAAACTTTGTACTTCACAATCTTTTCTCTTCAAATGTATCAGACATTCTTAAACAACAACACAAGTAAAACAGTCATATTTTCTGAGAATAAAGTCACAGCCATAAAAAGCTCTTTTTCAATATAAATTTAACTTTTACGAGATTAAAATTGTAATTTGGATCATGGAACATTGATATAAACTGTCAAATTAGTGCAATAATTGAGATTAATTAATTACAGACATATTAATGGAGTTAATTTTTTTAATCTCATTAATCTAGTTTGAACTCTTTAACTTGATTGTTTCATCTGTGAGTTACAAAGTGACATAAGAGTTGTTCAACTTAACAAAAACTCCTAAAGTCTTCAGTTTATTTCCATCTGCAACAGTAATGTCGTTAATTAAACTGGATCAAAACAAACAAAAACACTTCAGTTGAGTGTTTTTATCAGACATTTTTAGGTGAGATTAAAAATAGATTATTCATTTATTTTCTACCGCTTAATCCCGTTAGGGGTCGCGGTGACTGGAGCCTATCCAGTGACTTTGGGCCTTAGGCGGGGAACACCCTGGACAGTGCCAACTTGTCGCAGAGTTAACAGACAAACATTCACTCTCTCATTCACTCACTAAGGGACATTTACAGTGATGCTCAATGAACCTAAACATACATGTTTATGGAGGAACCGGAGAAAACCCACGGTGACACGGGGAGAACATGCAAACTCCACCAGAGAGATCGTGAGATGTTGATATGGTCCGACCCGGGAGTCGAACCCACGACCTCCTTATTGGGAAGCCAGAGCTCTAACCACTCTGCACCGTGCACCCTTAGATATTAAAAAAAAAAAAAAAAAAAAAAAAGATTAATTAGATTAATTAATTACAGATCATAATTAATTAATCTCTTCAATTTTGAATCGCTTGACTGCACTAAAATAAATATAAAATCTGTTGTGTCCAAGGCCTGAGATTATGGTTTTAATCTCATGAAACTTCAGATTTAATCCAGAAATGAGTTTTTTATTTCAACTTTATTCACAGATTAAAATATGCCTTTTTTACTTGTATTATTGAGTTGTTTTTTTTGTAAAATGATATTTTACTTAAACTTGACTTTATTTTCATTAGATTATGAGTTTAATCTCAGAATGTTTCAAACCTTTTCTTTGTTCTGACTTTTATTTTCTGTTTGTAAGAATCAGAATGTTCTGGGTTTGAGTCTGGGCCTCCCAAAGTGTTCAAGTCTGAAACCAGCTTCAGTTCAAATCCTGCAGGTTACCATGGAAACCAGCTTCAGTTCAAATCCTGCAGGTTACCATGGAAACCAGCTCCAGAGGTTCGACTACATTTCCCATGATGCCTCACTGTTTAATCTGAATCATTCCTTTGACTCTTTGAAAAGGGACTCGTGTATGTTTATGTTCGACCAATCACAGAGCAGCTGGAGCGTGTGGGAGCCAATCAGAGGGCAGCAGAGTGTTTAACCCTTTGTGGCCTGTGTTAGCTCGTAGCCTTTAGCGCTTCGCCTTAAACTAACTTTAGCACTTTTAAAGCCTCCAAACGCAACATTTACACAAATATATGTTCTGTAGCTTTAGCCTGACGGGACTGGGTCAGGAGCTGGTCTAGGTTAGTCCTGGTCCAGTCCTGGGTCTTTTGTGCCTTTTCGTACTTTTGTCACTTTGATCTTTTATCCAAACGCTGGATTTCTCTTTTTGCTGCTTTGACACTTTTTGGCCAAAACTTTTTATACGGAACAATAAAGATGAAACTATATTAAACATTGAGTTTTTGTGTTTTTTTTTTCTTATAAATGTGACTCTGGTCGGTCTGTTTGTTTTTTAAAACTCGGTGTGGCTAAAAGGTGGGCGTGGTCTAAAACCTCTGGAACATTCTGGACTTTCTATTGGACGTCGGGACATTTTGAGTTTAGAACAAAAATAGACAAGTCAAAGTGTTTTAAGGAGAAATGTTTATTGAGACAGAGATAAATCCAAACTAAAGCCAGACGAAGTGTTAATGAAGTTTCACTGTAAAAATAACTTTAACTCTTTAATATTTAAGTTTAAAAGGAAGAAGAAGAAATGAGGTTTGTGCGTGTTTGAGCGACAGGAGCAGACACAGCTACTGCCTATCAGAGGAAAGGGGAGGGGTCAGAGGAAGGGGGAGGGGCGTGGTCAGAAGGAGGAGGGGGGCGGGGTCTGAAGGGGGAGGCTCCTGATTGGTGCAGAGCTCTAGTGCTGAGTCCACTTGATGCTCTTGATGTCGATTCCCTCCTGAACCATCTCCCACAGAGGACTGGAGAGAGAGAGAAAAAGAGAAGAGAGAGAGAGAGAAGAGAGAGAAGAGGAAGAGAGAGGGGAGAGGAGAAAGAGGAGAGGAAAGAGAGAGGAGAGAAGAGAAGAGGGGAGAAAAGAGAAGAGAGGGAGGAGGGAGAGAAAGAAAGAGAGAGAAGAGAGAGAGAATAAAGAGAGAGAGGGGACAGAGGGAGAGAGAGGAAGACAAAAAAGAGAGAGAGAAGAAGAGAGAGAGAGAGAGAAGGGGAGAGGAGAGGGGGGGTAAAGAGAGAGAGAGAGTAAAGAAAGGAAATAGAGAGAGAAAGAGAAGAGAGAGAGAGGGAAGGGGGGGAGAAGGGAGAGAGGGTGGAGAATAAAGAGAGGGAGAAAAGAGAGAAGAAAGAGAGAGAGGAGAAGACAGAGATAAAAGAGAGAGGGGGATAAGAGAGAGAGAGGAGGGGGGAGAGAGAGGGAAATAAGAGAGAGAAGAAGAGAGAATAATAAAGAGGGGGAATAAAGAGAGAGAATAAAAGAAGAGAGGAAGGAGAGAGAATAGAGAGGAGAAAGAGGGAGAGAATAAGAGAGAGAGAGAGGAGAGGGGGTAGAGAGAGAGAAGAAAGAGAGGGGAGAGGGGGAATAAAGAGAGAAAGAATAAATAAAGAGAAGAGAGGGAGAGGAAGGAGAGAGAAGAA
>JBBPFD010000026.1:144997-212497 GCA_038363315.1 Mugilogobius chulae
AAAGAAAGGAAAGAAAGAAAGAAAGAAAGAAAGAAAGAAAGAGAGGGGGATAAAGAGAATAAAGAAAAAGAGAGAGAATAAAAGAGAATAGAGAAGAGAAAACAGGGAGAGAGAAGAAAGAGGGGGATAAAGAGAGAGAGAATAAAAGAAGAGAGAGAAATGAGAAAAGAAAGAGAGAGAGGGGGGATAAAGAGAGAGAGTGAAAAGGGAGAGTTAGATTCAAACAGCAGAGTAATTGTAGTTTGTTTGTATTTGGAGCTGTTTAGATTCAGGAACATTTCTACTTCTGTTGTCAAATCCCACATTTCATAAAACTGCTCCAAATACAGTAAAAGTGAATATTAAATACAGATAATACATATTAAATACAGATAATACATATTAAATACAGATAATACATATTAAATACAGATAATACACCAGATTATTATTATTATTCTAAGGATTACTGTATCTGTAATAATAAAGTGTCTCTCACCTCATCTCTCGGAGCCTCTTGACCTGCTGCACACACTTCTGAGCCGTGTAGTCCACCTCCTCCTCCGTCGTGAAGCGTCCCAGACCAAACCTACAGCAGAGACAAGCTAGAACAACAGACAAACACCAACAACAACAACAACAGACATGGGAACAACAAGAACAAAGGACAACACGAAACAACAGACGAATAACAGGAACACAGCCTGACTAAAGCGCTCAAGGACTCAACCTGATGTTGTAATAACTGACCTGATGTTGTAATAACTGAGCTGATGTTGTAATAACTGACCTGATGGAGGAGTGACTGACCTGATGGAGGAGTGGGCCAGGTCTTCGTCCGGCTCCGATGGCTCTGAGGACGTACGACGGCTCCAGAGACGCAGAAGTGCAGGCGCTGAAAACACAAACACGAGAGTAAACCAGCTTCACACCGAGTGGACACAGACTGAGGCGGGTTCAGGTCAGAGACGGTCTACTCTGGTCCGCTCTGGTCCGCTCTGGTCCATGTTCAATCCAAAACTACAACCAGTAGACTCTGGTAACGTGACAGTTTATAATTCTGGTTGTGTCGAGTCAACAGGTTATTTTTCTTTTGGACATCGCGTTTCATTTGTTGTTATTTTTTAGTTTTTAGACATTTGACATTGACAGCTCAAGATGCACAAACGAGAGGAATCCCTGGACTAAACTTTGTGGAATATGAGTTTTTTTTTTCCTTTGTGGAGCCACAGGGTGAGTCCCAGTCACACATGTTTCGTGTTTTTAAGTTTGTGCAGTTTTTAGTTAGAATAAGTGAAGAACTGAGAATCTGATCTTGTTAAAGTCGTAGTTTTGAACCACTGTCACTTTGCTTTTCACAGGCTGGTCGCGCATAGACGCCTGTCCGGTCTTAAACGTTCGCGCTGGTCGTAGTAGACGTTCTGCACCGCTTCGGTCGCGTGTAATCGCGTCTAGACATACTGTAGCATTGAAAGTGTCTGCGTGGTCACGTTCGGTCTGAAAGTCTGTGCGTCCTCCAAGAGACTCTACAAACACTACCGACCAACTGCAGTTCCAGGCCTTTTCTACATCTGCACTCGGACATCAGAGTAACAGTAAGTTGCACCAAACTTGCACTCATTGTACATCAGGGTCTGGGTCTGGGTCAGGGTCAGGGTCCAGTATCGGCCGGTCTGGACCATTTTTAAAGACACTGGTAGTCGTCTGATATTGAACAGTTTTTAGAGCAGAGACTGTCTGTGACTGAAGAGTCAAAGTGGAAACATTAAAGGGATCCCGGACTATAAAGATAAATATGGTTTAAACACTAGTACTGTTCATGTTTACTAAAATAAATTACAAACAAATATCTAAAACTCTTACTATTTTTATAAAGTTGTCATTGTTTTGGAGCCACTGGGAGCAGCCATATTGTTCAGACGCAATGCATTCTGGGGTTGATGATGTCAAAATGGTTGCTTTTGGTTGTTGCCATGGTTACTCCTGCCATAGTTGCTCCCTAGGCTGTTACCTTGACAACCACCAGAAGACACAGACAACCATGTGACATCACAGCCAGGACAAAATGGCCGCCATGTCATTTCTTTTAAACACTATTTTAATAAAAACTACAAATACTTCCAAGGTTTTTGTGATGGTATTATAAGTGTTTTAGGGTAAACATGTGATTATAGCCAGGGTTCACTTTAAAACTAAAAATGTGGCTGCACATGATTTAGTTTTGTGTTTGTGATGGTCTGGATTAAAATCACAAATATCCCACACAAGCCCATCTCTACGTTTGGTCTAATTAAAACTCTGTAAGTTTTAGTTTGTTACCTTCCAGAAGACAAAGCCACGTCCTTCAGAGCCATGAGCAGAGATTCTCCTTCTACGTAGGCAAACGACAGGTTCACACAACCTGGAAAAAACAAACAAACAAACACATAAACACATTACACAAACAAACAAATAAACAAACACATTATTATAACGAGTCTGATGAAGACATTTACATCTAAATGAACTTCTGTGATTAATCCTGATCAACTGAGACGACAAGAAGCTAAGTATTGTACTCCACTACTGCATCTGTACTTTTACTCAAGAGCTTTTACTTTTACTTCTTACATTTTTAAAGAAAGATCTGGACTTTCTGCTCATTACTTAAAAGAAACATGAGTTATATAAGTAAGTAATAAACGAGGAGCCGTGTGTGAAGCATTCTTAAACTACAGCAGCCAGTTAATATTGGCATTCTCAATGACCGTGGTATGAATAGATTTTATTATTGTAGAATGTTCCGTAGTGTTGTTTACCTGTGTGTGTGTGTGTCTAAAGTGTGTGTGTGTAGAATGTTCCGTAGTGTTGTTTACCTGTGTGTGTGTGTGTCTAAGTGTGTGTGTGTGAATGTTCCGTAGTGTTGTTTACCTGTGTGGATGTGTGGTGTGTGTCTAAAGTGTGTGTGTGTAGAATGTTCCGTATGTGTGTGAATAGTGATGGGAATCTTGGGATCTTTGTCCGATACGATGTGCATCCCGATACACTAGCAGCGATACGATTTTTTTAAGATACATGTCTTACAGCTAACGATCGATTCGGTTCGATATGTCCCCTGATCACGATGCATCTCGATTCATTCAAACTTGTTTTTTTATTCAAATACTTAAAAATATTTTAGTCAGTTTAATCATTCATGGGCCTTTATTACCCCAGATACATCCAAGCCATGTAAAAGTATCTTTCAGTCACTTGAAAATTCAATTACTAACTTTTTAGTTATTATAAATAATAATAATATATAATAATATTTTTGGTTCGGTTTGCATCATATTTTTAACAGTGCTGTGTGCAATCGGACTTTAAAAGCATAATAAGACGTAGCCTAAGACCCAGCGCTCTCATTGGGCAGATCTGCTGTGGAGGCGGGGCAAATCAAAGGCCAGTGTTATGATAATATGTGGGGGAAAGAAAGCTAAATAATAAGTCCATTCTGGACCGTTTTCTTTCGGTCTACTATCATAACCTGCCGAATACAGCTTATGAAAAAGCCTATGTAGTTTGTCAGTGCGGCAGGGAGAGTGAATGTGGAACTGAGACGCAGCTACGGCCCAAACTCAGACTGAGTGCAGCGATATAGGTGCCGCATCCAGCTCGTGCAATTGGCGAAGAAGAACGGCAGCGCGCGGAGGATGAGGAGAGAAGAAACGGCGAGAACCGGCGCGTGGAGAAAACACAGCAAGCACCGAGAATCAGCGCGCGAGGACGAGAACAGCGTGCGGGGGAAAACGCACATCGCCAGAAACAAACACGGGCAGGAGCGAGGACTAGCTAGCGTGTTGGGAAGACGCACATCGCCTTGATTTGGACATAACACGGGAAGGACAGCTTTTACCGGGCAAAGACGCTTGGATTTCCTGCACGTTCACGGTGGAGTAGTACGTGTTGTGGAGTTTCAAACTTTTTTTCTTCTGAACACACGGATTTCAATGCACTAAGCGAATCTTCAACACCGGAGATGCGTTTGGAAGATTTGCTTTGCCTGTCTCCTCCTCTACAATACGCAGGTAAGCGCTGGACACTGTTTTGTTGTTATTTACGTAAGCTTCGTGAAAATGAAAGGTGCTTTGACTGAAAGAGACAAACGCCAGAACAGAGCTATTTGTTGTTGGCACATCTTTAGGTGAAAGTAAACCAAAACAGCCTACATAAGGAATGTCAGAAATATACAGCGTTTGCAGCAGTGTCAGCGTCAGCTTGTGAGTGAGTGAGTGAGTGTATGTGCGTGTCTGTATCTGTGTAGGAGAACACTTTAATCAGTGAATCGTGAAAAATCTAGATTCATCGGTAAATAGTCTGAAAATCCGATGCAGGCTGCTTTTGTCACACGATCTGCATCGATGTAGCTCCTTTCTACCGACGCAATCGGTGCAATCGGGTAATCTTCCCATCACTAGTGTAGAATGGTTGTTTTTACCTGGATAGCGGTGCTCTGCGTCTCCGTTCAGAATCACGTCTGGAATCTGTGACGTGATTTTGTGAATGAGCCTCTGAGAGAGCGCCGACACCCTCTGGTGGTCGTACTGAGAATCACAACATCACAACATCACACTGGGGTTAACTAACATTTCAGTTTATTTAACCTTTGTGTCTCTAATCTCCTTTTTACTGGCACCTTTTAACGGCCGCAACGTTTTTCCTTTCTTTCTTTCTTTCTTTTTCTTTCTTTCTTTTCTTTCTTTCTTTCTCTTTCTTTCTTCTTTCTTTCTTTCTTTTTCTTTCTTTCTTTCTTTTTTCTTCTTTCTTTTTTTTTTTTTCTCTTTCTTTTCTTTCTTTTTCTTTCTTTCTTTTTTCTTTCTTTCTTTCTTTTTTTTCTCTTTCTTTCTTTCTTTCTTTCTTTTTTTTTTTTCTTTCTTTCTTTCTTTCTTTTTCTTTCTTTCTTTCTTTCTTTCTTTTTCTCTTTCTTTCTTCTTCTTTCTTTCTTTCTCTTTCTTCTTCTTCTTCTTTTTCTCTTCTTTCTTTCTTTTTCGTTCTCTTTTTCTTTCTTTCTTTTTCTTTCTTTCTTTTTTTTCTTTTTTCTCTTTCTTTCTTTCTTTCTTTTTCTTTCTTTCTTTCTTTTTTATCCATTATTTTCTTTTGCTGTGCTTCCTTTTTTCCCCTCTTTTTACCGCTTTCTTTCTTTTCTTCCTTTCTTTTCTCTTTCTTATTTTTTTTTCTAGTTTCTCTTTCTTTCGTTCTTTTTTGTGCCTTTTTACCTTATATCTTTCTTTCTTTCACGCTCTCTTTGTCTCTTTTTCCTTTCTTTTCTTTTGCTTTCTCTTTATTTTTCTCTTTCTCTCTTTGTTGCTCTCTTTCTTCCTTCCTTTTATTTTTTCTCACTTTTCTAGAGTATTATATTCTCAGAGTTTCTAATGGAAGTCAAAGGGACAAAACAAGAGACAAAACTACAAACTGCTTCTGCACAAAAACTACAAACATGTCCAAGAGTTTGAACATGTCCAAGGCTGGAAGAAAAGAAACTAACAAATCCACTTTAGATTCACATTTTCACCTCTGAGAATCATAAGGACAACACATCGACTCTGGGCTTTGAGTTGATTTTTTATCTGAGGTTTGTGACAAGAAATAATTAAAATATCTCCAAAACTGTAACAACGGAGAATTTAAACATGAAAAACTCTCCAACGGGACACAAGGGTTAAAGGTGTGTTTTAGTCCTGGTTTAGTCCTGGTTTAGACCTGGTTTAGACCTGGTTTAGACCTGGTTTAGTCCTGGTTTAGTCCTGCTTTAGTCCTGCTTTAGTCCTGGTTTAGTCCTGCTTTTGTCCTGTTTTAGTCCAGGTTTAGTCCTGTTTTAGTCCTGCTTTAGTCCTGGTTTAGTCCTGGTTTAGTCCTGCTTTAGTAATGCTTTAGTCCTGTTTTAGTCCTGTTTTAGTCCTTGTTTTAGTCCTGTTTTAGTCCTGCTTTAGTCCTGTTTTAGTCCTGCTTTAGTCCTGGTTTAGTCCTGTTTTAGTCCTGCTTTAGTCCTGCTTTAGTCCTGCTTTAGTCCTGTTTAGTCCTGCTTTAGTCCTGGTTTAGTCCTGTTTAGTCCTGCTTTCTGTTTAGTCCTGTTTTAGTCCTGCTTTAGTCCTGCTTTAGTCCTGCTTTAGTCCTGTTAGTCCTGCTTTAGTCCTGCTTTAGTCCTGTTTTAGTCCTGTTTTAGTCCTGCTTAGTCCTGCTTTAGTCCCTGCTTTAGTCCTGTTTTAGTCCTGTTCAGACCTGGTCAGGTTCAGATGTGGGTCAGTTCCTTTCACAGAAATATTTTGTTTATTTTAGAAAAATGTGACAAGAAAACGCAGAGTCACTGAGTCTGAGATTCAGTTTGAGTCACAGGAAACATGAACAAATGTGTGTGAGGAGAGAGAGAGAAGAGAGAGAGAGAGGAGAGAGAGAGAGAGAGAGAAGAGAGAGAGAGGAGAGGAGAGAGGAGAGAGAGAGAGAAGAGAGAGAGAGGGAGAGAGAGGAGAGAAGAAGAAGAGAGAGAGAGAGAGAAGAGAGAGGAGAGAGAGGGGAGAGAGAGAGAGAGAGAGAGAGAGAGAGGAGAGAGAGAGAGAGAGAGGAGAGAGAGGAGAGAGAGAGAGAGAGGAGAGAGAGAGAGAGAGAGAGAGAGAGAGGAAGAGAGAGAGAGAGAGGAGAGGAGAGAGAGAGAGAGAGGAGAGGAGAGAGAGAGAGGAGGAGAGAGAGAGAGAGGAGAGAGAGAGAGAGGAGAGAGAAGAGAGAGAGAGAGAGAGAGAGGAGAGAGAGGAGAGAGAGAGGAAGAGGAGAGAGAGAGAGAGAGAGAGAGAGAGAGAGAAGAGAGAGAGAGAGGAGAGAGGAGAGAGAGAGAGAGGAAGAGGAGAGAGAGAGACATTCAGCAAACTCTCACACTCACAGGAACATGCGTGTGAGGAGAGAGAGTTTGCTGAATGTCTTGTGACTTCTGGTTTTTATTCAGTTACTAGTTAATGTTATATACTCTAAAGCAGGGTGGGCAACCTTTTTCATCCCGAGATCTACTTTTTAGGTCGGCAAGGCTCGGAGATCTACCTGTAGATTTGCATTATCGCGATCGCTGATATGCATGATATTTTATTAATAATGGTCTGCCCTATTATTTTAACAAAAAAAAAGTATGTATTTACAAATTATTTAAAATTGTTTCATTAATAAATTGAATATATAGTAGCAAAATGGTAAAGGAACATGATGTTTCACTAAGCCTATTTTACAATTACTGTCTGTTTTAACATCACTAGTCTACATGAGTCATTTTTACACAAAAGTAGGCCTATAGTTTTTTTTAGTTATTTGTTTTTAATTAAAGCTTTTTAAGTTCTACAGCTACTTTCTATTGTAGTCTAATAGCCTGTATTTTGAAGATAGACAGTAGCTCCATGGTAACGCGCAGAGGGGAGGGGCTTGTCCAAATTCACCTCAGTTCTGTTTATCTCAGAAGTTTGGATTAACATTACAAGGACACTTTGTGAAGGATGAACAGAGTAAACAGGTAGGACTACAACACTCCCCGCCTGGCTCCTGAGCTCTCTCATCCTTTTACTCTCCCTCTCCTTTTCTTTTTCTCCCTCGAGTATAGGCCTATATCGCGTGTTGCGAGCGGCAGCGGGTCAGACGCGCGTCGCAGAGGAGCTCCTCCTGCGCTCTCTCTTTCTTCTGTTTCCCCCTTTCCTTTGCCTTTCTCCTCGTGTACTCCCTCGCGCGTACATGAGCGCAATCGTGTGTGGGAGCGGCAACGATGAAGCGCGCTTCGCGGTAGCCGTGTTGCTGTCTCCGGTGCCGTGTGCCGCTGTTGCTGTCTCCGGTGCCGTGTGCCGCGGTTGCTGTTCCGGTGCCGTGTGCCGCGGTTGCTGTCTCCGGTGCCGTATGCCGCTCGTTTTGAAGACAGATTGGCCGCAAAAACACAATCTCTGTTTAGATTCACTGTGGCTCACGGTAGAGCTCGCGTGTATTGCGCTGTCTCCCGTGTGCATGCTGCAAGTTGTTCTTTGAGTAAATAAAAGTTGTGACGGGCAGGTCTACGGGATCTACCAGTTATGACGTCGCGAGCTACTGGTAGATCGCGATCGACTGGTTGCCCACCCCTGCTCTAAAGCATTCTTTTCTGTTCTGCATTAGCACAAATCAAACACATTTGTTAAGATTAGAACAGATCTTTGTTTACTGTTTCACTGTGACACTGAAATCAGAACAAGCTAAAGTTAAACATGTTCTGTAATTCTGAATAGAAGATTGTATTATCAATGCTATTGCTCACATGTTCTTGATATTGTTTAATTAAACAATGTTAATAGCTTAGACCAATTTCTGTAATGAAGCTACGAGAAAGAAAGCAGAAGCAGTTCAAGAGAGAACGAGTGATGGAAACTGTGAGGGCTGCAAATGGCAAAACCATCCTCGGCTACAGGGTTAGAAACGTTTTTTTACATCGAAAAGTCAACCGTCTCTCTCTCTCTTTGTGTGTGTGTTTTTGCTGATGTCTGACCTCCAGCTCGCTCTTTGCCACGCTGCAGGCTGCTCCTAACCCGACGGCCAGAGGAGTTGGAACTGTCCCAGACCTGAGACCTCTCTCCTGTCCTCCGCCGCTCTGCAGAGGCTCCAGACGGACGCGAGGACGGCGGCGCACGTAGAGGGCGCCTACGCCTGTAAGAGAGACAGGAACAGGGTCAAAACCAGGTCTAAACCAGGTCTAAACCAGCTCCAGACGGACGCGCGGACGGCGGCGCACGTACAGCGCTCCTACGCCTGGAAAAGAGAAGAGAACAGGGTCAGAACCAGGTCTGAACCAGGTCTAAACCGGGTCTAAAACAAGTCTAAACCAGCTCCAGACGGACACGAGGACGGCGACGCACGTAGAGCGCGCCTACACCTGGAAAAAGAGAAGAACCAGGTCAGAACCAGGTCTGAACCAGCTCCAGAGGGACTCGAGGACGGCGACGCACGTAGAGAGCTCCTACACCTGGAAAAGAAAGAAAACACACAAGAACAGGGTCAGAACCAGGACTAAGCCGGGTCTAAAACAAGTCTAAACCAGCTCCAGACGGACACGAGGACGGCGCGCACGTAGAGCGCGCCTACACCTAGAAAAGAACAAGAACAGGGTCAGAACCAGGTCTGAACCAGGTCTAAACCGGGTCTAAAACAAGTCTAAACCAGCTATAGAAGGACGCGGGGACGGCGACGCACGTAGAGAGCTCCTACACTGGAAAACACACACAAAACACACAAGAACAGGGTCAGAACTGGGTCTAAACCAGGTCTAAACCAGGTCTGAACCAGCTCCAGACCAACACCAGGACACCAAGTATGTACAGCGCACCTACGCCTGAGAAAACACATCTTGTTTAGTCCAGGTTTAGACCAGGTTCAGTCAGGTCTTTACCTTTAGGCCGTAGATTTGTTTCAGACCTGGTTCAGACCTGGTTTAGACCCGGTCTAGACCTGTTCTTTACCTTTAGGTCCGTAGATCTTGTGAGCGCTGATGGACATCAGGTCGATGTTCAGTTCAGTCACGTTCAGAGGAATCTTCCCACAGCCTGAGCTGCGTCTGTGTGAAGAACACACCTCGAGACCGACACAGACGACCTGAGAACACAGAACATACATGAGAACACGGAACATATAGAACATACATGAGAACATAGAACATACATGTGAGACAGAAGAAAAAAATGACTCAACAAGTGTTTTAGTTTTTAGAACTTGTCCTGCTGATGTCCAAACAGACTCTACAGATTCTCTCCTCACATTCACATGACTCACAGACATTCACTCGAGGTCTGTGGACAAGGAAGCTTTGGTTTGAAGCACTTTCTAAGTCAGTGAGAGTCCTGCCTCTCACTGACACTCAGTGTAAGGCAGGGTTAAACACGTGCTGTGCTCAGGGCTCTCTGATAGGCTGGTTTAAACTCACCGATGTCTCTGATTGGACAGTTTAAACTCACCGATCTCTCGATTGGCTGCTTGACTCCGATCTCGTTGTTGACCGTCATGATGGAGACGAGAGACGTGTCTGGACGGATCGACTTCTCCAGGAGCTAAAAACACAAACAAACATGAGTCCTGATCCAAGACTAGACCAGACCCAGACCAGAGACTAGACCAGAGTCCAGACCAGAAACTAGACCAGGAGCTAAAAACACAAACAAACATGAGTCCTGATCCAAGACTAGACCAGACCCAGATCAGAGTCCAGACCAGACCCAGACCAGACCCAGACCAGACCCAGACAGAGTCCAGACCAGAGACCAGACCCAGATCAGGTACGTGACAGTGTTTGTAGTATTTGTACTATTAACCCTTTGCAGGTGTGGTCAGGCTCTTCTCCGTCTGTCTGTGCGTTACAACTATGGAAACTTTACTGAAAACCTGCTGTGACTTTTACTGATTTGAATTATAAAACGTCTGTATCTTGTGAACACGCTGCACTAACAGGAGGTTTAAGTCTGAGTCTGGAGCTTTTCATTTACATTCTGATGAAGACAAAACAACTGGAATCTCTCTGAGTGGTTACAGATTTAAACAAGGTCAGTCAAAGCTAATGAGAAAAACAACCTGCACCACTCTGTAACATTTCACCTGTCCTTTCTAGAAAGCGACTGCTACAACGCTATTTTAAGGACGCGGGAGGATTCATTCACAACAGCAGGGGGAAAAAACAGAAATACAATCAAATACTTTTGGCCACAATCACCGGCTTTTTATTTACTGTGCCAGGATTTACTTAGGAATGGCCACACCCCCCCCCACGCTCGAGCGCTTCCCATTAACAAACTTCACAATGGGAAAAAACAACATAAACATGTGCCACCAACAACAGTCCTTAAGTGCACCAAAATGTCCCAAACCAGCGGAGACAGTAACAGTTACTTGCACCGCGGCGGGCGCCAGGTAAAGTTAATGTGGAAGTCGACGGCTGGTTACTCACGGCACCGCGCATCCACCAAAGTTCGCCCTGAGTGAGTCCTAGGGTCTAGCAGCTCCACGGAGAAAAACATAATCCAGATGTGATTAATCCACAGCGATTATAATCCAAAACTTTCCACGGCTCGCTGGCACAGGCCCGTCTCCTCGATTGGCGTGTGACGTCACCCCACTGCGCGCTCCCGCACACGCACATCATCTCACTTAAATACATTGTGAATGGAGATGGCGCAATAAGCAGTGAATACTCATAATATTAGACAATAACACATATAGTTTATCAACTTGGACCTTGTTTTACACATACAATAATTACAGGCAAGTTTCACCCTGCTGAGTGACAAGGCTTTTATAGGACTACGTGGTCTTTACAAAGTTTGTCTGACTCCAGCCTCATGATCTACAGCCCAGAGACTGAACACCTACAAACCCAGCAGGAGAAGAGTCTGGATCAGCTGCATTCATTAGAAAAGACGTCCTACTTCCACAGACAAACAGACTGAACCTGCACGAGAAGCATCCTCTGTGTCTTTACCAAAAATAACAACATCTGTGTCTTTACCAAAAATAACAACATCTGTGTCTTTACCAAAAATAACAACATCTGTGTCTTTACCAAAATAAACATCGTTTTTTACCAAAATAACAACATCTGTGTCTTTACCAAAAATAAAACATCTGTGTCTTTACCAAAATAAACATCTGTGTTTACAAAAAACAACATCTGTGTCTTTACCAAAAAAAATCTGTTTTAAAAAATACAACATCTGTGTCTTTACCAAAAATAACAACATCTGTGTCTTTACCAAAAATAACAACATCTGTGTCTTTACCAAAATACAATTGTGTCTTTACAAAATAAAATCTGGTCTTAAAAAATAAAAATCTGTGTCTTTACCAAAAATAACAACATCTGTGTCTTTACCAAATAACAATCTGTGTCTTTACCAAAAATACAACATCTGTGTCTTTACCAAAAATAACAACATCTGTGTCTTTACCAAAATAACAACATCTGTGTCTTTACAAAAATAACAACATCTGTGTCTTTACCAAAAATAACAACATCTGGTCTTACAAAATACAACATCTGTGAGAGTGTGTGAGTTTTGCTCCTGTGAAGTGCGTCCACAGACTCTGTCATCACACACACGTGATCATGTGACGCAGGGCAAAGGGTCAATAGTATAAGTACTTTTACCAGGTCGACAGGCTTGCTACTGGCAGTATTTGGTATTTGTACTATAGTATAGTACATTTACCTTCAGGTCGATGAGCCGTTGCTCTAACAGGCAATACGTGACAGTGTTTGTAGTATTTGTACTATAGTATAATACTCCAGGTCCACGAGCCGTTGCTCTGAACTGGCAGATACGTGACAGTGTTTGTAGTATTTGTACTGTAGTATAAGTACCTCCAGGTCCACCAGTCCGTTGCTCTGACAGGCAGGTACGTGAGGTGTTTGTAGTATTGTACTATAGTATAAGTACTCCAGGTCGACGAGGCCGTTGCTCTGAACAGGCAGATATGTGACAGTAGTATTTGTACTATAGTATTAGTACTTTACCTCCAGGTCCACCAGCCGTTGCTCTGAACAGGCAGGTACGTGACGCTGAAACCCTCGGACTCTAAAAACTCTGCAGGAGTCTAACACACACTTGTGTTCAGTCTGAGTGGTGATCACATGACGCTTCTTCTGCCCGTAGAACCGAGACACACCCTGGAACATGTACAAATACACAAGATATATATGAGATATACAAGCCTGAAATACATATACACACATCAGAACACCGTAGAACGAGACACGCCCTGAAATATACAAATATAGGGAATACACGCCTAAAATACAGTATATACATCAGAACACTGTAGAACCGACACACGCCTGGAATATATATATATATACAAATACATGAGAAAATACATCTGAAGCCTACAAATAACATCAGAACACCGTAGAACCGAGCCACGCCTGGAACATGTACAAATACACAAATATACATGAGAAAATACACCCTGAAATATACAAATACACATCCGAACAGCGTAGAACCGACACACACCCTGGAACAAATTATATATATAAATACATGAAATATACAGGAGAGTACACGCCTGAAATACACATACACACATCAGAACACTGCAGAACCGACACACGCCCTGAAATATATAAATACACATGAGAAAACACGTCCTGAAACTTTCAAATATATAAGATATTTGAGTGAATACTTCAAATACTGAAGAACAACCCTCAGTAATGTTCACTGGATTAGTTTAATTTAGTGTGTCTGCTATCACTATGATGTTTTGATGTTTCACTTAGATAGACCGATATATCGGCTGGTTGGTATTTTGGGGATGACATTTAGATGTGTTTGTATATCGGCTATCGGCCTCAGATTTGGCAGATATCTGATCAGCTTTTTTGACTTTATCATGAACACGTCTTTAAGTTTGATTCTTGTTCTGTGACTTTGGTGCAGCCCAGGTTGTTTGTTTATTTGTCCATAAACAATCTGTATGTTTTTCATGACGATATGAAATGATACAATCAAGGGTCATGACATTATAACGAGGTAAATTATCACCCCAGCTCTATTCTATATTTAAAACTAAAATAAGAAAATCTGCCATCGATATCGGCAGGCAAAAGCTTAAAATATCGGTATCGGCATCGGCCAAAGAAAAAAGCCTTATCAGTCGATCTCTAGTTTCACTTTCAACCACTAGTATGTGCAGCCAATCAGAGCGCAGCAGGACGTCTCTCTTATTCATGTTTAAAGTTGTATATCACAGACGCTGATCATAAACAGGAAGTAAACTGTGGAGTAGATTGAAAACAAACACAAACACGGTTCGTTGTCGTCGTGAAAAAGCGTCTCAAACGTCTCACCTTCACGGCCATGTTGTTGGACTCTGTGGCTCCGGAGGTGAAGACGATCTCTCTGGGATCAGCTCCGATCAGCTCCGCCACCTGCTGCTCAGGAGAGGAACCACACCCATCACTCGTATTGATCTAAAGGTTATGATCTAAAGGTTATTGATCAGTCTGGAGGCGCTGCAGTACCTGTCGAGCCCTCTCCATGGCGCTCTCGCTCTCCCAGCCGTACGCGTGAGTTCTGGAGTGAGGGTTTCCGTAAAAGTTCACCTGGTACGGCAGCATGGCGTCCAGCACCCGAGGATCCTGGGAAAACAGACACAATAGTGAGCTAACAATGAGCTAATACTGAGAAAACACAAGCTAACACACGAGGATTTTGGGAAAAAACAAACACAGAGCTAATACCGAGCTAACACTGTAAATCAATCAAACCTTTTCTTAGACAGAAACACAAAGTTCTTTACAACATAAAAAACGTTCCTAACTGTTTCTATTTTCCAAACACTGGTACAGAGGCGATCTTCTGGTTGGACGACCTGATTGGCCAAAAATGTGTGTTTTTCCTTTGAAGAGCCTCGCGCGGCCACAGTGTGCACAGGACGAGGCTCGTGAGTGTTTCCATTCAAAAGTTGGTTAGTGTGTATTTTTTTTACAGTGTATATTCTATAAATCAATAATCTGCCTGAGGTTTGTCCAGACGTTTGTTTGCAGATGTTTACATGTGTCTGGTCTACTACAGTCAGAGAAAAGCTGACACAAAGTTTGAAACAGATCTCTGCTCCAGCTGCCCTCCTGAAAGTTCAAGTGAATGGTGAAGTTATTGATCAGGTGCAGGAGGAGATTTAGTTAGGATTAATTCTACATGAACTTTAAAAGCCACGTAAAAAAAAGTTTGTAAAAGAGCTAGAGCCTCACTGCCTCCAATCATTTGTTTCCAGGTCTCTGCTGGTTCATGAGGCTTTGTTTTGCCATCCCTAATGTTTGTGTCTATTTAGATCAGGGCTGCTCACACTTTTCCAGCTCGTGATCTACTTTAAGTTGAGGCAAGGCCCAAAGATCTACCTATCCATTTTTGTATGTATTTTATTTTATCATCAATTTAAATGATAAGACTTTGTTTATTAATTAAACATCAGGTGTATAAAGGCTACAAGCATCTATTTTACTTGAATACATTCTTAGAACAATTTAACTATTAACATGTAGGATTTTTAAACTGTAAAATAATCTGGAAGAAAAAATGGAGCTAATTATTCAAAGAAATCAAAATCTAGTTGTGTTTAACCTCATTCTAACCTCAATTGTGTCTTCTAAATCTAGTTTTGGTGATCACCATGGTAACGTCAGGGGAGGGGCTTTGGTTTACATCAAAGACAACTCTTTAGTGAGGATTTGTTCTGGACTGCATGTTTTCTCTTGCGGCTTTTCTTTGTCCTGTTTCAAGCGCGTGTTCTCAGTGTCTCTGCTGTTGGACACTTAAAGCGTGAGCTCGTCTGTCGCTTTAAAGCACGTGAGGATCGTTTCTCCGCTGTTGGATGAGGAGCGCGTCTACTGTGGCTGTCTGGTTTGGAGCGCTTATATTCCACGGATGTACAGACACGTGGAGCGTGTTGTGACTTTGCATGAGTTGGGAACATTACAGAGCGCGTGTGTTTCGGGACGCGCTGATCCCACTACATGCAGCTTTGACCCAGTCTGCCTCGTCGCGGCTCCGGAGCCCGTGTGATCCGTGGCCCTGCGGTCGGATGTGGAGCTGCAGCAGAACGGGCACCGTGCCAAAAGCAGAGCAGGTGAAAACACACAGCACCTCAGAACAAGCAGTCCCGCTGAAGCTTTCATAAAACAGACTCACGCTTTTGTATCTCACAGTGGATCATGTGTTCAGAGCATTATTCTCTTCATTTGTACAAAAGACACTAAACTTCACAGCAGGGCTTCGCGATCGACTCCTCCTGCCTCCGAGAGCTACCGGTAGCTCGCCATCGACGTAATGAGCACCCCTGATTTATAGTATATTTATAGTATATATTAGTGTATATAAGTATAAATACCATGGGTGTCGTGGCCTGTTATATATGTGTATATTTGTATAATTATAGTATATATTTGTGTATATTTGTGTACTGTACCATGGGTGTCGTGGCCTGTTGTTTAAGGGTCTATATATGTGTATTTATAGTATATATTTATGTATATTTGAATATAAATACCATGGGTGTCATGGCCTGTTGTTTACAGTGTATATTGGTGTATATGGTGTACATTTATAGTATATATTTATGTATATATTAGTATAAATACCATGGGTGTTGTGGCCTGTTATATATGTGTATATTTGTGTATTTATAGTATATATTTATGTGTATATTAGTATAAATACCATGGTGTTGTGGGGTTATATATGTGTATTATGTATATTTATAGTATATTAGTGTGTATATTGAGTATATTTGTGCTTGTACCATGTTGTGGCTTTATACATGTGTATATTTGTGTATTTATAGTGTATATTATGTATATAAGTGTAAATACCATGGGTGTCGTGGCCTGTTATACTATATATATGTGTATATTTATAGTATATATTTATGTATATATTAGTATAAATACATGGGTGTCGTGGCCTTTATATATGTGTATATTTGTATATTTATAGTATATTTATGTATATAAGTGTAAATCCATGGGTGTTGTGGCTGTTATACATATATATTGTGTATATTTATAGTATATATTGTGTATATTAGTATAAATACCATGGGTGTCGTGGCCTGTTAATATGTGTATATATGTATATTAAGTATATATTTATGTATATATAGTATAATACCATGGGTGTTGTGGCCTGTTGTTTTACAGTGTATATAGAGTATATTTATAGTATATATTTATGTATATATTAGTATAAATACCATGGGTGTTGTGGCCTGGAAGTCCATATACAGAGGTCTCAGCTCATCTTTCCCCAGCTCCTGTTTCTGATCTGTTCTGGAAGAGAAAAGAGACAAACAACAATCAGACAAACAAGTTCACTCTTCTAATGTTTGTTTGTCTTTAAAAACACATCTGAACACTAAAGTCCTGCAGGTTTATTCTGTTTTCTCCTGCTCCACACTGTGATGTCACTGCGTCTGCTCCCTGTTTTAAACTTTCATACGAGCTCACAAACACTAAAGTCCTGGTTTCTGTGGAGATTTCATCAGAACGAGACAAACTACACTTAATCTAAGTTTGAACTGTTAAAGATTATTTATTATTTATGACCCGGTTAAATGAAGCGTTTTCCTCAGCCTGGTGAGATCCAAACAGAAAACTGATCCAAGGATGTTTTTAGTGAAGTAACAAGAAGAAACTGAGGCTCAAATCTGACAGAAATAACATTTGTTCAACAGAAGAAGCACCAGGTCCAATTCAACAGAAGCAGAAAGTCAAATATAAGTTTTAGAGTTAATATGTTTCATGTGACACAGTTTTTTAAGGAACCAAAGCCTGATTATTTTCTCCAGACTCATCCCTCTGCACCGGAGCCTCTGTTACAAAAGTGTTTTTACTTCTATAATGTGTGAGGTCAGGTTTATGTTCAGCGCTGACGCAGACGTGTGTGGACTAAACAAAGACACAGACCTGACTCCGGGACAAAGAAGAGTCTGTTTTATCGCTGCACAAACTCACTCAGGTCTGGATTACTCTTTTACTGACACATTCATAGAGCTGTGCAATAGATCGAATTTTAGATCATATCGTGAATGTTGCTTTCAAGATATCAAAAAATTCAATATGGAGTTTGTCGCGCAGAGAAAACTGCTCCCAAAAAAACTAAATAAAAATACAATTTGAAAAAGTGATGCTGTAAACTTTCAACTAAAGGCACAAAACAAAAGTCATATTTTGCAGTTTTGTGTAGAGATGCACCGATCCGATACTGGGATCGAGTATCGGCTCCATGATATCGGTTCAGCCGATATCCTAGTTGTGTTTAATTGGACATAATGAGTCTGATTTATGTCTGATGTTGATCCAGAATGTCTCATAATGTTTGACATTTTATTCTTTCTCTCTCTCTCTTTTTTTCTTTCTCTCTCTTCTCACTCTCCTCTCTCTTCTCTTTCTCTTTTCTTTCTCTCTTTCTTCTTCTAATTTCTCTTCTCTCTACTACTATCTTCTCTTCTTTCTTTCTTTCTTTCTTTCTTTCTCTCTCTCTTTCCCTCTCTATCTTCCTTCTCTCTCTTTCCTCCCGCTCTCTCTCTTTCTCACTCTCCTCTTGCTCTCCCTCTCTTTCTCTTTTTCTCTTTCTTCTCTTTTTCTCTGTCTTCTTTCTCTCTCTCTCTTTCTTCTCTTCTCTCTTTCTCTCTCTCTCTTCTCTTTCTCTCTCCTCTGTTTCTTCTCTTCTCTCTCTCTCTTCTCTCTCTCTCTTCTCTCCTCTTTCTTCTTAAGTTGTTTAGTTGTGTCTTGCAGTATAATAACATTATGATCAAAAGTCTTATGTTTTGAAAAGGAAAATAGAGCTATTCCAGTCGTTACACAAGTATCGGTTGATATCGGTATCGACAGATGCTTAACTCTAAGTATCGGGATCGGTATCTGAACTGAAAAAGCTGGATCGGTGCATCACTAGTTTTGTGATTGATTCAGGTATGAAGCTGTTGTAATCTGTGAGGAGCTGTCTGTAACTTATCTACCACGCTTTTTAATGTGGGAAAAAAATAATTGTTTGAAAAATGAACCCTTATGGAATGCACATAAATGAACCTTCTGAGGGTTTTCAGAGTCAGGTGACTCAGAGGGTCCAGGGTCTCAGGTTAATCATGCACACCTTTTGGTTTTCAAAACTTTCAGGATTTTTCAGGAATTATTTCTGCAAAAATAAAAGCTTTTTTTCAACAGCTTCTAGGACAGATGATTCAAGACTCAAACCATTTTAATACAGTAGTCCAAACTAACTTCACCACCGTCCTGGACAAGTGCTAGTCTCAGTCCCGATCCTGGTCTAGTCCTGGTACCTCTGGGTCTGGTCTGGTCTGGTTCTAGCCTGGGTCTGGTCCCGATCTAGTCCTAGTCCTAGTCTTGGTCTCGTCCTAATTCTGGTCTGGTCCCGGTCTGTAGTCCTGGTCTAGTCCTGGTACCTCTGGTCTGGTCCCGGTCTAGTTCTTGTCTGTCGTGGTCCTGGTTTGTTCCTGGTCCTGGTCTAGTCCTGGTCTAGGTCTGGGTCTGGTCCTAATTCTGGTCTGGTCATGGTCTAGTTCTGGTCTAGTCTATAGTCTAGTTATAGTCCTGGTACCTCTGGGTCTGATACTGAAGTAGTTCTAGTACTAGTCCTGGTCTGGTCCCGGTCTATAGTCCTGCTCTAGTCCTGGTACCTCTGGTCTGTCTGTCTAGTCTCAGTCCTGGTCTGGTTCTAGTACCTCTGGGTCTGGTCTAGTCCTAGTCCTGGTACCTCTGGGTCTGGTCCCGGTCCCGGCCGGCGCGCCTCAGACTCGCGGGAAACCACGAGGAGGAGGCGGACTTCAGGAGGCGCGAGGACAGCATCCTTTACTCCTCTCCCACGTGACGTCACACAGGTGAAAGAGTCTGGCAGGTGAAAGAGTCTGGCAGGTGAGAGTCGGAGTGAAAGAGTCTGGCAGGTGAGAGTCTGGCAGTGAAAGAGTCTGGCAGGTGAGAGTCTGGCAGGTGAGAGTCCATCCAGGTGACCGCAGAGAGAGAGGAGGTTCTTCTGAGGATCTAGAGCGGACGAACCGGGTCTAACGCTCCGAAAGACCCGAGCCGAGCCGTGCAAAGAGAGAGAGAGCGGTCCTGAGTCTGGTCCCGAGCCTCTGGTCCGGTCCCTGTCCCGTGTGTTCTTGTATGTCCTGTTCTTCTCCCGTGTCCCGTGCACTGACGTCTCGTGTGTTCTTCTTCTTCTGTCCTCTAAAGCGGAAGATAACAAAGCCGCCTGCCTCCCGCACCTGCGCAGTAAGAGCCTGTTACGTCATACCCGCGGGGACAGACGCTTTTCCCGCCGCTGTGACGGTTCGTTCGGTGAATCTCCGGTGAGTTTCGGTGATATTCCCGTTTCTTGAGGTTAAATTCGGTCTGAAGCGGAGCCGTTTCTGTCTCTGAGCTTTTACTGTGAAGGAGCCGAGCTGCGGCGCTTCCGGCTCACGCACGCTGACGTCACCGCGCACGGGGCTGTTGCACAAGCGGAACGTCGCAGAACATTTAACAGAAAAGAGTTGAATAACTGATATAAAAGTCTATGTCATCATGAATATTCAACATCTGTAACGTTTACGTCACGCGCACTAAAAATATATAAATAAATAATAAATAAATAAATAAATAAACTTGTATTTTCTCTGAGATTTTTCTCTGAGTTCTTGTTGGTTAAAGGACAATATTATTTTTTCTCTGTTATAATATTCCTTCATCAAAAACATGTTTAACTCTTTAACTCCTGCTCATCACAAAGGCTGAACACATTCACCTTGTGACGTCATTAAGTGGTGATAGAGGAAGTGCTGTTCTGTGTTTTAAACTCTATGGGCCTTCCCAAACCAGTCCCTGTTCCCTAAGAACAACACACTGCACTTGTGTGAGGGACACTCGTGTTCTCTTCTGTCCCGTGAACAGCGCTTGGATTTCAGACTCACAACTCTCTTTATCGCCTCCTACTGGGCACTTTTAGAGTTTGTCTGGTTTAGGATTTGTTTTGACAGTCAGTCACTGCACTTCTGGAACATGTAGGACTGTTTTAAACATCTACGATTGTGTTAAACATGTAGTTAAATGTGTGGCTGCGTTTGCCACTTTGTGCAGGAGCTGTTTTGTTGTAAACAAGTTAATTTATTGATGGAATGTGCAGCAGGCAGGAGTTGTGAGCTGCTCAGTTCCATTTGTCCAGCTGCAGACCGATTCTCTGTTTACATGAGTCTAAATCAGACTACAATCGGTCGGGACCACGTGCGCCAACTGGTTTTCTGGAAAACCGGTTTACAGCTCCTCAACAGGTCTGCTGGGTTTACATGAGCGTTGGAAAACTGGTTTAAATCGACTAGACTAGTTATCTGGTTTTCCTGGCTCCATGTAAACACTTTGACTGACAAAAAATGTAAATATAAACATTTTCAAATCTTCCTCTTCTCACCAGTTCAGTTTGTCTTCATCACAAACACATGAGACACGAGAGTTTCCAGTGAAAGCTCTGCCCTGATTGTATTAAGTGTCTGAGGTGAAATAATCCAACTTCTTAGTTTACAAGATGATTACAAATGTCCAGAACATTTTGAGTCTGACAGTATGTTTCAGGACAAATAAAAGCATCAGTTTTCGTTTCTTTATTCATTTTAAAATGATTAGTGTTGAAAATTAAATGTTTAATTAAACATCTTTAAACGTTTATAAAAAGCTGGAAACTAATCTCACGTGGTGAATGTTTCCTGAGGCTGTTCTCAGTGTTACACCCAAACAAACAAACAAACAAACAAACAAACCAACACACAAACAAAACAAACAGATCAATACTGTTGTTGTAAAAATGATCAGTTTATTTAAAACAAACAAAAGAGAAACGTGAACAAAATGTCTGACAAAATAAACACAAACAAACCCCAAAGCCTGATGGGTAATGTTCATAATAATATTTAAGTTAAGAGTTTTGAACCTGTGACATCATCATGATTCTGACTCAGCAAAGCCCCGCCTCCACCTTTCCACCTAAAGCCCCTCTTTTCGGACCTCGATTCTACACCTGTCCCTCAGGTCCACTCGTGTTCCCTCAGGTCCACTCGTGTCCCTCAGGTCCACTCGTGGTCCCTCAGGATCCACTCGTCCTCAGGTCCACTCGTGTCCCTCAGGTCCACTCGTTGTCCATCAGGTCCACTCGTGTCCCTCAGGTCCAGCTCGCCACTCGTGTCCCTCAGGTCCACTCATGTCCCTCAGGTCCACTCGCCACTCGTGTCCCTCAGGTCCACTCGTGTCCCTCAGGTCCACTCGTCCCTCGTGTCCCTCAGGTCCACTCGTGTCCCTCAGGTCCACTCGCCTGTGTCCCTCAGGTCCACTCGTGTCCCTCAGGTCCACTCGTGTCCCTCAGGTCTCAGGCCTCGTGTCCCTCAGGTCCACTCGTGTCCCTCAGGTCCCTCAGGTCCACTCGTGTCCCTCAGGTCCATCGTCCTCGTCCCTCAGGTCCACTCGTGTCCCTCAGTCTACTCGTGTCCTCAGGTCCACTCGTTCCTCAGGTCCACAGTGTCCCAGGTCCATATGTCCCTCAGCTCCCACAAAGTTTGCAGCCCTCAGGGGTCTGCAAACTTTAACAGCAAAAGAGCCACAACTATTAAATTAGACAAAACAGATGAAGAACACTCGTTTTACAAACTGCTTTTCAATGCACTTTTTATTAAAAAAAACACAAAGTGAACAGCCTCCAGATGAACTGGTCTGGTCTTGTCTGGACAGACGACAGTGATATTTTTAAATGACTCTGTTCATTGTTACGTTTCTCTTCTCTCTGTTTTTGTGTCTCATGTCCCTTCACAGCACAGATATTTGTACGTTTTACCATGAAATCATCACAATGTGGGTGACGATACTAGTCATAAAAGAAGAACACTTGATAATACACAAACAAGTATCTTTTTTGTTTTGATGAACCTTTATTTAAGGAAAATATCACATTTACACACATTAATACTACAGCATGTTCTGTGTATTTCCTCATTCTGAATCAGAAGCCAAAGAGCCAATGTGGATAGGTCGATTAGTTAAAAGTAGCCGGCATGTGGCTCCTTGAGCCGGCAGGTTTGGAGACCTCCTCGGATGCTGCCATAGCACGCTTTTCAGGGCCACAAGATGCAGAGGACATCATTTCTGCATATGGGGACAATAAATGTATTCCTTACCTTACCACAGGGGACGGTTCTGGCGCCTCTGCTCTTCCCTCTGTAAACCGCAGACTTCAGACACAACAGGGACTTGTGTCGTGTGCAAAAGTTCTCAGACGACAGAACCATCGTCAGGTGTGTTAGAGCAGGAGACGAGGGAGAAAACAGCGCCACCTGGAGTCACCTGAACCACCTGAACACCTCCAACACCAAAGAGAAGAACCTGGACTCAGCCTGGTAACATCCATCTGTTTATCTGTCTGTGTGGAGTCTGCATGTTCTCCCTGTGTCTGGGAGAGTTTCCTCCTGCAGTGGACACATTTAGAACAATAAACTGAACCTGATACTTACCAAACAGAGGGTAACATTAAAAAGAAAAGTGGAAACAAAGAAAAGACCATTATAAAAACGTATTTTTACTGAGGAACTTTCACATTCTGAATGATCTGCTTTATGTCACACTGTGAAAATACAGCTAAAGAAACATAAACATACAGGACACAGAGTTCATGTTGTGGGACAAACTCACTCAAATAATAAGTGCAGCTAAATAAAACAGTTCTTCTCCTCCGGGACACAGATGTTCTGGGACAAACTATCTCAAAGTAAAATCTGCTCAAACAAAGTTAAAACATTCTAAACGCTAAATATGAGCGAGCTTCAGTGTTCAGGCTAAATATCGATCCGTCCGGAGCCTCCGCGTCACTACAGCTGCGCGTTCACAGCTGTGCGCGTGTCCGCACAAGAGAACGCGCTCGTGCACGCGGTTTTCAAAAGAGAAAGAAGAAAACCCCACCTCCTGCACAGAACCGGGACCGGACCGAGGTTTGGGACAGAACCGAGCCGCCTGAGCGTCACCTCTGCCCGGCCACGCTCTGCCCGACCTCCCGCTGTTTGCCCCGGAGCTCCAGGACTCTGCCCCGCCCCGGAGCGTCTCATCCCGGGAGCATCCTCCGGAGCATCCCGGGGCCGAGCTCTGTCAGGTGGACACAAAGAGACTGACCCGGTCCCGCCCGGAGCCGCTGAGTCCTGCCCGGTCCAGAGGCGCTCACACACGGACACCCGCCGCACAAAGCCTCGCTCTTTGTCCCGCACCTCCGGGAGCCTCAGCGGGCAGAGCGGCGGGCTGTAGCCGCTGCAGGTGCGCCTCAGAGCGGACACAGCAGCCGCAGGACCCGCTCTTTGTCCCGGAGCTCCGGAGTCTGACTCTGAGTCTGGACCAGACTCTGGACTGGACCCGGCGTTTGGATCCACGTGGACCTGATGCTGGACTGGACCGTGTCCCGCACGAGACTGTGAGGGGATGACGTCACCCCGCACAGATCTGGAGCAATAGTTTAGACCTGAAGTTCTGACCCAGTTAGTCCTGCTTTAGTCCTAGTCTGGTTCAGATCTGCTTTAGTCTGGGTTTGATAGACGATTAGATCCACTTCAGTTCCACTTCAGTCCACTTCAGACCCAGTTCAGATCCATGCTTTAGTCCTACTCTGGTTTAGATTTGGTTTAGTCTGGGTTAGATTTAGTATTAGACCCACTTCAGACCTGTTTTTAGTCTTATTTTACTTTTACTTCAGTCGTGGTTCACACCTGCTGTAGTCCTGTTTAAGACTTGGTCCAGACCCGGTTCAGACCTGCTTTAGTCCTGTTTTAGACCTGGTCCAGACCCGGTTCAGGATGGACTGTGTCTCGGTGGAGGACTTCCTCACTGAAGTCCAGGAGGACTTTAAGTCTCCGACCACGTCTTCGTTCTGTGACAAGATGCCTCTGTGTCGGAACACTGTGCAGAACATCGAAGAGGTACTACCGATACCGATACTGATACTGATACTGGTACTTATACTCATACTGAATACTGGTACTGACATGTAGAAGTGCAGGTCGGGACTTGGACTTGTCTCTTTGTCTTGACTGGACTTGGATTGTCTCTCTTAGACTTGTACTGGACTTGGACTAGACTTGGACTTGTCTCTCTCTGGACTAGTACTAGACTTGGACTGGACTGGACTAGTCTCTCTTGGACTTGGACTTGTCTCTCTTGGACTTGGACTGGACTTGGATTGGACTTGGACTGGACTTGGACTGGACTTGGACTAGACTTGGACTTGTCTCTCTCTTGGACTAGTACTAGACTTGGAAAAAAAAAAAAAAAAAAAAAAAAAAAAAAAAATGGCGCCAGCAGTGTGCATGGCGATGCGTCTCCCAGCCTTGTGTGGAATACTGTTTTTATTCTTAACATTGCTGCAAAAATGTCTCTCCGCTCATTACTTATGATCGCCAGTCATTACTTGACTACGTGCCTCACAATAAAGTGCGGTTTTGAGCAGATTTCCCCGGGACTGTCTCCTCCGTTTTCTAACTTCAATACCGTTCTACCTGTTACGCACGCCTGGCACCAGGAAGAAGCGGTCACGGAAACGAGGAAAGAGAGGTGGAATTTTGACAAAAGTTAGATCCTACCTGCGGTCTTGTGGAATTGGAGGTCGTCTGTCTGGAGAGGAGTGGTTTTCCACGTTGGGGCCATCGACTCCTGCGGCCATGAGAGCGTGTGGATTACTGCCGTTGCTGGCTAACGGCTCGAATAAATACGTTCACTGTGGCATATTCCTAACTCGCACCTAGTAGAACTCTCTCCTAGTTGAGATCGATGAGCTGTGGACGAAGCGCGAGTGGAAGTGGACCCCAGAAAACACGTCCGCCCTATGCTAAGTACTTCTGTCATCTCTCGCGTCGCACAAGATTTCGTCGTTGATATGGCTCCCTAGCTTAATTAGATAGGTCATAGCGTTGACTTAAAATACTCCAAAAAGTTCATCTCGCTCCTGGAAAAGCCGTCTCTGCTGGCTCATTCTCGACCCGATCCGGCGCCTCCGAACTAGATAACTTTTATACTCAAGCTGATCTCTACTTCTCTTATAAGCGTGATACTCGACAATTTCGAGGCAGTTGTTTTGTTTTTGACTATAGCAGTTCTTGTCTGTTCGTGATCTTCAGTGGGAGTTCCTCCAGTCTTGTTGTTTTGATGATCTACATTCTTGCTCTTGTCTGAATTCCGTCTCACTGTTGTACTGGTCTCTTCCCTGTCTCAGGTAATGTTGTCGTGGGTTACAAGTCTCGGAAGTCTCTACGGCTTGTGTAACCTTTAGCAGGATTTTGCGGTAGTCGCAACACTGTATTTCCATTATCCGTCGCTTCCTTGTCGTCCGAAAGTCTCTTGTCTGTTTTACTCCCTTGCGATTTATCTCGAGTCTGTCATCGCTGCTTTGATTACAAAACTGTGTCTTGCACATATTGCACGTCTGGTGCTGTGCTCTAACGTGGCATTTTATACGCCAGTGCCAATAAAGCCACGATGTATTATAATATAACAATGAAATAACATACTCTTCTTGATCTCTATTTTTTTGGCTGCCGAAATTCCCACTTGACTAGCGTTACTCATCGGTCTTCCCAATGCGATGAGGACTGCCGGCTGTACTGCTTAATTTGAACTGATGGGTTTGTGCGTGCGCCTCGTTAACCCAGTAAAAAGGACTTGCTTGAGAATCTGCGTGTGCAGGATTAGTGTCTTTATCTACTACCAACGACTGTAAGAGTGTGTATGTGTGCACGCGCCACACCATCTGACAAGGTAAACATATGGAGCCACCACACACTGTAGCTATGATTAACTTCGATCATCATAATGTTTAAAGTCTGTGTTGATAAATTTGTGATTGCTCATTAAATTATATGATTGATTTAATACTCGCGATTCTTTTAATTTCAATCCTCAGCTGTGTCGTGCGTTGCTTCATGTGAGGTCTAATGCTAGGGCCTCTGCCTATGACCGTGCTAAGTCTGCCGGCGCTGTCGCCCTCTTACAGCGCCTCAGTTGTTGGGGATGTCTTTCTCAACTAGGCAATCTCTGCCTGTTAGCTTGTTTTGAGGCGGGTAGTAGCTAGTTTCTCTCCGAGGCTAGGTTGGACCGAAACGCTCGCCCATTGTGTACCTATCCACTAAATATGAGTGCACATACAGATGGCGCCATCTGAGCTATATTGTAGTGCTACTGATCTCGTCGCGTGGTGACCTTTGCATCCGAAGTGGAGATACTACTAAGTTAACCGCGCTTAAGCCTGTGGCCTTCGGTGACGTACCATCGTATTCACATTCACACAGTAGAAGTCGACTCAGCGTGATCTCGAGAGGCGTCATAGAGAATATATTCATTTTAAAATAAACCATGTATATTGTATTATTGCTCTTGCATTGTGTTCTATTGATGTCTTTTTTCTTAAAACACAGCTTAGGCGTCAAACAAAAATGTGCGTGTAGCAGGAGATGAAGGACCTACAAGACTGCATGATATCTCTTCGAAATATTTAGAGAATGTTTGTCAAGATATCAGAGTGCTGTTAAAGTCTGCTAAAAGCCCAGTACTATGTTAACTCTGATTCGTGATGCCCAATTGAGAGTATAAGCACAGACACAGGATTGATCATTGGTGTCAGATATTACTGACAATTGTCTGCAGTGTAAGAAGAAGTACCTATTGATATGAGTATATGTGTCGTGAGTATGCTTGTAACAAGAATTATAAATAAATATAATTCTTCTTCAATTTTTAGTGTTGTGAGCTGTGTGCAAAAAATTATTCCTCTCGGCTATTCATGTATACTTAGGTTCAACTGACACAAAGACATTTAGATATTAATGACGCCTATTGGTAACTTAAAAGAAATTAGAAGCACAATCATACGAGCTGCGTGTTACATATTTTCCCTGCTCTTTAAATATGGCCAATCCATTGAAGATCGTCTTGCTCACAGTTGTGACCGCTGTAGTGTTCGATGAGTTTAGGCGCTAACAAGACAGACTAAGTGATAAAGCACTGTTCTTTACTTGCGGGCTTCTCTGTCTGTCTACGCGAAACAGTGTCACAAATCAAGTTGTTTTCAGTATAGCTAGACTCTCTGATGAGCCTGTTGATGATTAAAATTGTGTGACTCCTCGTGTAAAATCATCAAATAATGCATAGCTGGGCATCCTGATCGATCGAGCCATTTGTATATGAATCAAGGCACAGATTCTAACAGACTTGATGGCACAGTGTCAAACCACAACATACTGAATAAAATACCAATGCGTGATACTAGTAAATCAGCATAATCTAACACAGAGTTTGTTAAAATAAGCTTCGAAGACACTGCTAACGAGTTATAGTTGATACCCGAATTTCCTCCTAAATACTCCTTTAATAGCTCTATAATAAGTAACTTATTGACATTCTGTTATAACACAACCACTGATAGTCAACAATTATTGATGTATTTTTGCGTTTTTACTTGCAACTCATAGCTTCACTCGAAGAAAACTTAATCGACTCTTGTATAGATTGTGAGAATGATGTGGCCATCAAATCGTCCCCAAAGTGCGACTAGATACATGAAACTTTTAGAACTTCTGGTGATGCCGACCTGGCCGAGTGAGCAGCAGGGTGGAGGAGTTGTGCCAGCTGGTTAATTCTCTTTTATGCTTGGAGTTTACTTCTGAAGACCATGTCCCTGCATAACGAAATAATGCATAAGTCTGAACCGTCCTCATCTTTTTATAAGCCTTAGCCTGTTATCTGCTTTACCCTGCCCCAGGCTTGGAAAAATAGCGGCTGATCTTACACTTGAGGTTGTGTATACAGATATATATGAAACAACATGTGTATCGCGACTCCTGGTCCTTGTATTCTGAGTTTCTAACCGATAATTTTCAAACTTATTTTGATAGTCAGAGGGAACCCATTCCTATGCCTGCTTAGGTTATAGATCTTTATGAGGTAGAACAAATGAGAATGTTAAGACTCACTCGTATGGATCTTTCACATAGTATATTTCTCCTCGTGATTATGAGATCCGTCCTGTGGACTCACTGGACAATTGATTAGGTCGCATAATCCATTGAAGCTCTTCTCAGTCGCTCTGTCTCAATAGAAAGTGTATTCGACTCCAGTTAATGTAAAATTAATGATGCACCAACATCGAGCTGTCGCATACGCCACTTTAGACTCTATGGCGTACTCATCATCAATAGGTTCTTCTAGATCACGGAGTGATACTCATAGTATTCTCTCACACGGCTGTTACAAATCCCGCAAAGTGACTCACTATCATGGATCATTTCAATACGTTGTTCTCAGTTATGTGTGAACGTCACACCATTTGTCTAGGCTGCTCTCCTTAGACATAAAATACATAACAAATTGTTAAGAAACGCTATCTGGAAAAAAAATTAATACATCACTATATAAATAATTATCAATAGTATATATCACATAGGGACCAATATTATCACTCATGTTCATGATGACTAGCCTCAGATTAGTGGATTAAGTTTTGTATATTCACATTCTAACTATACAATCTGTTGGGTTGAGCCAAGATTGTGATAATAGCCATGGTGCACATAGCGCTCTAGAACATAGGACGTGCTCTATTGGCTACTGTTGCTCCCGGTTTACAACATAAGATGTTCACTCAATTGATAGGAACTAAGATGACTCTATCTTTTTCTCACAATAGTTTTAATTATTATTCTCTATATTGGAATAGTTAACTGCGTATTAGTCAACTTAATAACTATATCAATGAGATGTATTATATCTAGCCTGTAGCACAATACGAATACCAGCGGATACTCAGTCTCGCCACTTCAGCACATCACTCTCACATAAGATGCATAGAGTAGATTAACATAATGGCCCTCATGTACTTCGTGGAGTCACACAGGCTAACTAGCGACACGAGACCTCTCACTCGAATTATACTTCGAAGAAGGGATCTGAAGTCAAGCATAGCTAAATACACATAGATGCAAATCCCGTTACGAAGTTACTCTATTCTATACACACTGTAGCCATAGTTTCTGACCAACTGCCACAGTGCAGTAGAACCATCAATCCCAGTTACTCTCAGTTCTGATGATTTTTTGACATTTTTTAATAATAAAATAATCAATATTAGAGATAAAATAGATGAAATCACTCCTGCTACTAGCAATGAACAAATCCAAGCTGTAAAAGTAGGGTCTCATTTAGATCCACCTGTAATATTAGACAACTTTGTTTCTCTTAGTAAAGCAGATTTAATTTCAGCTTTTAAGTCTTCTAAAACCTCAACTTGTATTTTAGACCCAATCCCAAGTAGGCTTCTCAAAGACATTCTCCCTCTGATGTTAGATCCTATTCTTAGTATAATAAATACCTCATTAAAAAGTGGCTATGTTCCACAGTCTTTTAAATATGCTGTAATTAAACCTCTTTTGAAAAAGCCAAACCTTGATCCTGAAGTTTTAGCCAATTATAGACCTATTTCAAATCTTCCCTTTATTTCCAAAATACTTGAGAGAGTTGTAGTTAAACAGCTCTGTCGCCACCTACAGGAGAATAATTTATTTGAAACATTCCAGTCTGGTTTTAGAGCTCATCATAGTACGGAAACAGCTCTCCTTAAAGTCACAAATGATTTGTTATTAGCTGCTGACAACGGACTGATCTCAATCCTGGTTCTGCTGGATCTCAGCGCAGCGTTTGATACGATTGATCACAATATTTTACTGCAGAGATTAGAATGTGATGTAGGTGTCAGAGGAACTGCTCTGAGCTGGTTTAAATCCTATTTAACCGATAGGTATCAGTTTGTTAATGTAAACCAAAGCTCCTCACAATGTTCTAAATTAACCTGCGGTGTGCCACAGGGCTCTGTACTTGGTCCAATTCTTTTTACTCTCTATATGCTGCCGCTAGGTAACATTATCAAAAAGCATGGCATTGACTTCCACTGTTATGCAGATGACACTCAGCTGTACTTATCAATGAAACCAGATCAGACTGGTCAAATAGAAAGACTCAGTGCCTGTGTGAAGGATATAAAAACCTGGATGAGCCTTAACTACCTACTCCTTAATCCTGATAAAACAGAAGTGATTTTACTCGGCCCTAAACATCTGCGCGACTCTCTAACTGAGCAGATAATCACACTGGACAATGTCAGTGTAGCCTCCAGCTCGACTGTAAGAAACCTTGGAGTCTTATTTGACCAAGAGCTCTCATTCAAAGCACATATTAGTCAAGCGTGCAAAACTGCCTATTTTCACTTGCGAAATATTGCCAAAATTAGAAATCTACTGCCTAAAAATGATGCTGAAAAACTAATCCATGCCTTTGTCACGTCGAGGTTAGACTACTGTAACTCCCTGCTTGCAGCGTGTCCTAAAAGCTCAATAAAAGTTTTCAATTAGTTCAAAATGCAGCAGCAAGAGTACTAACAGGTACTAAAAAACGAGAACACATTACCCCAGTACTAAAAGATCTTCACTGGCTTCCTGTTGAGTCTAGAGTCAAATTTAAAATTCTTCTTCTAACCTATAAAGCTTTAAAACTTGGCCCCTTCTTATATCAAAGATGAAATAATTCCTTATCATCCTAACCGTTCACTTCGCTCTCAAGATGCTGGACTTCTGGTGGTTCCTAGAGTCTCTAAAAGCACAATAGGAGGCAGAGCTTTTAGCTATCAAGCCCCCTGGCTATGGAATCAGCTCCTGCTCATGTCAAAGACGCTGACACAGTCTCTACATTTAAGATTAGGCTCAAAACGTTCCTCTTCGGATTAGCTTATGATCAGGTCAGTTAGGAACAGACTCTAAACCCATAGTTCTAGTCAGGCTGCCCTAGGAGCAATATACTGGGGAAAGTATGGCAACTTGAGCACTATCCTCTCACTTCTGCCTTTCTTGTAAAGAATAATAAACTACAGTTCATCTCTAGTCTGTTCTTTGCTATTCACTCGTTGTCCCCTGTCCCACTCCCTCTCGGGGAGTGTAACTGTTTCAGATCTGCTGTTCCAGTGACGTGGGCCGGACCACTGATGCTTGGACCTCCGCCCCACCTCCTCTCCAGGATTGGCCTGTCCTGATCCTGCTAGACGAGTCGTTTCCCTCTGCTTATGGACTCTGGCTCCACAAACATAAACTCTATAACTTTAGCCTTAGTTACATCTACAGCCTGTCCGTCCATGGGAGTGGACCCTTCTTCACTGTGGTTCTCCTCGAGGTTTCTTTTTCCCTTAGGGTTTTTTTGAGTTTTTCCTTGCCGAGAAGGAGGGTCTAAGGACAGGGGATGTTCTGGACAATCATTCATNTAAATGTCCTCCCTGAAACCCAGTACTATCAGATCATTTTCTAATTACTTTTCAGTTTACTCTAAAAGATTTCTCTGCTCCTCAGAATAAAATAATAACAAAAAGAACAATATCTGAAAAAACAGTTATAAAATTTAAAGAAATAATAGGGCCAATATTCAGTGACATGTCATGTGACCCAGATGAGGATAAGCTTAATCCCAATATAAGTGACCAATTTGTTGACAAAACCATGGACTCCTTGAAAACTGCTCTTGATACTGTTGCTCCCTTAAAACATAAGTCCGTTAGGCCAAGGCAATCTTCTCCATGGTATAATGAAGAACTGCGTGCACTTAAACAAAAGGTTAGGAAATTAGAACGACCGTATCGTAAATGCCATTCAGAGCAATCCCTAGAAGCATGGAAAACTTGCCTTCTGTCTTATAAACAGGCTCTGCGCACGGCTCAAACCAGATACTATTCAAATCTAATAGAAGTAAATAAAAATAATCCTAGGTTTCTATTTAACACTGTAGCCAGGCTGACCAACTGCCACAGTGCAGTAGAACCATCAATCCCAGTTACTCTCAGTTCTGATGATTTTTTGACATTTTTTAATAATAAAATAATCAATATTAGAGATAAAATAGATGAAATCACTCGCTACTAGCAATGAACAAATCCAAGCTGTAAAAGTAGGGTCTCATTAGATCCACCTGTAATTTAGACAACTTTGTTTCTCTTAGTAAAGCAGATTTATTTCAGCTTTTAAGTCTTCTAAAACTCAACTTGTATTTTAGACCCAATCCCAAGTAGGCTTCTCAAAGACATTCTCCCTCTGATGTTAGATCCTATTCTTAGTATAATAAATACCTCATTAAAAGTGGATATGTTCCACAGTCTTTTAAATATGCTGTAATTAAACCTCTTTTGAAAAAGCCAAACCTTGATCCTGAAGTTTTAGCCAATTATAGACCTATTTCAAATCTTCCCTTTATTTCCAAAATACTTGAGAGAGTTGTAGTTAAACAGCTCTGTCGCCACCTACAGGAGAATAATTTATTTGAAACATTCCAGTCTGGTTTTAGAGCTCATCATAGTACGGAAACAGCTCTCCTTAAAGTCACAAATGATTTGTTATTAGCTGCTGACAACGGACTGATCTCAATCCTGGTTCTGCTGGATCTCAGCGCAGCGTTTGATACGATTGATCACAATATTTTACTGCCAGAGATTAGAATGTGATGTAGGTGTCAGAGGAACTGCTCTGAGCTGGTTTAAATCCTATTTAACCGATAGGTATCAGTTTGTTAATGTAAACCAAAGCTCCTCACAATGTTCTAAATTAACCTGCGGTGTGCCACAGGGCTCTGTACTTGGTCCAATTCTTTTTACTCTCTATATGCTGCCGCTAGGTAACATTATCAAAAAGCATGGCATTGACTTCCACTGTTATGCAGATGACACTCAGCTGTACTTATCAATGAAACCAGATCAGACTGGTCAAATAGAAAGACTCAGTGCCTGTGTGAAGGATATAAAAACCTGGATGAGCCTTAACTACCTACTCCTTAATCCTGATAAAACAGAAGTGATTTTACTCGGCCCTAAACATCTGCGCGACTCTCTAACTGAGCAGATAATCACACTGGACAATGTCAGTGTAGCCTCCAGCTCGACTGTAAGAAACCTTGGAGTCTTATTTGACCAAGAGCTCTCATTCAAAGCACATATTAGTCAAGCGTGCAAAACTGCCTATTTTCACTTGCGAAATATTGCCAAAATTAGAAATCTACTGCCTAAAAATGATGCTGAAAAACTAATCCATGCCTTTGTCACGTCGAGGTTAGACTACTGTAACTCCCTGCTTGCAGCGTGTCCTAAAAGCTCAATAAAAAGTTTTCAATTAGTTCAAATGCAGCAGCAAGAGTACTAACAGGTACTAAAAAACGAGAACACATTACCCCAGTACTAAAGATCTTCACTGGCTTCCTGTTGAGTCTAGAGTCAAATTTAAAATTCTTCTTCTAACCTATAAAGCTTTAAATGACTTGGCCCCTTCTTATATCAAAGATGAAATAATTCCTTATCATCCTAACCGTCCACTTCGCTCTCAAGATGCTGGACTTCTGGTGGTTCCTAGAGTCTCTAAAAGCACAATAGGAGGCAGAGCTTTTAGCTATCAAGCCCCTGGCTATGGAATCAGCTCCTGCTCATGTCAAAGACGCTGACACAGTCTCTACATTTAAGATTAGGCTCAAAACGTTCCTCTTCGGATTAGCTTATGATCAGGTCAGTTAGGAACAGACTCTAAACCCATAGTTCTAGTCAGGCTGCCCTAGGAGTAATTATACTGGGGAAAGTATGGCAACTTGAGCACTATCCTCTCACTTCTGCCTTTCTTGTAAAGAATAATAAACTACAGTTCATCTCTAGTCTGTTCTTTGCTATTCACTCGTTGTCCCCTGTCCCACTCCCTCTCGGGGAGTGTAACTGTTTCAGATGCTGCTGTTCCAGTGACGTGGGCCGGACCACTGATGCTTGGACCTCCGCCCCACCTTCCTCTCCAGGATTGGCCTGTCCTGGTCCTGCTAGACGAGTCGTTTCCCTCTGCTTATGGACTCTGGCTCCACAAACATAAACTCTATAACTTTAGTCTTAGTTACATCTACAGCCTGTCCGTCCATGGGAGTGGAACCCTTCTTCACTGTGGTTCTCCTCGAGGTTTCTCTTTTTCCCTTAGGGTTTTTTTTGAGTTTTTCCTTGCCGAGAAGGAGGGTCTAAGGACAGGGATGTTCTGGACAATCATTCATCTGCTCTACTAATAATCTGCTTGATCAAATGTTTCATTGAATGTGTATTGTTTTATTGAATATGTATTGTTTTATTTTGATTTCCTATTATTCATATTTGCTAAAATTAATAATCTTGGGAAGTCCTCAGAGACGACTGTTGTTGTGATTTTGGGCTATACAAAAATAAATTGATTGATTGATTGATTGATTGATGAGTTTGATCCTATATCACTCTCTGAATTGAGTGTTACTGTTGAGCATTTGAAACCATCAGCGAGTCCTTTAGACATTTTTCCTCCCAGTCTTTTCAAAAATGTGTTTAATGCTATTGGACCTTACGTGCTTAAAATATTGAATGCCTCTCTTTTTGTTGGTTGTGTACCTGCTGCATTTAAACATGCTATTGTGCAGCCTCTACTTAAAAAGCACAATCTCGACCCCAATGTCTTGTCAAACTACAGGCCCATCTCCAAGCTGCCTTTCCTATCTAAGGTGCTTGAGAAACTGGTGTATGGTCATTACAATCCTATCTGCAGGAGAATGGAATTTTAGAAAAGTTTCAGTCTGGTTTTAAACCCTTTCATAGCACAGAAACAGCACTTTTAAGGGTTTTAAATGATTTGTTTTTAATTGCAGATGCAGGCCATTCTGCTGTGCTCATGCTTTTAGACCTAACTGCAGCCTTTGACACGGTTGACCACCAGCTTTTAATTTCTCGTCTTGACATTTTGCTGGATGTAAAGGCACAGTGCTAAGCTGGTTCAAGTCCTATCTGGAGAATAGGTCCTTTTCAGTAAAGCTTGGACCCCTACTCCTCTGACAGTGCTCCATTGACCTGCGGAGTTCCACAAGGTTCAGTCCTTGGCCTATTTTGTTTTCTTTGTATACTCTGCCTCTGGGTAGTATTTTTAAAAAACACAATGTACCTTTTCATTTCTTTGCAGACGATGTTCAGATTTATTTGCCCCTAAAGTCTGACAGTTTTCAAGATTTAGTGGCTTGTCTCCAGATGTTAAGGACTGGCTTGCACTTAACTTTTTAAATCTAAATGAAAGAAAACTGAAATTGTTGTGTTTGGCCCCCCCAATGCCTCTAGTTCTATTAATTGTGCACTTGGCCCCTTGGAGTCCTTTGTGAGGCCTGAAGTAAAAAATCTTGGCGTGATTTTAGACAGCGCACTGAAATTAGACAAACAAGTAAGCTCTGTCGTAAAGTCAAGTTTCTTTCAACTACGTGTTCTTAGTAAAGTTAAAACGTACCTTCCTCTAAGTGAGTTTGAACGTGTTGTCCATGCTTTTATTACGTCTCGCCTCGATTATTGGTAATTCTCTGTACTGTGGACTAGATCAAGCTTCACTGAGCCGTTTGCAGCTCGTACAGAATTCTGCTGCTCGTTTGCTGACAGGAACCAGGCGCCGTGAGCACATTACACCTGTTCTGGCCTCTCTGCACTGGCTTCCTGTCAGCTACAGAATTGATTTTAAACTACTATTGCTTGCTTTTAAATGTTTAAATGGCTTGGCTCCATCCCTATCTTTGTGAGTTTGCTCTGTCCTTATGTCCCAAGAAGAGAGATGAGGTCCACAAACCTGCATCTTCTAAATGTTCCCAGAGCACGCCTGAAAACTAGAGGCGATAGAGCGTTCTCTGTGGCAGCTCCCAAATTGTGGAACAGTTTGCCACTTCACATAAAAATGGCTCCATCTTTGGATGCTTTCAAGTCTCTATTAAAGACTTACTATTTTTCACTGGCGTTCAATGAGTAGAAGTTGAGCTGTCTTTTTTTGCAACAAATGTATTGAATTTCTGATTGTTTTTATCATTGTTTTTATTTTATATTGTTGTATTTTATGTGAAGCACTTTGGGCGCCTGCGGTTGTTGTAAATGTGCTATATAAATAAAGTTGACCTTGACCTTGGACCTGGACTTGTCTCTGGTCCCGGCTCTGGTCCTTTTCTTCCGGAGATGCTTTTACTTTCACTATAGATGGTCACAAAGACGTCACCATGGAAACCAGCGTGTGCGTCTCCAGGCCGAGGCCAAAGTCAGATCTGTGGAGAGGCGTCTGTAAAAACATCCACAGTTAAACAGACGTCGCCATGGAGACGGGCAGAAAAGTGACTCAGAGCAGCTTTAATGAAAGAGTCTCTCTGTCTGAGTGAGCAGCAGCAGACGCCTCTCCACAGACCTGACCTGTAGCTCGTCTCCATGGAGATGTCTCAGTTTAAAGCCAGGCTGTGGAACATTTACCCTGGAGAAAAACAGATTCAAACAGCAGAAACGTGGATTAGATTTAGATTTATTTTCTACAAACCTTCTGATCCTGCGGGCTGGTTTACCTCAAACCTTCTGTTCTCTCTCGTTCTGTTCTCTCTTGTTCTGTTCTGTTCTCACATGTTCTCCTTTTGTGTTCTTCTGTTTCTGTGTTTCTGTGTTCCAGGCGTTGGACTGTGACTGCTTCTGTTGCAGAAAATGAAAAAAGCAGCAAAAGCCAAGTTTACCTCAGGACAAGGTTTGTGTCTCACGTCTTCTACAGACGAGTTATCCTTTGAGTTTATTGATCTGTGAAAGAGAGAAAATGTAAAAACCTTATTGATCATTAGAACTGTGAGTCTTAGTCGACTGAAGATTTAGGGTTAATTATTTAAGTCACGGTTGTAGGAAGTAACAATTCTAATCATGGAAATGTTTGGTTGAAGCTAAAAGAGACCATTTCTATCCAAACATGTCTTTTCATTCATCGTTCATAGACATTCTTGGTGTATAAAAGAAAAGCATCGATATTTACTAAACTATCATCGGAGACGGTGGGTGAAAGTTTCTTTACAAATAACAGAGAAAATACCAACAAGATGCAAAAGGCAAAACAACTCCAGGCCTCTTGACAGTAATGATGAAAAAGCCTTTGTTAGATAATAAACGTGTTTCTGCCCAGACGAGCTTCTTCAGGTGCATGAGGTTTTTGAAGTGTGTGTTGGCTTTTGTGGTGTAAAGTTTTTATTGCTTTTATTCTTTGTTTTCCTTGCATTTTTAAAATGTATTTATCACTGTTTTACCAGGTTTTTGTCACATTTTCATTGCAGTGTTTTACATGTGTGTTGTATGTTGTATGTAATATGTTGTGTGTTGTATGTTGTATGTAATAGAGGTTCTGCAGGTGACATCACATCATTCTAATGTTCAGCTGAGTGGTGAGGATGCATGAGAATCAATGGAGAGAAAGGACATTTTCTCTTGTAAGAGTTCAATAAACAGATAAAACAGGAAAAATAAACTACAACCACAAGTCTACTGAGCACTGGGTTTGTAACTGACATGTAAACAGAGAAAATCAAGTCAACAGTTGTAGCAAAGCAGATAAACTTTAGCTTCTCACATTTATCAGACGTTGAAATCACACACAGTTGAACTTATGACCTTTTTCTTCTTAAAAAGATGTTTTTGAGTTTGTTTGTTGCAGTTAAAATGTCCTAAATCATCAACTGTTGTCGCAGACAAACTTTTAGCAGACAAGCCGATGCCACAACAACAAAGAAATACATTGAAGAAATGCCACTCATTCTAAATGTTGCTAAGCATTTTTGGAATAAAATGATGTCACCTGCATAACCTCTATATGTTGTATGTAATATGTTGTAGAACATGTGTCACATGTATGTTGTGTTGTATGTTGTAGAACACGTGTGTCACATGGAGCAGTGTTTACTTGTATGTTGTATGTTATATGTTGTGTGTTGTATGTTGTAGAACACGTGTCACATGTATGTTGTGTTGTATGTTCCAGGATCACGTGTGTCACATTGGAGCAGTGTTTACATGTATGTTGTATGTAATATGATGTGTGTTGTATGTTCCAGAACACGTGTGTCACATGGAGCAGTGTTTACATGTATGTTGTATGTTGCAGAACACGTGTGTCACATAAAGCAGTGTTTTATATGTATGTTGTATGTAATATGATGTGTGTTGTATGTTCCAGAACACGTGTGTCACATGGAGCAGTGTTTACATGTATGTTGTATGTAATATGATGTGTGTTGTATTTCCAGAACACGTGTGTCACATGGAGCAGTACATCGGGGCCATGCAGAAGCTCTCGGTCACCTGTCACTCAAACGGAGAAACTGAAGTCGGAGCAGCGTTTTGTAAACTCGCCGACTTCTCCAGAGAACTGCTGAGTCCCACCAAGAACATGGTAACAACATGAACAATACTGTACTGTATGCTGAGTCCACCAGAACATGGTAACAACATGAACAATACTGTTACTGTAACTGCTGAGTCCCACCAAGAACATGGTAACAACATAAACAACACTACTGCTTTAGACCTGCTTTAGTTCTGTTACTGCTGAGCCCCACTAAGAACATGGTAACAACATAAACAACACTGTTACTGTAACTGCTGATCCACCAGAACATGGTAACAACATGAACACACTACTGTGGTAACAACATGAACAATACTACTGCTGTTTTAGTCCTGGTTCAAACCTGGTTTAGACCTGTAACTACTGAGCCACCAAGAACATGGTAACAACATGAACAACACTACTGCTTTAGTCCTGGTTTAGACCTGGTTCACACCTGGTTTAGACCTGTAACTGCTGAGTCCCACCAAGAACATAGTAACAACATGAACAATACTGTTACTGTTACTGCTGAGTCCCACCAAGAACATGGTAACAACATCAACAATACTACTGCTTTAGTCCTGGTTTAGTCCTGGTTTAGTACTGGTTTAGTCCTGGTTTAGACCTGTAACTACTGAGTCCCACCAAGAACATGGTAACAACATCAACAATACTGTTACTGGTTTATCCTGGTTTAGACTGGTTCAGACTGGTTCAGACCTGGTTCAGACCCGGTCCAGACCTGGTTCAGACCTGGTTCAGACTCAGTTTTTCTGTTGCAGCTCAAAAGTCTTCTTCATAACGTGAACTTCTTCCTGGATTCTCTGGTGAAAGGCGACCTGCGCGACGTCCGAGGGGTGGGTGACTTTTGTACATGTGTGTTTACGTGATGCGTGTATCTGCGTGTTTGTGTCTGCGTGTGCGTGATGTGTGTACATGTGTGTGGTGTGTATGTGTGTAATAATCCCAGGTGTGTTTTGTGTCTGCTGTGTGTGTAACATGTGTGTGGCGTGTGTGTGCACTAATCCCAGGTGTGTTTGTGCAGGAGCTGAAGAAGCCGGTGGAGCGAGCCTGGGAGAGACTACGAGACCGATTGTGAGTCTCAGTTTTGTGTTCTGACAGTAAACAGGTCGCTTTAACAGTTTGTTTGTTTGTTGTTTGTTGACAGTAAACAGGTAGAAAAAGAGAAGCGTGACCTGCGCGTCAGTATTTGTTTGTTTATGTGTTTGTTTATTTGTTTTGTTGACAGTAAACAGGTGGAGAAGGAGAAGCGTGACCTGTGTTTGTCAGTATTGTTTGTTTATGTGTTTGTTTGTTTGTTTATCTGCAGTAAACAGGTAGAGAAAGAGAAGCGTGACCTGGCGCGTCAGTATTTGTTTGTTTATGTGTTTGTTTTGTTTGTTTGTTTGTAGTAAAACAGGTGGAGAAGGAGAAGCGTGACCTGGCGCGTCAGTATTTGTTTGTTTATGTGTTTGTTTGTTGTTTTGTAGTAAACAGGTAGAAAAGGAGAGCGTGACCTGGCGCGTCAGTATTTGTTTGTGTTATGTGTTTGTTTGTTGTTTATTCACAGTAAACAGTAGAAAAAGGAAAGCGTGACCTGGCGCGTCATATTTGTTTGTTTAATGTGTTTTGTGTTTGTTTGTAGTAAACAGGTAGAAAAGGAGAAGCGTGACCTGGCGCGTCAGTATTTGTTTGTTTATTTGTTTGTTTATATGTTTGTTTGTTTGTAGTAAACAGGTAGAGAAGGAGAAGCGTGACCTGGCGCGTCAGTACGGGATGGTTCGAACCGAAGTCTTCTGGATCAGAACTCGCCGAAGAACTTCACCACGAGAGACGATCGTTTCAGCTCAGCATGTGTGAGGTACAAGTACAAGTACAACTATAAGTACATAGTACAAGTAACGAGTACAAGTATAAGTCATGAAGTATTAATATCAGCATGTGTTGGAGGTACAAGTTACAACTATAAGTACAAGTACAAGTACTGAGTACAAGTATAAGTATGAGTATTAATATCAGCATGTGTGAAGGTACAAGGTACAAGGATAGTACAAGTACAAGTATTAGCATGTGTGAGGTACAAGTACAAGGACTAGTACAAGTACAAGTATTAGCATGTGTGAGGTACAAGTACAAGCCCTGCTGCTGAGTCGAGTCACAGGCTTGCAGCTGGAAAATGACAAAAACGAGATGAAAAATCAACAGAAACGTAATGAAAAAGGGACAAAAAATGACAAAAACGCGACACTAAAGTTGGGATAACTAACTTTTAGTTGTAAATGAGTAAACTTTTTTCCGACTAAAAGTAATTGATAAATGCAGAACTTGTGTCCTGTCTGAGCTGATCAATAAAGTTCTTTACTTCTGATCAGGAGCTGAATGCTGCGCTCTGATTGGCTGAGCTGGGGTCAGATAATCCAGCTTTAATAAGAATGTTTTCTGTGTTTTTATCTGTGTTTCTCCAGTATCTGATCAAAGTGAACGAGATCAAAACCAAACGAGGAGTCGACCTTCTGCAGAACCTCACCAACCTACCACAGCACAACATGTGAGTCTAACACAGACACAACAAACCAAACCCAACACTACCACAGCCACAACATGTGAGTCTAACAACAGACACAACAACAACCAAACACCAAACACTACCACAGCCACAACATGTGAGTCTAACAACAGACACAACAAACAACCCTAAACCACACAAAATACCACAGCCACAACATGTGAGTCTAACAACAAAAAGATGAAAGCGACAAGCGCGACTAAAGCGACAAAACGCGACTAAAAGCGACAAAAACGCGACTAAGTAGTGACAAAAACGCAACTAAAAGTGACCAAAACGCGACTAAAGTGACCAAACGTGACTAAAAGCGAATAAACGCGACTAAAAGTGACAAAACGCAACTAAAAGCGACAAAACGCGACTAAAAGTGACAAAAACGCACTAAAGTGACCAAACGCGACTAAAAGTGACCAACGTGACTAAAAGCGACAAAAACGCGACTAAGTGACCAAACGCGACTAAAAGTGACCAAAACGCGACTAAAGTGACCAAAACGCGACTAAAAGTGACCAAAACGCGACTAAAAGTGACCAAAACGCGACTAAATTGACCAAAAAGCGACTAAAGCGACAAAATGCGCCTGAGAAGCGACAAAATGCGCCTGAAGACAAACTGCGACTAAAAGTGACCAAAAGCGACTAAATGCGACAAAGCGACTAAAAGCGACCAAATGGGACTAGAATGACCAAAAGGCGACTAAAAGTGACAAAACGCGACTAAAAGCGACCAAAATGCGCCTGAAAGCGACAAATATGCGCCTGAAGCGACAAAAATGCGACTAAAGTGACCAAAACGTGACTAAAGTGACAAAAATTGACTAAAGTGACCAACGCGACTAAATGCGACCAAAAGCGACTAAAGGACCAAAACGGACTGAAGTGACCAAAAGGCGACTAAAGTGACCAAAACTAGACTAAAGCGACCAAACGTGACTAAAAGTGACAAAATATGACTAAAAGCGACTAGAACGAGACTAAAAGCGACGAAAACGCGACTAAAAGCGACCAAAACGTGACTAGAAGTGACCAAAGGCGACTAAAAGTGACAAAAATGGCGACTAAAGCGACCAAAATGCACCTGAAAGCGACAAAAATGCGACTAAAAGCGACCAAACGTGACTAAAAGTGACAAAATGCGAAAAGTGACAAAAATGCGACAAAAGTGACCAAAACGACTATGCGACCAAAACGCAACTAAAAGTGACCAAAACGCGACTAAAAGCGACCAAACGCACTAAATGCGACCAAATGCGCCTGAAAGCGACAAAAATGCGCCTGAAAGCGACAAAAGCGACTAAAAGTGACCAAAACGTGACTAAAGGGCAAAAATATGACTAAGTGCCAAAACGCGACTAAATGCGACCAAAACGCGACTAAAAGCGACCAAAACGGGACTAGAATGTGACCAAAGGCGACTAAAGTGACAAAAACTAGACTAAAAGCGACCAAAACGTGACTAAAAGTGAAAAATATGACTAAAAGCGACTAGAACGAGACTAAAAGCGACGAAACGCGATAAAAGCGACCAAAACGTGACTAGAAGTGACCAAAGGCGACTAAAGTGACAAAAATGCGACTAAAGCGACCAAAAATGCACCTGAAAGCGACAAAAATGCGACTAAAAGCGACCAAAACGTGATAAAAGTGACAAAAATGCGGACTAAAAGTGACAAAATGCGACTAAAAATGACCAAACGCGACTAAATGCGACCAAACGCAACTAAAAGTGACCAAAACCGACTAAAAGCGACCAAAACGCGACTAAATGGACCAAAACGCGACTAAAACGACAAAAGCGACTAAAGCGCAAAACGCGACTAAAATGCGCTTGAAGGTGATAAAAATGCGACTAAAGCGACAAAATGCACCTGAAAGCGACAAAAATGCGACTAAAAGCGACCAAAACGTGACTAAAGTGACAAAAATGCGACTAAAGTGACAAAAGCGACAAAATGACCAAAACGCGACTAAATGCGACCAAACGCAACTTAAGTGACAACGACGACTAAAAAGCGACCAAACGCGACTAACGACCAAAACGCGACTAAAAGCGACAAAACGCGACTAAAGCGCAAAACCGACTAAAATGCGCTTGAAGGTATAAAAATGCGACCTAAAACGACCAAACGCAACTAAATATGACCAAAACGCGACTAAAGGTGACAAAAACGCGACTAAAGCGACAAAACGCAACTTAAAGGGACCAAACGCGACTTAAGGTGACCAAAACGCGACAAAAACGACCAAACGCGACTAATGCGACCAAAATGCGCCTGAAGGTGATAAAATGCAACTAAAAGTGACAAAAACGCGACTAAATGCGACCAAAACGCGACTACAACCAAACACCAAACACTACCACAGCACAACATGTGAGTTATTATAGTGACTAGAGAGAGCGTAGCCATGGTAACCTACAGCAACAGTTGTCCAGATCCGCAGCCATCTTGTGTAGGGAGAGTTACTGGAAGGATTCATACAAACTTAAATTCTGCTGCTCGCCCTCGCAAGATGGCCGCCGCAACTGCCACGGCAACAGGCCCCACGCTCTCTCTAGTCATTATTAACTCACTGACCACAACACACCAAACTACCACAGCCACAAAGCTCTTTCACACTTTTAAACTGTTTTCTCTCAACCTTCTCTCCTCTCCCCCCTCTCTCTCCTCCTCCCCTCTTCTTCTCCTCTTCTCCTCCTCTCTCTCTCTCCCCCTCTCCTCTCTCTCTCTCCTCCTCGCCCCCTCTCTCTCTCTCCCTCTCTTCTCTCCTTCTCCTCCCTCTTTCCTCTCTCCCCCCTCTCTTCTCCTCTCTCTTCTCCTCCTTCCTCTCTCTCTCCCTCCCTCTCTCTCTTCCTCCTTTCTCTCTCCTCCTCCTCTCTCTCCTCCCCCCCCTCTCTCTTCTCCTCCCTCTCTCTCTCCCTCCCTCTCCCCCTCCTCTCTCTCTCTCCCTTCCCCCTCTCTCTCTCTCCCTCCTCTCCCCCTCCTCCTCTCTCTCCTTCCTCCCCCTCTCTCTCTCTCTTTCCTCCTTCTCCTCCTCTCTCTCTCCTCTCCCTCCTTCCTCCTCCCTCTCTCTCTCTCTCATTTCTTCAGGAGTGTGTCTCCACTTCCACTCGACTCAAACATTACATGGAGCAGCTCAACTCTGTCCTCTCCACGGTAACCTACTCTACTGTCCTACATCCTAAATACTTATCTTTGTCTTATCTGCTACATCCTTGTCCTTGTGCCTACTTCTACTGTCCTACATCCTATTCCTTGTTTTTTATGTCCTTGTGTCCTTCAGGTGAAGCAGCGTCAAGAGGATCAGAAGAACAGTTAATCTCACTGAGAGACCTTCTGAGACCAGACCCAGACCAGGTACTAGACCAGGACTAAACCAGGACTAAACCAGGACTGAGACCAGACCCAGACCAGGTACTAGACCAGGACTAAACCAGACTAAACCAGGACTGAGACCAGACCCAGACCAGGTACTAGACCAGGACTGAGACCAGACCAGACCAGGTACTAGACCAGGACTAAACCAGGACTAAACCAGGACTGAGACCAGACCCAGACCAGGTACTAGACCAGGACTAAACCAGGAAGACCAGACCAGACCAGGTACTAGACCAGGACTAAACCAGGACTGAACCAGACCCAACCAGGTACTAGACCAGGTCTAAACCAGGACTAAACCAGGTCTAAACCAGGACTAAACAGGCTAACAGGACTGAGACCAGGTACTAGACCAGGTACTAGACCAGGACTAAACCAGGTCTAAACCAGGACTGAGACCAGACCCAGACCAGGTACTAACCAGGTCTAAACCAGGACTAAAACCAGGTCTAAACCAGGACTAAACCAGGACTAAACCAGGACTGAGACCAGGTACTAGACCAGACTAAACCAGGACTAAACCAGGTCTAAACCAGGACTAAACCAGGACTAAACCAGGACTGAGACCAGACCCAGACCAGGTACTAGACCAGGACTAAACCAGGACTGAGACCAACCAGACCAGGTACTAACCAGGACTAAACCAGGACTAAACCAGGAAAAAAACAGACTAAACCAGGTCTAAACCAGGAATAAACAGGACTAAACCAGGCTAAACCAGGACTAAACCAGGACTAAACCAGGTCTAAACCAGGTCTAAACCAGGACTAAACCAGGTCTAAACCAGGACTAAACCAGTCTAAAACCAGGTCTAAACCAGGTCTAAACCAGGACTAAACCAGGTTAAACCAGGACTAAACCAGGTCTAAACCAGGTCTAACAGTCTAAACCAGGACTAAACCAGGTCTAAACCAGGACTAAACCAGGTCTAAACCAGGACTAAACCAGGTCTAAACCAGGTCTAAACCAGGTCTAAACCAGGAATAAACAGGCTAAACCAGTCTAAACCAGGACTAAACCAGGTCTGTTTCTGTTCCAGGACTCCGGCTCCTAAAGTGGTTTATTCGCTGCAGCAGTTCGTTGGAGACAAACAGTTGGAACCGAAAAAAGCGGATTTTTGTACAAGAAGAGCGACGGGTAAGGCTGTGACCTTTGACCCCTGACCCTCTGCTCCCTGACTCGACCCTCTGACCTTTGACCTTATGTTTTTGTTTCCAGTTTGAGGAAAATGTGGCAGAAGAGGAAGTGTTGTGTCCAGGACTGTTACCTGACCATCGCTCACGCCACGGTCAGAATAGACACGCCCACACTCCACAAGACACGCCCACACCAAGCTCTCCACACTTCACAACGCCCATACATTCACAAGCCCTCCCACTCCCCAGAAGCCCCTCCCACTCTTAAACTCCTCTAGACTCCGCCTCTTCCTCAGCACAAACAGTCTGACAGTTTAGTCGTGTTTGTGGGCGGAGCTTAGTGTTTGAATGATGTCATAATGTTTATTATTATTTATTTATTTTGTGTTTTTTCAGCCGAACAAATCTCCGACTCGACTGAATCTTCTCACGTGTCACGTTCGACCGAGCGACGAAGACAAGAAGTGTTTCCACCTCGTCTCCAGTGAGAACGCTTAAAACTGCTTATACACGTTAATTACACTGTTTTATAGCATAATACACTGTAAATAACTGTTATTACACTGTTAATTACACTGCTATCCTGAAGGTTCTGGACAACACAGACTGAAATACTGACACATTTAAATCCGTTCACACAAGACGTTTTTTCTTCGTGAGCAGCCATTTGGTTTCAAACAGGAGACGATGCTTGTCCCTGATTGGCTCATTAATCTGTCAGTCACTCTCACTGAAACTCTGAAGAGGAACACGGTGACCAGACCAGAGGTTTTAGATCTCGTCTGGATTTTCCAAGCAAACTGAACTTTGTGCAGAAACTCTTTTCAGATGTTGTCGTTTCTGCTGCTTTAGGATCAGCGCCACAGTACTCTTCACTGTTTCAGCCTCTCTTCAGAGCAGGTCTGGGTATGTGACAAAACAATAATTCTCTGATAATCCTGGAGACAGTTCAATTCTTTTGACCTTCTTGTCTTTTGTCTTTGAGGTAAAACAATGAAAGTTCCTACTTCACTGTGATTGGTTGAATCCAGCTGTCACTCACTCAGAAGAACACAGACTGACCAGTGTGGACAGATTTACAGACCAAAACAAACGACCTCAGCCATAGATAAAGTGAATTAAAATAATGGATTCAGTAGAACATTGTGTGTCATTTCTAACACTAATAACAGCTTTAGAAAATCTGATCAAATCCATGTTTCAACCATAAACAGATCTATTTTGTAAATCAAACTTTAACTTGAAGCTGCTGCACAAAAGACTCAACACACGACCTCAAAACTCATCAAACTATTACAAACAGACGAACAAACTCGTTATTGACTCTATTTGTCCCGCCTACTTTTCTAGGACGTGCACTTCCTGTAGATTTCTGTCGATGGGTTTATTTTAACTGTCAGTATACTTAATTGAAATTGCCCCACAAGGACAGACAAACAAACACGTTAGCTACCTTAACAGAGCTAAACAGGAAGTGCATTTCCAAGCCAAGTGGCGGACAAATAGGGTCAATAAAGAACTAACTTGGCGAGTGTTGTATTTGAACAAACCGATGCATTAAACAGACAAATGAGAAATCAGCAGATTGTCACAACAGTGAGCTCACAGTTACGTTTTTATCACCATATCGTCCAGATCTAGTTCAAACTACAGATTCTTTATGTTTGAAAATCCCAAACACAACTCTGTCTGAGCAGTTTTATAAAAGAACAGAAATATTCGTTTGATTCTCCAGGTGAAGCTTTGAAGACTTTATATTTACAGTTTTGTATTTCAGCTGAAAACTCCAGCAGCTAAAGGGTTAAAACAGATAAACGACGTAAGCTCTTCTCATTTAGCTGTGTTTGTTTACACTTGTTTATGTTTGTTTACACTTGTGTTTGTTTGTTTGTGTTTACAGATAACCGCACGTATCACTTCCTGACGGAGGATGAAGTCGAGTGTTTGGCGTAAGACTTTCATTCTTCTGAAAAGAATAATAAATAAACGACACAAACCTGAGTCTGTGTTGTTTGTTTGTTTGTTTGTTTACAGCTGGGTGTCGGTGCTGGTCAACAGTAAACAGGAAGCTCTGGACGCCGCCCTGGACGACAGTCGCCGCGGTAACGGCCTGAGCGACAGAGGCGGAGCCAGCGAGGACCTGACCAGAGCTGTCACTCAAGAGATCCGACGAATGAGAGGCAACGACCGCTGCTGCGACTGCTCCGCCCCCGGTAAAACAAACAAACAAACAACAATAAACAAACAACGACCGCTGCTGCGACTGCTCCGCCCCCGGTAAACAAACAAACAATAAACAAACAACGACCGCTGCTGGACTGCTCGCCGGTAAACAAACAAACAATAAACAAACAACGACCGCTGCTGTGACTGCTCCGCCCCCGGTAAACAAACAAACAACATCAAACAACAACACAACAAACAACGACCGCTGCTGCGACTGCTCCGCCCCCGGTAAACAAACAAACAAACAACAACAAACAAACAACGACCGCTGCTGCGACTGCTCCGCCCCGGTAAACAAACAAACAACAACAAACAAACACAAACAACGACGCTGCTGCGACTGCTCCGCCCCCGGTAACAAACAAACAAACAACAACAAACAAACAGCGACGGCTCAGAGCAGTGATGTTTGTGGGACATGAGTGTGACTAAAATCCTGTAGGAAGTAGATAAAGAGTGAGACCAGCGCAGACACAGCAGTTCTAAAGTGTTTTTGGCGTCACGTTGATGCACAAGGCCTGTGTCTGTGTGAAAAGGCTGTTTGTGCTGTGTTGTTGTGGTGACTGACTTGTCGAGGGTCCAATAGGGTTTAGGCACTAACGTCTTTCCAGTCTCAACAGACATAGGCCGTTACATCCGGTGTGTGGTTGTCATAGTACACAGTTGTTTACTCAAAGGTGATGGACATCACACGGTGTTTCGTAAAGTCCTGAAGCAATCCTCTTAGAAAAAAAGTTTTCTTCTGTCATTGTTGTAGACGCAGCGACGGCTGTAACAGCAGGAAAAGAGCAGCTCTGAACCAGGTTTTCATAGAAAAGTTGTAAAGTGAGCGAGGTCAGAGAAAAAGTGAGAAATAAGATTGCAGAGTCTTTTCAGTTCTTCTTCTAGTTAGATTCTCTCTCCACAGACCGACCTCTCTCTTTCTTTCTCTCTCTTTCTTTCTCTCTCTTTCTTTCTCTCTATTCTCTCATACTGACTCTCCTCTCCGTAGACCCGAGCTGATTCTCATGTCTGACTGTCCTCTCCGCAGACCTGACCTGTCTCTCTCTCATGTTCCTCTCTCTCCGTAGACCTGACTGTCTTTAATGTGACTCTCCTCTCCGTAGACCCGACTGTCTCTCTCCTGATCTTGACTCTCCTCTCCGTAGACCTGACCTGTCTTTAATGTGACTCTCCTCTCCGTAGACCGAGCTGGCTGTCCACTAACCTGGGCGTTCTCACTTGTATCGAGTGTTCAGGCGTTCACAGAGAGATGGGCGTTCAAGTGTCCAGAGTCAGGAGCCTGAGTTTGGACAGCCTCAGCCCCTCGGATCTACTGGTAATTACACACTTATTACACACTTAATATACACGCTTATTACACGCTTAATACACACTTAATACACACTTAATACACACTTAATACACTCCTCCTAAACTCCAGTGAAACGCCTCAGACACATAAACATAAAGTGACTGTTTCAGACTTTACACAACTGTACAGCCCGCCCACACCTACACATACTCCGCCCACATACATAAGCTCCACCCACACCTGACACTATGACATCATCCCTGTTCCTGTGTTTTTCTCTAAACAGTTTGTTTTTTCACAGTTGGCTCGAAATGTTGGAAACTCTGGATTTAACGAGATCCTGGAGGCAAATCTACTGAGTCCAAGTCTGAAACCAGGTCCACAGAGCCACATGTGAGTCTAAACCAGGTCTAACCAGGTCTGAACCAGTCCAAGTCTGAAACCAGGTCCCAGAGCCACATGTGAGTTTAAACAGGTCTAAACCAGGTCTAAACAGGTCTAAACCAGGTCTAAACCAGTCTAACCAGGTCTAAACCACAAGGTCCTCAGAGCCACATGTGAGTCTGAACCAGGTCTAAACCAGTCCCAGTCTGAACCAGGTCCTCAGAGCCACATGTGAGTCTAAACCAGGTCTAAACCAGGTCTAAACCAGGTCTAAACCAGGTCTAAACCAGGTCTGACCAGGTCTAAACCAGGTGTGGTTCAGACCTGGTTCAGACCTGGTTCAGACCTGGTTTAGACCTGGTTCAGGTCCTGTACTTCAGCATCTTCAGAAGTAAAACAAAAACAAACGTCATTTTGAGACAAGACGTTTTTCCTTTTGTTGGATCAAGTCTCGGTCTCTAACCCATAACTTTGACAGAACATGTACAAAACTATATTTATTTAACCAACATAACAACATGTGTAAGAGCACTCTGGCCTCACAGCAACAATCACAGCATTCTAAATGTTCATACTGAGAGTTAATGAGAGAAAGGACATTTCCTCTTGTAACAGTTCAATAAACAGCTAAAACAGGAAAAAAAACTACAGTTACCACCACAAGTCTACTGACACTGGGTTTGTACCTGACATGTAAACACAGTTGTAGCAAAGCAGATAAAACAAGACTTTAGCTTTGAAATCACACACAGTTACTTATGCTTCCTCTATAAAAAGATGTTTTTGAGTTGTTTGTTGCAGTTAAAATGTCCTAAATCATCAACTGTTGTTACAGACAATTGTTGCCACGACAACAAAGAAAACACTGAAGAAATGCCTCATTCTAAATGTTGAGGAGCATTTAGGGAATAAAATGAAGTCAATGCAGAAGCTGTATTCCTTCTCAGGCCCGGGCGTTTCATGTGGAGTCTGAATGTTTCTCCTCGTGTCTGGGTGGGTTTCCTCCGGGTACTCTGGTTTCCCCACCAATAACATGTATGTGAGGGTAAAAGTCCTGACCAAGCCTAAAGCACTGGTTCTCAAAGTGGGTCCTTGAACCATGTGTAGGGGTCCCCCAAATTTTTTTAAACATTGGTCATTTTTTCATTATAACACTTTCTTATGATTTACCATCCTAAATATAGAATTTTGGATAGAAAAGATAGACAGCTTTGAATAGAAACAAGTAAACCAGTAAAATAACCATATTACTTAATCATTTATTCACATTTGATATATAGTTTAGCTTTAATTTCCAAATTATAATGTGACACCAGAGTGAAAAGTGATGGGGGTCCTTGGAAGATGTTTGAGCCGATAAAAGGTCCCTGGACAGAACAAGTTTGAGAACCTCTGGCTTAAAGAACATCTGGATGTGTCTCTGCGCGCTGCTCCTGAGGCTCAAACGCAGAGAACACATTTTAACCTTTGACCTTAACTGGTCCTGGGCCGGTCTGGGTAGATGTGAGATAGTCTGGCCGAGGTTTGAATGGTTTTGTGAGGTCAGTGGTACATCCAACCACAGAAGTATAATTAGAACTGGAAGATGAGTCCAAGATGGCGGCCCGTTGTTTTCAGAGGCTTCTGCTCAGTGGGCATTGACGCCGAAAAAGATCTTTTATCTAGTTCCCATCAGAGCGATGGAGGCCTGAGCGGGGAGAGCGGGGAGGAGAGGGCGGAGAGCGGTAAGCTAGGCTAAACACGTTTAAGTGTTTGGGCATCGAAAAAATTTAAATTATATGTAGTGAAACTAGAGAGAAAAACCTTCAAAATGAGACCTTAGTTAAAGCTGTAGGAGCCGTGTCTGTGGAGCAATACAGTTTGAAGTGACAAAAATGCATTGACCGGTCTATGGCCCAACCGCTGCAGTACCGCGGAGCGACCACTAGAGCCACTCGCATCAGGAAAGAGGGGCGGAGCCCAATCCAGATATATAATACATCCAGCATCCAACACATCCAGGCTCCTCTTTGTTTTCTTCCACTTTTTGGAGTCTCATTTATGTTTTAAATGCACAGCGCCACCTACTGTCCTGTGGTGTAGCTACATAATGTGAGTGAAGATCTGGGTCTCAGGGTCTGGATGGAGGTGAGTCTTCCTCAGGTCTCTCACTGATCTGGAACTGTTTATTGCAACACTGGAATGTCCCTTTTGTGGGACAAACTAAAGATCTGGTCTAGACCTGCTGCTTTTTCATCACATTTTAGTCTCGTCATCATTTATGTTAGAGCTTTGACCTGTTTTAACCTTCTTTACACTGTGACTCCTCCCCCTCTTACCTCTCTCCTCTGATTGGCTGCTGCAGGGCGGAGAGGCGGGACTTCATCCTGTCCAAATACCAGAACCTCCAGTGGGTTCGTCGGGTTTTGAGCTCCAACGTGACTCAGAGACTTCAGGAGGCGACGAGAAGCTCCGACGTCTACGGTTTACTGCACCTGTACGCCGAGGGGGCGGAGCTAAGCCAGCCAATCAACACGCACGTGCAGGTGGGTCACATGGGCCGGGTTTGGACCTGGGTCAGACCTGAGTTAGACCTGGTTTAGTCCTGCTTTAGTCCTGCTTTAGTCCTGTTTTAGTCCTGTTTTAGTCCTGCTTTAGTCCTGGTTTAGTCCTGCTTTAGTCCTGCTTTAGTCCTGTTTTAGTCCTGTTTTAGTCCTGCTTTAGTCCTGTTTTAGTCCTGGTTTAGTCCAGTTTTAGTCCTGCTTTAGTCCAGGTTTAGTCCTGCTTTAGTCAGTTTTAGTCCTGCTTTAGTCCAGGTTTAGTCCTGCTTTAGTCCTGCTTTAGTCCTGTTTTAGTCCTGTTTTAGTCCTGTTTTAGACCTGGTCCAGACCTGGTTCAGACCTGGTTTAGTCCAGGTTCAGACTCTGGTCTCGTGTGTTCCAGACAAAGGAGAACAGCTCTACACTTGTCCTGCTTTAGTCCTGTTTTAGTCCTGCTTTAGACCGGGTTCAGACCTGGTCCAGACCTGGTCCAGACCCGGTTTAGTCCCAGTTCAGACCCGGTTCAGACTCTGGTCTCGTGTGTTCCAGGACAAAGGAGAAACTGCTTTACACTTGTCCAGGTTTAGTCCTGTTTTAGTCCTGCTTTAGTCCTGGTTCTGTCCTGGTCCAGACCTGGTTTAGTCCTGGTTTAGTCCTGTTTTAGACCTGGTTTAGTCCCGGTTCAGACTCTGGTCTCGTGTGTTCCAGGACAAAGGAGAAACGGCTCTACACTTGTCCTGGTTTAGTCCTGTTTTAGTTCTAGCTCTGACTCTGCTTTAGTCCTGGTTCTGTCCTGGTCCAGACCTGGTTTAGACTCTGGTCCAGACTCTGGTCCAGACCCAGTTCAGACCCGGTTCTGACTCTGGTCTCGTGTGTTCCAGGACAAAGGAGAAACGGCTCTACACTTGGCGGTTCTTTTGGCCGACAGAACGTCTCTTCACATCCTGGACTTCATCGCTCAGAACTGGTGAGAATGACTCTAGAGTGAGTTTCCATGGTAACTACAGCCGCGGCGGCCATCTTGTGCAGGGAGTCTCTCACACAAACTCACAGAAGATGAACTTTTAATACACTTTTCTCCTTCAACACTTTGATCTTTTGTTCTTTTCATATTTGTACTTTTATTTGTGCTTCTGTTGGACCAAACTAAAGTGAAAACATGTGGAACAAACAGACTTTTATAAGAACAGCAGTGAAGGAAACACAAGAATCAGACACATCCAGCCCAGAGCAGAGTTTTAGACTCAGACTCATTCAGACACAGACACACTTCTCTCGTTTTCTCTGTTATGTTTGTGTTTCGTGCATTTCATGTGTGTTTTTGCTTCTGTTCCAGTCTAAACGTGGACGTGGCTCAGTTAATGTGTGTTTTATGTGTTTTTGTTTCTTACATATCTGTTTTACCTGTATGTTATTTGTGTTCCAGTGTAAACGTGGACGCTCAGACGTCGAGTGGAAACACGGCTCTTCACTACAGCTGTTTACACGACAAGAGCGACTGTGTCAAACTGCTGCTGCGGGCCAGAGCTAACGCTAACATCAGTGAGTACAGAGCTAACGCTAACATCAGTGAGTACAGAGCTAACGCTAACATCAGTGAGTACAGAGCTAACGCTAACATCAGTGAGTACAGAGCTAACGCTAACATCAGTGAGTACAGAGCTAACGCTAACATCAGTGAGTACAGAGCTAACGCTAACATAGAGAAGTAACATCAGTGAAGCTAAACAGAGAAGCAATAACATCAGTGAGTACAGAGCTAACGCTAACATTAGTGAGTAATCCAGCGGCTAGGCTAGCTCTGTTAGCCTGAAACCTGTGGATCGTCTCATCTGTTCCTTTGTTTCTCAGGGGAATAAGGGGCAGTTTATACGACAAAGAGTTTTAACGAATCCGTGACGTTTTGATGTCAGATCGGCTTCTCTTTTACACAACAACGAGCTGCGTGTTCATTGAATCAGTGTTTCTCTGGAGACGATTCAGGAGGTAGTTTCTCTGCGGAGGTTCAGTGGAAGCACCGCAGTGTAAACAGGAAACACAGTTGTCAATGAAGACGGTTACATCACTGATATGAGCACAGGAGAGCTACTTTAAGACTGTAGAAGAAGACTGAACAGTCACACAAAATGTCTCTTAAACCAAAGCACCTTTCAAAGTAAAGCCAACAGTGTCCAGCTTTCTTACCTGTGTACTGCAGAGGAGGAGACACAAGACAAATCGTCCAAAGCCTCCAGGAGCTGATTCAATTAGTCCATTGAAATTTGTGTGTTCAAAAAAAAAGAAGTTTGAAGCTCCACAACAAGTATTATTCCACCGTGAGCAGGAGACGGTTGTGTCTGCACCCGGTAAAAGCGAGCTGTCTTCCCCGTGTTTGTGTCCGAACCAGCGGTGTTAAGACGGCTGTTAGCGCCGAGTCTGATTCAAACTAAACAAAGATGGCTGCTCTCGTAGATGTTTGTGTTTCTGATGCTTTTGATGAGGTTTTAGCAGAAATACAGAGTCATTTATTTATGAAAGAAGAGTTGGACATTGGATACTTCATTACGAGTTGTTGCTGTGATTGGTTAAGCACAAATAAGGTCGGCTCCACATCCAATCAGCTCCAAGTATTTCACTAAACGCCCCGCCTTTTCTCAAACGCTTTCAGTGAGTAAAGTCCCAGATGGATATAAAGAGAACTCAGATAGAGTTAAACACATCCATCTGGACTGAGGCAGGTTAAATTCTAACTACATCACAAACTGAGCAGTAAAAACACTTTTAGATTCTTTTATAACGACGTGAGCTGTGTTTGTGGTGTTTTCTCTGAGGATTATCAAACTGTCGACCGTTTAAAGAGACGATCCACAGGTTTGAGGCTAACAGAGCTAGCGTAGCCTCAGTGTCACATCAGAACAACGGGATGTCTTTGTCTGCTTCTGTTTGTTTGTGTTTGTTTTTTTTTTTTTTTTTTTTTGTGTTTGTGTTTTGTGGTGGAACGTTCAGTGGTTAAACCAACAGATTTAAAATGATAAAAACTGTAATTTAAGTGTTTCAAACCTCTGACTCAGAGAGAGTTACAGTGACTCAGCAGTTGGAAAGTGTTTGTTTTTGTTTTGTTTGTTTACTTTGTGTGTTTGTTTGTTTACTTTGTGTTGTTTTGTTTACTTTGTGTGTTTGTTTGTTGTTGTTTTTGTTTGTTTGTTTGTTTACTTTGTGTTGTTTGTTTTGTCAGAAAACGAGTTTGGAGAAACTCCTCTGGACGTGAGCCGCAGACTGAAGCACGGCCACTGTGAGGCGCTGGTGAGTCACACTTAAACTGACCTGAGACCGGGTCTGGTCTGGTTCTGGGTCTGGGTCTGGGTCCAGGTTCAAGTCAGGTCCATGTTTGCCTCTGGCTGATTCTCATTTAAACTGTCAAAGCTTCTCTCTGTGCGTAGTTCTCTCATGTGTTGTGTGTTTTCTGGTTTGGTGTGAGTGTGTATCTGTGGTGTGTGTTTGTGTTATTACTCACATGTATGTTGTATGTTGTTTTAGCTGGTGGCGTTTCACAGAGATCGTCTGCGTCATGTGTCTGTATGTTCATGTGTCTCTTTCTCTCTGTGTGTGTGGCTCCTCTCATGTGTCGTGTTTTCTGGTTTAGTGTGTCTGTAGTGTAGTTGTGTGTAGTTCCTCACATGTATGTTGTATGTTGTATGTTCCAGTTGGTGGCGTGTCACAGAGATCGTCTGCGTCATGTGGAGTACGAGTGGAGGCTGAACTCTGACCTCTGCGACAGCGACGATGAGCCTGAGGTCAGACCATAGATCTATTATACTCTCTGGACAGGACGTTGCTGCTTGTGTCTTGGTCGCTCCTTTAGTCCAGCAGCAGAACATCCCTCTACAGACTGAAAGCAGTTACTCTCTAGAGCTCAGCACAAACACAAACTGTCCTGTTCAGCAGAAACAGCTTCTAAGAACTGTCTGGTCTTGTGTCAGTTCTGACCTAGTCTCACATCTTAAACTTGTTTGTAAAGGTTTAGTTTCATATAAAACGTCTTTTTAAGCTTTAGCTTCGCTCCAGCTGCTCTCACTGTAACTCCTGCTCTGATTGGTCAGAACGGTCACACATCCCCTCTCTGTGCAAAGAATTATACAACTGCACATGTTCCATGGCCTGTAGCGCAGCTAGCAAAAGGCTAAAGCTAACAACCATGATGACTGTCACGTCCCTTTTCGTACCGTTAGCTTTACTTCTTTTACATTGTTTTATTCGTATTAAATTTTAATTAAACACAGACGAAACTAAACTGTTAAACACAAAATTCCCTTACAAAGTTCAACAAAGCAAATGATTGTAAAGTGAGATTTTTCTGTTTAAAGCTGTAAATGCCTGATTAAGCTAGTTCCGGCTGCTATCTGTTAAATGTGCCGTTTGGCTTTTGTTGAAACTTTTGCAAGATAATTCATATATCAATATAAAGATATATTAACTGTACACTTACAAATAATGTGTTTAAAAGAGGTCATTCTGCGTCGTTGACCTAAAAAGGACTTCCGGGTAGGTACATATTGCTCGGGCAGTTTCTGTTGAGGGTTGATGACGTCACTGAGACAGTTAAGTAGTTTTTTCGGCTCATAAATGAATTTATTGACATTAAATACTATTTTAACATATGTTTTTAAATTAGTGTGCTATTTCAATCTATTTATTTTTATTTTTTCAAAAATCTACATTTTAAATTAATTATTATAGCATTAAATTAGTGTTCTGTTCAGATACAGTTTTTATTGATAAATTATTATTGATAAATAATTGTCCTAACACTTGAAAACGTGTCTAATTTTCTGTATTACATACGAACAAAATGTATTTTGTCTAGAATTTAATTTATCGGCATTAGTAACACTCAAATGTATTTTTAAAAGCCGTTTCATGTTTTGGCGCTGCTGCAGTTTTATAAAGAGTCCACTAGATGTCACTGTGTACAAGTATTTGGCTTTGCTGATTGACGAGAAACGCCGATTTCAGTGATTAAAGATCACAGTTATCTAGATTTATTGAATGGATGTCGTATTTTCGTTTAAATGTCCTACTACAATGATAAAAATAACAATAACCACTTACTCCTATGTACAGCCAATCAGAGCATGACTCTACAGCCAATCAAGAGCGCAGCATGACCTACAGCCAATCAGAGGCGCATATCCCCTAAGCGACTCTCCAGCCAATCAGAGCGCACGCATGACGTCCGCTTGTGCTACGTGGTGCTATCAAGTAGCGAAATATAATTATTTTAAAGTTCGGTTTTTATATAACAAGCTAAATTATGCTACACTGATCATAAACAGCAATTAAAATATCGATTTTCTCGAAATAGCTCAAATATAGTTCGTTGTCGTCATGAAGTGCGACCCGAGTAGATTTTGCAGCCCGAGTGAATATTGTACCTACACCGGACGAATCGGGTCTTCCGGACGAAAAGGGACGCGACAATGACCAGAACCACTGACGCACAGCACCGCCATCTTTGATCCCCGAGGCTTGGGTCAGACTCTGGTTTTATCTGGTTTATGTTTGAAAACTCGTCTGATCCTCCAGAGCTGGAACTAAGCACTGCTCTGGCTCTGGGAGTCAGGTCTGGTTCTGGGACTTAGGTCGGCTCTGGGACTTAGGTCTGGTTGACTAGGTCTGCTCTGGACTTAGGTCTGGTTGGGACTTAGGTCTGGTCTGGGATTAGGTCTGGTTCTGGGATCAGGTATCGGTCCATGATATCGGTTTAGCCGATATTGTGTCTTTGTTTAGACAGAATGAGTTTGAAAGTTCAATCACAAAAGATTTAAATAAAACCTCAGAGACCAGACTCAGACCAGTCCAGAAGTAAAAAAAAAATGTTTTCAGAGACTGATATCGATCGAGTATCGGCCGATTCTTAATAAACTGTTGTAAAGCAGCAGGTTTGTGCTTCAATATTACTCAAAACAACAGCTGCAGAAATGATTCAGAGAAATTCAAAGGTGAAGCTTATTATAATGTTTTTTATATTAAAATCCCCCTCCCAACCCTAATCCAGTTTAAACGTCTTTATAAAGTTGTTTTTTTGTGTTTTTCCAGAGTTTTCCAGTGAAAACCGAACGCTCCTCCTTCTCCTTCTCCTCTCGTCCAATCCCGTCGTCCGCCTCGCTCTGTGCCCCGCCCTCCTCTCTGGCCATTGGTCGAAGGCTGGCCATGTCGACGGGCGCCACCTCCCCGGCCCCGCCCCTCCCGCCCAGAGTCAAAGCTCCTCCCACTGTGGGCGGAGACACGGAGGAGGAGGAGGAGCAGGAAGTGTTCGTGACGCAGACAGGAAACAGGAAGTGCTCTCTGACCCCGCCCCCTGTGGCCGTGAGGAGGAAACGAACCTGTTCAGAGTCCAACAAGCACGGTAACCTCGTCAATCAGACTGATCGATCGTCAATCAGACTGATCGATCGTCAATCAGACTGATCGATCGTCAATCAGACTGATCGATCGTCAATCAGACTGATCGATCGTCAATCAGACTGATCGATCGTCAATCAGACTGATCGATCACACAAGAAACACATTTAAACATGACCAACGTTTGTGTCCAGATCCAGAGTCCATCCTCGGACCCAGCGTGGCCCCGCCTCTTCCTCCTCAGGCCCACCCCCCCCTCAGGCCCCGCCCCACAAGCCCCGCCTCCTCTCGCTCTCAGTCAGTCACTTTAATTTCAACAAAAATGTTAAACTTTTACACAATTTAAAAATATATATTTATGTTTGTGTGTTTTTCCTCCAGACTCCAGACGTCAGAGAGACACACCCGAGGCAAGTCCTGGTCTGGAACCGGTCTGGACCTGGTTTAGTCCTGTTTAGTCCCTGTCTAATGCTGTGTTCAGACCAACAGTGTAGACCAGGGGTCTCCAACCTTTTTCACCAGGAGAGCTACTTTTGCCAAAAGAAAACTGGCAGCGAGCTACGACTTTTAGTGATGACCAAAAATTAACTCTGGCATAGTTAAGAGGCATATATACAAATTTTGCAAATATATTTTTAGAATTGACACAGTTGGGCATCTAAAGATACATTTACAGCAGAAATAGGGCATGGAATAAATAAAATTGAGTAATAAAGCACAATTTGTAAGATTCTAAATCCTTTGGCGAGCTACTGGTACGTTTTCAAACAAGCGAGAGTGCAAAGACGAGTGTCCTTGTCCTCGACGAGCATCGCGGTGTTTTGGAGCTTGTTGTAGCATCAGCTTCCAAAATATTCTGCATCAAAATACACTTTAAAGCACGAATTTAGATGCTAAAGTCGGCTGCACATTACAGGAGTTTTGGATCTTTTTTACTTTAGCCAAAGAAAAGATGTTCCACAGACATGAGGACATTTACAATGATTATTTGTCTCACAGTCGCATCATCGTCGCAGAAGAACAGAGACACAACTCTCTGGGAGCTGAGTGAGCGGAGAACAGTGTGTGTGTCTGTGATCGAGCGCAGAGTGTTTTCTTTCATGTGCGCGGTTATAAAAGTGAACACGAGTGGATTAAAGCAGGTTTATAAACATCACAGAAGAGCGAAGGGTCATTAGAGGTCAGGAGCTGTTTACACTGATGCATTATGGGCGTGAAATGAAAAAGTTTAAACAAACTCTGTGTTGGCCATGATATAGTAGCTAATGTTGGTGTAAGGAGCTGGTGTGTTGAAAGATGATGTGTGTAATGATCGTAAAAAAGAATCCCAAACAGACGAGTACAACGCATTACATTTTATTTACAGAGGAGGAGGAAACGTTTTTTCTGTATTTTATGTGCACGTGCAGCAGGTGAACCTCACCATAATGCTCCTGACAAATAGTCGCAGTGATGCACAAACATGAGGAGAGAAACGACAAAAAATCTCTTACGAAAATCGTTACTCTAGCCACGCCTCCTGAACTTGTAGAGAAGCACATCGAGCTTAAAATCAAGACCAAAACTCTTGTAGTCTGCAGCCGGCTTTAAACACTGTCCAGTCTGAACGCAGCATAAGCCTGGTTTAAGTCCCAGTCTAAGTCCTGGTCCAGGTGTAAGTCCTGGTCCAGGTCTAAGTCTGATCTTAATCCTGGTCCAGGTGTAAGTCCCAGTCCTGGTCTAAGTCTGGTCTAAGTCTGGATCTTGTCTCTTGCAGGAGTCCGACGAGCCGACAGCGACATCTCTCATTTGTCAATCAGATTCACCCTGAGAGACAGCGGCCAATCAGAGGTCTAGAGTCTGGAGAGTGACAGCCGAGGCCCTGCCCCTCAGCCCAGACCTCGACCTCATTGGTCAGTCCGGCTTTAGTCCAGTTCTAGTCCAGTTTTAGTCCCGGTTTGGGTCTCACGTTTGTGTTTTTGCAGGTGGGAGGGGGCAGGGGCGGGGCCAGGGCCAGAGGGGGCGTGTCTCCTCCCGTTGCCGTGGTGACGGAGCGCGTGGTGCCATGTACGACTGTGAGGCGGATCACGAGGACGAGCTGAGCTTCAGGGAGGGACAGTCCTGGTGTGCAGGACAAACCGGACCAGGACTGGTGGGTCAGTACTTTACCTTTACCTTCACACAGACCGGACCGGACCAGGACCAGGACCAGGACCAGGACCAGGACTGGTGTCAGTACTTTACCTTTACCTTTCATCAACCGGACCGACCAGGACCAGACCAGACCAGGACCAGGACCAGGACCAGGACCAGGACCAGGACTGAGACCGGACCAGGACTGGTGGGTCAGTACTTTACCTTTAATTTCACACTGATACTGGACTACATGAGACAGGACTAGGACCAGCAACATCACACAGACCGGACCAGGACCAGACCAGGACCAGGACAAACCGGACCAGGACTGGTGGGTCAGTACTTTACCTTTACCTTTCACACTCATGACATCACAGACCAGACCAGGACCCGTCACAGAGACCGAGCCAGGACTTGCCTGACCACTCTGTTTGAACACAGAAGGGTCTCAAACCGGAGCCTCGGCCAATAACTTCCTCGTCCAATGTTAGGATCCAATCAAGCACAGCCATTCTGACACGTGACACTAAAAAGTTGGTAACTTATATTAAGTTGACAAAAGACAAAACATTAAACACGACAGAACAATGACTAAAGAGAATGGCCTTAAATATTTACAATCCAAGTTCAGAAAAGTACATTCAACAGTTTTCTTTCGCTGGGCAAGTTCCATGGTTTCTATAAAAATGTCTAAAGTTCGATTGTCCTGATCGTTTGTGAAGCCGACTGTTTATAATCCAGGTAAATCCAAATGGAAGTGCAACAGTGAGTGTGAGGGAAGAGTAGTTCAGTTTGTGTGGCCACGAGCAGCGGTTAAACGGGACAAAAGAGTTAAAAGAGTCCTGGTCAGAGTCCTGGGTCAGAGTCCTGAGTCCTGGGTCAGAGTCCTGGGTCCTGGGTCAGAGTCCTGGGTCCTGGGTCAGAGTCCTGGCTGGAGTAGACCTGGTGCAGACGGGTTTGGTTCAGTTGACTCAGATCCTCAGCTCAATCTGGTCTGAATACAAAACAGGACCAGTAATAAATCATGTGCACATCAGTAACTAACTACATGTTGCCAACTTTAGGCAGAGGGGCTACATATCCACAGCACTAACTTCATTCATTTAAAAATGTCTATGGCCACCAGACAAATACAGTAAATGAGTTATTATCTTATATATCCTACAAACTCGCCTCTATCACGTCTTTTCATTTCTCTGTAAATTCAAAACTCTCATGGCTTTTCTTCTGCTGCTGCAAGTTTTTACTTCCATCACAAAAACTCAACTAACATTTGTTCCTAAATTCCACTGGTTTGTTGTATTCTCCGGTAGCTACACGCTGTTGGAAAGACAATTTTGAACCAAGGAGAATCTTAGTCCCGCTCTGCGATGCTGGTGATTGGTCAAATTAACTGTCAATCACTTTTAGTAACTAGCCCTTCGTTTGAACTTTACTGTGAGCAACAGACAGGGGCGGGTCAGCACCTGTCAATCATCCTCCATAGACTCCTGCAGTTTGTTCTGAGCTGCTGCGGGCTGGAGAAATCTGACAAATTCAAATATGAAACTATAGCAACACAACAACTCATAGTAATACGTTTAAAGATGATATTTTATAAAAAAAAATATTTAGTTCTAACCACATTCTCTTTCCTGAAATGACAGGTGCCCACCAGCCCAATAATACCAGCTGTTCCTGACATAATCAATCATCAATGTATCAATATCAGTGTTAAATAGGCCTATTGTACGTCAGAATAAATATCAAAATACTTCATATCAAGATTAAATAACATTAGCAATATAGTTATTCATGCTCAAGTATCACAAAACATTGCATAAACAACATATTAAAGTGTCAACAGCATAGATATATATCTGGTCAACTGTATTCACACTTTAAAGTGAAATGAATGAACTGCACTGGAATCTACCGGGCTCCAAACAAATGATCAGTTTGGGCATTAAAGTGCTTAGAGTTTAACCAAAAGTCACACACTGATCAACAATAAGTTAATAAAGACTCGACATTAATTACACTTCATTTGATAAAATACTTTTTGAGAAAACGGGCAGAAAAGACAAGGCTAACCGCCCCATTCAACTAATGGGGTCGGCTAGGCTAGGCTAACCCATTCATCTGAATGAGAGGCTAAGCTACATGCTAGCATACTCACCAAAGTCGTAGTTTCTAGCGGACTCGCGCTGTTTTTGTTCGTGGCATGGACCCGGAAGTCAGCTCCTAAAGTTCCGACATTAAAACATTCAATGAAAAAACTGAAAAAGTGAAAAATGCGATAAAAAGTAACTTTAACTCACCTGTAGCAAAATCATCCTCTCGCTCTGGCAGCGCATTGTACTTCCGGTTTACATAGACAGTGATTGGCCGCGCACAGTCACTACGCGATGACGTAATAGTAAAGTTCACAATATATTTATTAAAAAGAGAGACTTGAATGCCTTTCATTGTAAATATTGTAAATGTGTGTCTAAAAAAAAAAAAAAAAATTACAAAGAGAGAAAGAAAGATTTTCACCAGAGCTACAAGCAGCACTTTAGACTGAAAACATTTTTGATTTGAACATTTGGTTGGTGAAGACTGTGGTGAGTTCTCCTCAAACATGAATGAAAGACTATTTAATCATCAAACAAAAAGTCAGAACATTAGATTTAACCTTCAGTGTTTCAGAGTCCGAGTCGCTCTGGATCCGACTCTTTTATTGTGACTCAGACGTGACTAAAAATGACAAAAACAACAACAACAAACACCAAAAACCACAGCCAGACGCTTTTATTGTGGATCAGACTCTGCAGGTTGTGTTTTTATGTTGTTTTTCTGTTGTTATGGTCACAGGCTGTTGTTGTGTTTATGTTGTTGTTGTTGTGTTGACAGTGTGTTGTTGTGTTTCAGGTTGGACATGTGGAAGAAACTCCTGAGCTCAGAGGACTGTTTCCTGCTTCTTTTGTCCAACATCTGAGACCGGACTGAGACTTAGACCTGGACCTGTATCTGTACCTGGACCTGAGACTTGTACCTGAGACCGGACTTGGACCAGACTGAGACTTAGACCGGAGACTTGTACTTGGACCTGGACTGATCTGAGCCGTGGCAGAGCAGCTCCTGAAGCAGACCCTCATGAACTCTTATTTAGGCTTTATTTATTTACCTGTTTGTTTGTTTACCTGTGCATGTGGAGAGTAAATAAACTCATGCTCTTCTGAGTCTTTTTAATTCTAACATAACTGTGTCGTCAGTTTTAGTCTGAGTCACATTTACACAGTTGAACTCAAACATTTCAGATCAAATCTACAGCGTACCGTCCAATCAGGTTAGTTTATTTGTGTGATGCAGATGAAACAAAAGCAGCTGATTGGTCGTCTGTAACTTCACTCACCTCACATTAAAATCGTTTTGTGGTGAAAGCAGCCATGTTGGTTTTCAGACGGCAGAAGATGAGTGTCTCTGATAATCTGTCAATCAAATTCGATTCACTTAAGTCACAATTAGATTTTGCAGCTACAATTTTAGATTTTGTTAGTTTATCTATATTATTATTATTTATCTTAAAATAAAATAAACCATGATACACGACATTTAATACAAAGCTACTGTTGTTAGAGTTTAGAACTAGTGTTTTTGTCGACATTCAAACAGTAAACAGTCAGATTTAGTGTCCATATTTAGAGTCGTTAACCCATCAGTCGTTAATACAACATAATAAACACATTCATCAGCTCTGGCACAAGTTCACACTGTGTTTCTTCAAACTTTGTGAATATTCTTGTGTTATTAAGGGTATAGGTGGGTTTCACGTGACATCACAACATTAGACTGGCCAATGTTATTTCAATGGGGCGGCAAAATTTCATATACATAAAAGTACATTTCTCAATCGTAAACCCCTTTTTCAGATTTCTCTCACTGAAATTCAAATTGACAAAGAAACCATTCATCTGTCCATTCATCCAAAAGCAGTCAAAATATGTAAACTCTTTACTTTGTATAGCATGTAGAAGTGTCAGACCAAAGACCTTTTGTTGTTGCCTGGAGAATCCAGCCTCAGCGCTGCACCAGCGGATGAGTCTGGTCGCCCCTCGAGTCTACTGGATTTCTAGGGCGGAACAAAGCTCACCTAACAGACAGCGGAGGGAACCAATCAGAGAAGAGCATAAAGGCTTCTAGTGCCCTAAGGCTAAGCTGTTGGGATTTCGCTGCCGGTAAGGGGGGGGGGGGCGGTCCCTTACCGGCTCGAGCCGACTGCACTGCCTTGACCATCTTAAACACGACTATTGACGCGATGTCTTTTTGGTAAATTAAAACGGCATTTACCGGTGAATGGAACAAACTCTCGGTTTTCCGGTGCGCATGTTGTTTATCCTTCTGCCACGCTGCCTAGACCCATGCCTGCTGCCTAGATCCATGCGCGCTGCCTAGATCCATGCGCGCTGCCTAGATCCATGCGCGCTGCCTAGATCCATGCGCGCTGCCTAGATCCATGCGCGCTGCCTAGATCCATGCGCGCTGTGCACAGCAGGGACATTGTTAGCAAAAACCACGTGACTGAAATAAACGATTTTCATTGCACGGTACGATCTATATTTCGAAGGAAACGCCCTTGGAGGGGAGGCGACCAGACTGACTTTCTCTGTGTAAAATACAGAGAAATGTCATTCTGGATCCCAGGCAACTAATGTTGTTGATATTTTCTTAAAGAAGTCATCTCCTAGGACTGGGGACTGGCGCAATTAGTGTGTAAACTTCATCTATTTAGCTGGAAAAGAAAGAGAACAAAAAAAAAAAGAAGAAGAAGAAAGAAAGAAAAAAAATAAGATTAAAGAAAAAAAGTTCAATACAAATACATATACATACATACATATATATATATATATATGTATGTATATATATATATATATATATATATATATAATATATATATATATATATATATATATATATATATATATATATATTTATTTATTTATATATATATATATATATATATATATGTATGTATATTATTTATTATATATATATATATATATGTATATACACACACAATGTAAGCAAATGCAAAAATTTAAAACAATTCAAAAACAAATAAACAAATACATAAATAAAAAAAAAAGAAAAGAAATAAATAAAACAAAATGTAAAAAGAGACACATATTGCCCAAACTTATGATTTAAAAAATGACCCTGGCGTTACCTTTTTTGGTGAATTAATTTAAATTTGTTATAATATGTTTTAATTTTTAAGCTATTGTTTTTCTGTAGTTGTCTATTTGTCTTTACAGTATTTTTTATAATTTTTCTTTTGTGTGTTTTGTATACTTTATTTCATTATTATTTTTATTTAAAAAAAAAAAGGATATTGTTTAAATACAGTTTATTTTGCAATACAAATGAGTAATGTGTCTAGTCATCCTAGAAATCGCCACTTTTTAAATGAGCTAAATCATTTTTGAATTATTCCAAGGTAAAGTCCAGTGTTATTAATAGTTTATTAAAAGTGCCTCTTGCCTCCACCTGCCTTATACCTGCCTTACACCTGAACCCACCTGTTGTACAAATACAGTGTGTGTAAGTCTGGGGCTACTGGAGCAAAACTGATCCATTCTGGTCTTTCCATTCGATTGCTTCAAACTCTGATTAATTATTCATCCCTAATGGCCACAAACTAAACGACTCTTTGGTCAAAAGGAGCCTCCTGTTTATTCCACAGAAAAGATTTTATCACATTTTGACATAAAACGTATTTATCTGTAATAAGAATGTTCTAAAGAAGGATTTTAGCGTCGTGTGACTTTTCATCTGCAGAAAGTTCCACGGTGCAGCTTTAATCAGAAGAATCAGGCTCCTCCCACTGCCACCCAAACATGGTCTTAGCCCCTCCTCCTGTGGGCGGGGCTAAACTCCACAAACCACGCCCACCAGCTCCTTTTCCTCCAATCACAGGTTTAATTTTTCTTATTAAAACATAAATACAAAGTTCATGATTCATTTCCTTTAAAAATAATCTTTAAACACAAACACATGATCAATGATTCAGACGATTGATCACCGAGCTCCGCCCCTTTTCCATCACACAGGTTTAAACACAAACACATGATCAATGATTCAGGACGATTGATCACCGAGCTCCGCCCCTTTTCCATCACACAGGTTTAAACACAAACACATGATCAATAATTCAGGACGATTGATCACCGAGCTCCGCCCCTTTCCATCACACAGGTTTAAACACAAAACACATGATCAATGATTCAGGACGATTGATCACCGAGCTCCGCCCCTTTTCCATCACACAGGTTTAAACACAAACACATGATCAATAATTCAGGACGATTGATCACAGAGCCCCGCCCCTTTTCCATCACACAGGTTTAAACACAAACACATGATCAATGATTCAGACGATTGATCACCGAGCTCCGCCCCTTTTTCCATCACACAGGTTTAAACGTCTGGACCAATCACAGAGCAGCGCAGTGGTTCAGGGGGCGGAGACAGAGGCACATCGGCCAATCACAGCCCAGCGTGAAGACAGTCTTTCCTTGGCCCAGAGGCGGCCATTTTGTGTCCAACGTCAAAGTGAAAGTGAAAGTAAAAGTAAAAAGTGCAGCGATTCAGAAACGGCTCAAAAACAGAGTCCAGACCAAGTCCAGGCCCAGTCCAGACCAATCCAGACCAAGTCCAGACCACCCACCCCAGACCAGGTCCAGACCAAGTCCAGACCCAGTCCAGACCAAGTCCTAGTCCAGACCAGTCCAGACCAAGTCCTAGTTTAG
>JBBPFD010000026.1:217497-219997 GCA_038363315.1 Mugilogobius chulae
AAAATCGTATCGTTACACTAATATTAACCCTTCTCATTCTGTCTGTTTCCCCCTGACACGTCTGTTCAAACCGTTCAAACTGTTTCTTTCACCTTTGGACACAAACAAAGTCTGTTTGTGTTTGTGAGCTGTGACTCTGTAGTTTTATCTCTGAGACTCAGAGGCTCTGATCAGAAGTGAGACTTTCTACAAACTAAACACAAACAACTCATTTACAGTGTTTTTATGTGATTTGAACAAAAAGAGAAAGTGAGACGGCCCTTCAAAGGGACGGCGGAATGGGAGGGTTTTTAATCGACCAATTTTTATATTTTTAACATTATCTGAGATGTAGAGAATCAAGATGTTTATATCACACTTAAATAATGTCTTATTGATCAGATCTGAACTGGTTATGTGTTTTGATCAGTAGTATTTGATGTGTACTGGTGATGTTCCCGTAGAAGGAGCTCTGCGACACAACTTCCAGTCAGGACTGAAAGGGCACTAAGGACCATGTGGACTGCTTAGGGTCCACCGCGCTCTCCAGGCGTCAGGAAGTGATGCGTGCTCCTGTTCCCCACGTCTGTTCGAAGCCTCGGGTCACCGCCTTGTTCATCCTGAATCACAGAAACAATCAATAATCACAATCAATCGTCCTGTTCAAAACCTCGGGTCACCGCTTTGTTCATCCTGAATCACAGAAACAATCAATAATCAACAATCAATCGTCCTGTTCAAAACCCTGGGTCACCGCCTTGTTCATCCTGAAGAAACAATCAATCAATCAGTAATCAATCAACTCATAAACTGAAGCTGTACATCATCTCAAAACAGTTAAACAGCTAAACTTTTATAAGAAAGAACAAACTATAGTCTAGTATAGATGACTTGTAACATACGGAGCATTTTTGCTGCTCCACAAAAGTCCCCGCCCACTTCCAGTGAAAACATTCTATTCAAGTCAATGGTGGTCGATACAAATGTTCAGCTTTTCTCTCCTTTTTGGCCAAATAAATGTAAAACTATCCACTGGAGCCACAGAAAACAGCCGTACGTTTGTAAGGATGTGTGAGACTAAAGAAAGTGTTTTATTAAAATACGTCTGTGATTAGAGCTGCTTCTGCCTCGGCTAAACGGCTCCACACACTGGCCTCTGTAGAAGTAACTCATTTATTCTGATTAGTTTAGTCATTTTATAACAAATAAATGATGTAAATATGTGACCAGACTCTGTGTGTTTGATATTGGATTATAATAATGCCCATTATTGTAAGTAACTAGTCTGCTAAACGGGTGTGTACACTAGTTTATACTTATGTGTTGACCACAAATGTCCACATTGCAGTAAAGAGACAAGACATCAGACATTTAATTTAACTTAACAAAATCCAACACAATAAATGAGGGACATGAATAAAACAAACAAGCACAATCTTAGCTACAGTTAAAAGTAGGGGTGTGCATTGCCTCCAATCTGGCGATACGATACGTATCATGATAAACAGGTCACGGTACGATATACCCCGATATATCCCGATACAGAGGCCCACAACGATATATAGCGATTTTTCTTTAACTTTGGTCTTTTACGAAGTGAATTATTATTGTTTGTTTTGATTCGTCGAAAAAGAAAATTAGACCCATAAATTACAATGTATATTTTCTGCAAATGATGAATAACAGTATTGATACTTAATGATTCTCTCTGACAGTATTGATACTTAATGATTCTCTCTGACAGTATTGATACTTAATGATTCTCTCTGACAGTATTGATACTTAATGATTCTCTGACAGTATTGATACTTAATGATTCTCTCTGACAGTATTGATACTTAATGATTCTCTCTGACAGTATTGATACTTAATGATTCTCTCTGACAGTATTGATACTTAATGATTCTCTGACAGTATTGATACTTAATGATTCTCTGACAGTATTGATACTTAATGATTCTCTCTGACAGTATTGATACTTAATGATTCTCTCTGACAGTATTGATACTTAATGATTCTCTCTGACAGTATTGATACTTAATGATTCTCTCTGACAGTATTGATACTTAATGATTCTCTGACAGTATTGATACTTAATGATTCTCTCTGACAGTATTGATACTCAGTGATTCTCTCTGACAGTATTGATACTTAATGATTCTCTCTGACAGTATTGATACTTAATGATTCTCTGACAGTATTGATACTTAATGATTCTCTGACAGTATTGATACTTAATGATTCTCTCTGACAGTATTGATACTTAATGATTCTCTCTGACAGTATTGATACTTAATGATTCTCTCTGACAGTATTGATACTTAATGATTCTCTCTGACAGTATTGATACTTAATGATTCTCTGACAGTATTGATACTTAATGATTCTCTGACAGTATTGATACTTAATGATTCTCTCTGACAGTATTGATACTTAATGATTCTCTCTGACAGTATTGATACTTAATGATTCTCTCTGACAGTATTGATACTTAATGATTCTCTCTGACAGTATTGATACT
>JBBPFD010000027.1:0-110284 GCA_038363315.1 Mugilogobius chulae
GATAGTTTATTTGCACAGTTTTTAGAGCTCGGGACAGAACGACAAAACTTTACGTTTGCAGCGAGACGAGCCAAACGAATCCATAGAGAAGTTAGCATTAGCACAGAGTTAGCATTAGCACAGAGTTAGCATTAGCACAAACAACGTGAAAAAGGAGAACAAAATAGCCGTGGAACAGCCCGATAAACTGCCGTATCACTGGTAAATACAGTTATAGAGTCACAATACTAATTAAAGCCACTAAGCGGCGACGATGGCTCTCGACAGTCGCGCAACCGCCCTACGACGCGCCCGCCATCGACCCGCAACCTCCTAATGTTGCATTTTTCCCTCCAGACCACTGGCCAGTCTCCTACTCTCGCCATTTGAAAAGTGCCACAACTTTGAATGGCAGAGTCAGATGTCTCTGTAAGTTTGTGCATTCCTATAGGTGACGCTCTGATCCTGATCATTGTGTTTGACTTATGTGTAGGGCAGTGGTGGAACGTAACGAAGTACAAATACTTCGTTACTGTACTTAAGTAAAAAAATCGTGTATCTGTACTTTACTTAAGTAAATTTTAAGACCTGTACTTTTTACTTTTACTTCACTACATTTTACAGCAAATATCTGTACTTTTACTTCGCTACTTTTTGAAACTCGTCTTGTCTTGCGCGTTACATTTTTAGTCTGAAAAACTGGACCCACGCCGAACCAGTCGAACTGTCAGCGCGCTGCCCCAGCTGTGTGTTGTGTGTGGAGGCGCGTCTCGTGAACGCGCGGTCATCTACGCTGCCGTAGCTGACCTCCGCTCCGTGAATTTGCTTTAGCTAGCGTAAACAGGCACTTTTTTGTTACCGCGTGTGTCCAGGCGCACTGTTTAGAGCCCCTTTGAAATCGTCAAACGCACAGACGCTTGGAAAGCAGGCTGATTGTGCACGTGTTGACCTGCAGCGTGAGCGCGCTCTGGACGTCTCTCCAGGTAAGGATCGCTGCTTTGCTCTCACAATCCTGATGCTTTTCTCTCGCAATGTATGAGGTGGACGAAGTCATTCACACTGGAGCTACATTCGAGTAATTACTGTACTGTGTTTATCAAAAACGTGGGGACTGACCCACGCGCCTCCTCATCTTTCCCTTTTTCCTTTCTCACGCTCAGCTTAACACGTGCAAAAAGCCTGCAAAGGTTTTGTGCCATAGTCTGTTAAATATGTCCACAAATAGGCCTAATGTAGACCTATTACATGACGTTAAGGCCACATAAAGTTAAAGCTGACGAACACTTGGACCCGACCCGCTCGCACCGCTGTAGCCAACTTCATCTCATTATCCGACCTGCCCTAAACCCACTCTTTACATCACTGATATGAAACTCAACTGTTGTTGAACCATGAATACAGTAACATAGCCTTTGGAGTTTAGCAGAAGCATCTAGAATAGTAGAATATGATAATGTCATGTCATAAGTCCATATGATGGGAAAAATATCTTTTTTTTACATTCAGTAGGAAAAACACAACACTGTCCTACACTGTTAGTGTTATTAGTAGGAAAAACCCTAATAGAAATATCTTAAAGGTCAATTCACACCTTTTCATATTAGTGACTAAATCTATTAACTTTTTTATTACAACAAAAAATACATTTAAACTTGCTGATTATAGCTGTCAAACATCTTAAATAGCCTAATATCTGTCTAGAATTTTAGATTTTTCTTAGAATTTTCTTGTCTGATGCTACTCAAATTAATTGGCCCTTGAGAGATTAATAAAGTTGTCTGAATCTGAATATAAAGGTTGCAATGTCACATTAATTGAACCTATTGGCTATTGGTCTGATCAGAATTTCTATTGAGGGTTAAATAGAGCTTGTTGTTGTTGTTGTTGTTGGCTCAGTTCACAAAAGCAAAAACGAATGTAACTAATAGAAAATTTGAATCAGAGCCGAATACTTTTACTTTTTACTTAAAAGTAAATTTTAACCTGTTTACTTTTGTACTTTTACTTAAGTAGATTTTTTCCTTAGTACTTTTACTTTTACTTAAGTAATTTTTTGGAACAATTATCTGTACTTTTACTTAAGTACAAAAAGTGAGTACTTCATCCACCACTGGTGTAGGGCGACCAGATGTAAACCAACCAAAAGAGGGACATCGCCTCTGTTTAAGTGGGACAAAGCGTGTTTACGAGGGACATTTTCCAGATGAAAAGTAATAAAGCAAAAGGCTAAATAAAATTGCATAGACCTGTATTTAGCAAAGATCTACGCATGTCTGTTATTTCCAAATATAAAAAATGAACTCTTTTAGCAGTGCAGACTCTGACCTAAGACATTATAAGACACGTTGTAAATATTAAAACTATGGTCTGGGAGATTCACAGCACATTCTTTTTGAACATGAAAAGAAGCAGGCCTTGTGTTTTAACCATGATTATGTATCAGTTTAGTTAAAAGTTTATAACTCTTCACTTACAAATCTTACAAACTCACCCCTAGTAATTATATTACAATCTTAGTACAGTACTTTAGCAGTGTAGCGACCAGTGATGTCACAAAGATGTAGTTTTCATTTATATTAAATGGTAGAGTGCTCTATTTCAGACACATAATGTAAACGGTTGGTCCAGAGAATTGAATCAGTTTTGGAGTTTAAATTTGTATTTGCATCTCTTTTCCTTTATTTAATTTTTGTTAGTCATGCGTGAATCACACAAAACACAACTCCACTCATGTTTATTTTTATTTTTTTAGAATAATTGCTAGAATTAAGCTTGAGTGAAGTTTCCTGAGTTTGGTGTGATACAGTTTGTTAAAATCAAAGCACATGATAAGTTCTTACTGTTGTGAATATTTGTATGAATGAGCTTTGGTTCAGACTAGTGTTGTCACGATATTAAAATTTCAAACTCAATTTCATACTTGAAAAAAAACTCGATACTGATTCGTTACCACGGTGCAAACTTTAAAGGTGGGGTAGCTAACTTTTTTAGTTGTAAATTTGTCAACTTTGTGCTTTTCACTAAAAAGTATATGGTAAATGCAGCTCTTGTGAAAAAATTAGACTTCTGTGTACTAACTGAACTGAATAATAAAGAATATTAGTTCTAATCAGGAGCTGAATGCTGCTCTCTGATTGGCTGAGCTGGGGTGGTCCTCTCCAGTTTAACTTTGTTGTTTATAAAAAGAAGTTTATAAGCCTAAATGCCACCAAAATTAATCTATGTCGATATTAACCATGTGTTGAAGGATTAATGAGAGGAAGTTGTCAGATTAAACACCTAAATCGTGTTTGCAGTGTGAAAATCAACTACCCTACCTTTATTTTTATTTATTTATTTTTGTATGATAGTATTTTTACTTTTAATTATTATTTTTTTATTTATATTTTTCTTTTTGATATGATTAAAATAATAGTATTTTAATGTATTATTTGTTTATTATTAACTTGATTCATGAACGTTTACATTAAGACTGGGCATATTCTATTATCAGACACATAGACTGTAATTACAATATTTGATAGTGTCATCATTTCCATCTCCAATGAGAAAAGAAGGGGGCGGGGCTTAAAATATCGATTCTTGTTCAAACGAGTATCGAGTAGGGTAAAGTGGGGTGATTTGTGCCAGTGGGGAAGTTGTGCCACCCCCTGTTTCTAAAGAACCAAAGAAGAAATTGGTCATGTGACCACACCTTATTGAAGACTTACAGCCCGATCTTGCCCTTTTGTCCTGGCCGGTCTTATGCTGCGTTCAGACCGGACAGCGTCTTGGCGTATTTGCGTCTATTTTCAATGTTACGTCAATGTAAACCCGCGTCTTGAGCGTTTAAGCGAATTTTCCGCGCGTATTGACGTCTGGGGCGTCAGTTGACGTGCGTTTTGGCTTCTGAAAACGCGGCGTCTTGCGGATTAGAAGCTGGAAGCTGCGGCGGCCGCAAATTCGCCCGAAGCTGCAGCCGCCGCAGAAGTTGGGAAAATCCATCTTCAGACGCGTTGGAAGCCGGCGTCAGCCAATCAGAGACTCCACTCCCGTACACAGGGATGGGTGTTTATTTGATTTCGGGCACTTTATGTCCTTAGTATGATTTTTTAAGATAAATTTTAAAAAGCATTTTCTTTTCACTTTCCTTACTTACTTTGTATAAAATTCTATCTCTGTCTAAATTTTCAACTTCCTAACTAAGGTTTTGGGCATTTTGTGGATGTTTTTGTGGTGAATTTTGGTATTTTCATCATGTCCCCAACCCCACTTTTGGATTTTTGGCATTGAATATTTCTACATAAAAGTATTTAAAAATGACATGTTTGTAGGGTGTCCTGTTGTAAAAACATTGAACTTTCAAACCCATATCTTAATTTTAAACCAAGTTTAAATTAATTATATTATTTTAAACAAATTAGGGTTGTCCCTTGGTATGACTGTCATTACCACCACGTTGAACATTTTACTGTATAATAAAGCTTATTTAAAATTTGTAACATTCACCTTGCTGACATTTTGTGCTGCCACTCCAGCACATGCCAGGACAGTGAAAAAGATTACATTTTGATAACTGTAAGAGTATATTTTTTCTTCATTTTTACCCGTAAGTCTAAGAGTGTTTTTTTAAAGCGTCATTACCAACCAGCTTTTAAATTATACATATATTCATATTTAAGAGGATTTTTTTTCTTATTCATATAAATCTTGAGTACAGGACTAGCTAGCAGAAAAATTGTGTTAGATAGTTTTACCAAATTAGCATAATTTGCAAAAAATTGTAAAATGTCATTACCATCACGTGTCATTACCATCACATAATGGAGTGTGATGGTAATGACAGAGTGTGATGGTGATGACTTTTTACAAGTTTTTTATATGAAAACTTCCATTTAAACAAATTGTTGGTAATATTCTTTGAGTTTTTAGTGTATCTGTTCCCAAATGGCTCCCAAACTACAATTAAAGCTAATAATATTATTACACATTATATCGTGAATCGTTGTTTTGAAGATGTGAAAATTTTTAATATAGAGTGCATTGTTTATACTAAATAATGCCACTAAACAAGATTATTTACATAAAAATAATTAAAAAAAATGATATTCTAAATGGTCAAATAAGGGTGACACACATTTGTGAGTCATTTAAGAAATGTTTTACTTTTATCTGCTAATTAAATTTAAGGACATGCTTATCACCGAGCCGTATTTACAAGCTAAAGGCACAACCAACAAAAAGCAGTGATAAGGAAATCAATGGAATTTCATATTCATATTATTATTTTTCGAATCAATTACATAAAATGTGTAGTCTATTAACTTAAGCTCATAAGTGTGCACACAGATCTATGTAGAGAACATTTAATTACAACCACCTTTTTCTTTGACTTACTGTATGTAAAGTATTTAATTTTATCTATTCATTCTATGCATTTAAACTGTATTACTCTGCCTTTTCTCAAAAAGGCCAATTGATTGAATAATCTTTATAGAGCTTGGAGAGAGCCACTAGTGGCCAACAGAGGAATAATTAAGACCAAGGCTAAGACCGGCTAGGACAAAAGGGCAAGATCGGGCTGCAAGTCATTTTACTCATCCTATAAAGATGGGAGTCTGATTGCATGAGAACTCTGGGCATTTACATAGAAAAGACTAATTTTTGCCCTTCAAAGTAAAATTTCTATGGTCAAGGTTTTTTGATTGTTGTGTCCGAACAGTTATAGGCAGGTTTGTAACTATATCACACGTGTTAGTGTTTTGGTAAGCTACACTTTGAATCTATAGATCTGACATGATGTTTACGCAAAACTTAAAGATGATGCCTTTTTTCCAAAAGAGTAGGATTGGGGTGATTTGTGCCAAAGAGCCTGGGTTAAATTGTGCCACTGGCACCTCATTAATGAATAATTGAAAATATTTTGTTTTGTGGTAATTTTGTCACTAAAACTATCTAAATCTTAATTTTATACCAAACACAGATGAAAAAACTAGAAAACAAGATCAGGATTCAAGAGAACTGAGTTTGCCAGTCAATCAAGTTTGGTATTTAGTTCTGAGCAGAAATATTCATGTTGTGCTCAGCTTTGTTTATTTTTTAATGTTGACTGTTTTTTAAAATAACTTTAGGTTTAGCTTAAAATTGAAGTGAAACATTTATAAAGAATTAGTTTAACTTGTATAAATCATTTGTTTCTGTGAATAAAATATGCTATTTTACCTAAACAATATATGACACATTAACCCAATGCTATCTGTCCAAAGGCACAACCTCCCCCTCACCAGGGGCAAGTTGTGCCAAATGAAAACTTTTTTTCAAAAAGCTGTATTTCTGAAATACTATATTTCAAATCAAAAATTTCCAGATGTGCACCACATCCTGAATAGGGGTTATGCACTAACGTCTTTCCGGTCTCAGATTGACATAGGCCGCAACATCCGGTGGCGTAGTTGCCATGGTGACAAAGCTGTTTACTCCAAAGGCGATGGACATCAGACGAGTCCTGAAGCAATGCTCTTAGAAAAAAAGTTCTCTTTTGTCATCAGTTGTAGACGTAGTGACGGCTGTAATTGCAGGAAAAGTTCCGCTTGGTTTTCATAATGAAAAGTTGTAAAAGTGAGCGGACTACGCGAGCTCCGCGCACCTGCCGAGATTCTCTGTGCTAATAAGCCCGGGCAGAGGCGCCGTGGGCCGGGAGCTGTCTAGCAACACCGAGCGATGTGTGCTCACTTGTTCACGGCCCAAAGCACCTCTGCCCGGGCTCATGAGCAGCGAGTCTCGGCCTGTGCGCGTAGTTCTCACTTTTATTATTTTTTATATATGCGTATATGCGTGGAGCTCGCACTGTTCGCTCACTTTTACAACTTTTCCTCATGAAAACCTGGTCCAGAAGCAGCACTTTTCCTGCTGTTACAGCCGTCGCTCCGTCTACAACAGATGACAAAAGAAAAAGTTTTTTTTTCTAAGGGTGCACTCACACTGGCACAACCGAACCGTGCCCAGGCCCGGATGGCCCCTACAGCGCAGTTCTTTTGTGCAGTGAGAGTGCAAACGAACCGCGCTCAGACTCGGCACGGTTGTGTCTCTGGCACGGTTGGAGGAGGTGGGCCAGAGCTCGGCACGGTTACTCATGAACACGCACACGCACGACTTTAGCATTCAAGCCTCTTGTGAGCGCTGATATTTGTCACAAGAAGAAAGAAACTCTGCACCAAACTCCGTGGAAATGCGCTTACCTTGAGTTAGCATCATGACCCGGAGCGAAAAGTTGTGCATTCTCTCGTGTCCTGTTGTTTTTGCTGCTCCACGTGGTTATTAATCCAAAGCCTGACGGAGGAGCGCGCATCACGGGTAAAACGCAGGTCTGCCTAATTGTATCAAAGATATAACGGCCCGCAGGACTTATTTTCGCCGCTACAGCGTTAGTACCTCAGCGCCTGATCCACTCTTTACCGCGACATGTAAACAAACGGCGCTAGAGGATGACGTCACCGGCCTGTGGCACAGATCGTTTATGTGAGTGTGAGTGCGGGCCGGCACAGGTCTGAGAATTTTCTGCAACCGGGTTTGAGCACGGCACGATTACAAAGCCCTAGTGTGAGTGCGCCCTAAGAGGATTGCTTCAGGACTTGTACAAAAAACCTTGTGTGATGTCCATCGCCTTTAGAGTAAACAACTTTGTCACTATGGCAACTACGCCATCGGATGTAGCGGCCTATGTCTATCTGAGTGTGGAAGACGTTAGTGCATAACCCCTATTATGTGTTCTTATGATAGTTTGAAGAATTACTATCATGGTCTTACTTTAAAGTTATGGTAAGTAATAACTGGCACATCTCACCCCACTTTCCCCTATTGATACCAGTTTTAGTATCGATTAATATCGGGGAATCGATTTTTTTGACAACCCTAGTTCAGACTGTTTTGATGTTGTAGGTCCTCGTCCAAAGTAAGGGCAGAAAACTTATTTTACTTACAAACTATTTATCTTTCATAACTCACTGATTTATTTTCTGTAAAAACACTTTCTGCAGTGAAAATAAATTCACTTTTCAGCACAGTCACTTTAAACTTTTTTCCAGTTATTTTTTCTTATAATAATGTTGCTTGTCTTGTCTTTGTGTTTATGGCAGATCTACAAAGTCCATCAGCAGAATGAGCTTCACCTGTGACCGCTGTGGAAAAGCCTGGCCCTCTTCTTCCACGCTTAAACGACACTACAGAACTCACACAGGAGAAAAACCATACAAGTGTGAACAGTGTGAGAAAAGGTTTTCTAGAGCAGAACATCTCAAAAGACACATCAAAGTCCACACTGGAGAAAAACCATTCAGCTGTGATGTTTGTGAGAAAACATTTTCAGTGTCAAGCAATTTAACAAAACATATGAGAGTCCACACTGGAGAGAAACCATTTGAATGTAGCCAATGTGGGAAACAATTTACACGGACTTGTAACCTAAAACTTCACATGAGAATCCACACTAAAGAGAAACCACACGAGTGTGAACTGTGTGGGAGCAGTTTTTCTACATCAGGAGATCTCAAAATACACACCAGAGTCCACACTGGAGAGAAACCATTTAAATGTGATCAATGTGAGAAAAAGTTTACACAGTCAAGTCACCTTACTATTCATATGAGAATCCACACTGGAGAAAGGCCATACGTGTGTGAATACTGCAGTAAAACCTTTAGACAGTTACCACACCTCACAGAGCATCGTCAGATTCACACTGGAGAGAAGATATTTGCCTGTGAAAAGTGTGGAAAGACTTTTGGATATCAGTCGAGTCATTGGCAACATATGAAAACCTGTCGTTATAAAAAGAAAAGCAGCAGCTCTGAAGGAGGACTCAGAAAACCTGCTCATCTGAAGCTGCGTCGTCTTGAACAAACTAAAGGAGACAGAGCTGCTGAGGCTGGATCATGTGAACCCAAAGTCAGACTCAAAAGCTGGAGATCAGGCTTCAGAGAGTCCAGACTGAGAAGTGAAGACCAGTATAGAGTCATTTAGTTTATATCAATCACAGCTGGACAAGAGTCGTCACAAAACAGCAATTTCAGACTCACGTTCAACTCTTGCAAAATGGTCTGTGTATGATTCGTTCATTTGATTTTTTGTTTTTAAAACGAAAAAAGGAAAAATTGAGTTGTTTTTTCAGACTTCAGTATTTCTGTTCATAAAGTCCAGTACAATGATGCAGCTCATCAGCTGTTTCAGCGTCCGTGTGAAGAGGGAACAGGGGCGGAGCTCACAGGGAGAGGGACAGGAATGGGGCCCCATTTAGAAACACTGACACCAAGTAAAACTTGAGAAGAGGTGCAATAATATTAATGATAAAATTATGCATAATTTCAAGATTTGTTGGTCTAAAATAGCTCACTCCAAATGTAGGGAAAATGCATGTGTTTTATTCAAAAGTTTCTGGGGCAGGTTCTTTTTAATTGTGAGAAATATTATTTAGCTTACACTTATTTTTGTCTGTCACTTTGTATAAAATTATAAATTATAATGAAAAAAAAAAGTAAATTTAAACGCTGCTTTGGCTTGACTGATTAAGGTTCATAGAAAAGACTGGAGGGCCCCCAAAGCTGATTTTTGCTTAGGGCCCCCAAAAGGTTAGATCCGGCTCTGCTGCAATGTACAACATAATGTAATGTTTTTCAACATAAATCTGGACATACTGCTCTCTGGTGTTGTGTAGAACTGGTGCCTCATTACACATGACACAGAGTGAGACCTTTCCATACCGTAACTGCGTTGGTCACGTGACTTTTCTTAAAGCGATGCGTTCGGTGACACAACTTGAGGCATTCATGATCCCCGGGAAACTCGGAGGTATCTACGTAACGATCGGACCTCCCAAAATCAGAGCGTTCATGACAGCAGCTGTAAAACACACTGGAGCAGTGACACCAACAAACATTTGCATAACTTCATCTTGATTTTCTTTGCAGATTCGTGAAAAAGTCATGTGAAAACTCTTATTGTTGTAACTCATGAACTAACTGAGGAGCTGTGTCTTTTCTTGTTGGTAAAAGGTTGATAAATAAATGATTTTGGACATTACCTGTAAAGTTGCATTGATGTAAACTCATTTAGTCTGCGTTAAGGTTTAAATGTGTTTTACTGGTGAAGCAGAACTCTCAGTGTGAGAGAAAACTAAATCCCTGTCATTTTGAGTCAGTCTCTGCTCCAGTCTCATGCGGTCCTGCCCAGCTCTCATTTGAACTAAACTCGTGAACTTGGCCGCCAACACTTCCGCACGAGTTTCCGAGCTGAAATTTCCTCCCGAGCAGGAATGCTGTTTTAAATTACCAAGAAGACATCGGGTCAGTAGTCGTGTTCAAGATGGTCAAGGCAGTGCAGTCGGCTCGAGGGGACCCCCCTTAAGCCGACAGCACGAGAGAATGCTCTTTTCTGATTGGTTCCCTCCGCTGTCTGTTAGGTGAGCTTTGCTCTGCCCTAGAAATCCAGTTGACTCGGGGGTGACCAGACTCATCTGCTGGATTCTCCAGGCAAATGTGTCGATGCCTTGGCTCGTTTAGCCCATCATTACTTTGAATATGTTTAAACCCCTGAACAGAACTGGAACAAGACCTAATCCAGGCAAAGGAATACACTGTTAAAAGTGACCATTTTAAACTTTATCCACCCTATTCACCTTATTCCTGGGGCCGCTGATGTAAAACGGGTTATGGGCGCAACTTCCGGTATAGTAAGCGGAAGTGTCACTGCGTTGTTGTTTCGATTGAGAGTTGGCGGTTTTATTAGCTTTAGCGGTGTAAACAAACTTTAGAAGCGTGTCTCATTTAATTCTCCGACGTTCACAAAAATGGCGCAACTACAAGAGCAGCGACAGAAGAGCCCGGGCCGAGGAGAGGCTATATAGTGCTGAAGACGGACCCGGAGCGCGAGACGAAAACGCAGATCTCCTGATACAAACACAGCGTGGACCGTGGACCAGCGCGGGGACAACGCAGATAGTTTACAGCTGGACACAAACACGAGGACAGCTCGCTTTACGCTGGCGGATACACTTGGGTAGCAGTCCTGCACTTTCACGGTGGAATATCTTGTTGTGGAGTGCTTAACTTATTTTTCTTCTGAACACACGAGTTTTAATGGATATACAAAATCTTCAACACCCGGAGACGCGTTGGAAGTTCTGCTTTGCGTGTCTCCTCCTCTACAACACAGGTAACTCTTGTTTTGCTGTGGCTGGCGTACGCTTCTTTGTGAGAATGAAAGGTGTTTAGACTGAAAGACACAAACGCCAGAACAGCTTAAACTGTTTAGTTTTTACCACATCTTCAGAGGAAAGTAAACCACAAACAGCCGAAAGCCAGAAATACGCAGGCTTTTAATCTTTTGCACTTTCGTAGCGTTATAATCTGTTCAGTGCTTAAACATGAAAACAAACCATTATAACCAACCCTGTGTCTCTCTTTGCGTGCGTTTTCCGTGTTTGTTTCAGCAGTTTGTGTTTAGTTCATAAGCGAGGAGCACATCAGCGACGAGTCCTGAATATTCCTTTTACATCGGAATATTCCGATTGGCGTCTACATGAGCAGATATTCGGGTTGGAAAAGGAATAAGCCAGGGCTCATATTCGGTATATTAATAAACGGAATATGAGCATATTCGGGTTTTTGCAGGTGTTTACATGACCGAGCGCAATCGGTTTATTGCTAATATTCCGTTTTTAAACGGTTTATGAGCTGCATGTATACGCACTGATTCTTTTTTGTGCCTGCATTCCACTTTCTCTGGACATCAGTGCACGATGTCCCTGTCTTTCCCTGCCTGACTGCATTCTCAACCTGAATTGAAAATTAATCAAAATAAAACACTTCAGTTGAATAGACAGATTAGAACATACCCTAATGTTTTCATCTAGCTCATACATCATATATTGTAATAAAATTTACCATAACAACCTATATTTACCTTCCAAAGAATAGCTGCAGCGTGACTGCAAGATCTGCCTTGACCAGCCACACATGTACACCCTGCAGTTTCTACGTTTCCTGACGTTGACACCAAAACCCAGGGTCCGTGATGAGGTACTTTGAGGCTTTGACTTGGCTCAACGTCTGCTTTTAGATACATTAGATTGTGCCCAACCTCTTTCAACAAAACCCGACCAACCTTATTGCTGTGAAGGTACTGGTATGCCTCGGAGCTTTTAAGATTGTTCATAGCTTCGCCATCTGCCGCAATAAAGCTGAGAAAGTAGCTAAAAATGCTACTATAGGTGATGTTCGGCCACTTTTTCAGGTCATCCTCCCATCCTTTAATTTTAGTAGGCAACGGGATTGTTATATCGCCTCGTTTAAGACATGAAAGCTGGTGTTCCCACATTTTTATGTAGTTATCGATCCAGAAAAAAAACAGGAATCGCGATCGGCTCTACATTTATAATGTAAACAAACGCGCGTTCCGGTGTCTACAGGAGGTTTCGCCTAGATCCATGGGTTTCGCCCATAATTCACGCAAAGGCTCATGGGGGCTAGGAATAAGGTGGATAATGTGTGAATAAATTAAGTAGTCTTTATTTTATTTTATTTTTTTAGCATATTTTAACTGTGTTTGCCACTAGAACAAGAGCAAAGGGTATTGTGGCTGAAATATGAAAAATTAGAGGTGTCAAATTAGTGCATTAATTGTGATTTAATTAGTTACAGACATATTAATCGAGTAAATTTTTTTCGCATTAATCTATTTTTAAATCTTTAACTTCATTGTTTTCATATGTAAGTTACAGAGTGACATAAGGGTTGTTCAACTTAACAACAAAACACTTCAGTCTTCATTATATTTCCATCTGCAACAATAATGTCATTAATTAAATTGGATAAAAACAAAACAAAAACACTTAAATTGAGTGTTTTTCTCAGTAATTTTTTGGTGAGATTAAAAATAGTTTAATTAATTACAGATCATAATTAGTTAATCTTTTAAAAATTTTAGCGCTTGACAGCACTATGAAAAATACAAATATTTTGTCTTGGAAATGAGAAAAAAAAATAAGAAATTTAAGTTGACCAAGTTTTCTGAAGAAATAACCCAGAACTAAATGTACAAACAAAATATATACTGTATGTTTGTATGTAAAAAGTGAATTGGGGGCCGGATCAGATTTTTGGAGGGCCTTAAGTTGAATAGGCCCGGTCTAGTGTTTTGTCTATAGGAATAAACTACTATATGTAGATCAGTAATTTACATTTTGCTTTTTGTAAAACACAAAAACAGCCTAGAAATAAAAAGAGGTCTTTGCAATTTACCTTCTGTGCAAACCTGCAGAACTGATAATGACACTTTACTTAAAGAGTTGAATCTAACAGCAGATTATACATTTGTATTTTATATCGTCTTAAAGTGACTGTTACTATTTCAAACCGCATTTACTTTACTATGAATCTGAATTTTTTTAATAATCACAATGAAACACAGACAAGCGGGCGGGGATAGGTGGTAGGTGAGGACAGGGCTTTTCTGAGCTGCAGGACAAAACAAGATTACTCAAACATGCAGGAATCATTCTGAATAAAACTTTAAGCAAACTAATGATAAAAGAAGACAGAAGTTAGAACAAGGCAAAAAAAAAAAAAAAAAGTTGAAAATCGATATAACACATTACTCCTTTAAAGCACTTTCTGGGGTTGAAAAATCAAATGCATAATCCCATTAAAATATTAAGTAAAAACAATAGTCTTCATCAGTTTAATGAATCACTAAAGGAACAACATTTCCATGGAAACAAAAACATCCAAGTAAACAACGAATGCTTCTGTTCAAGTATACTGGCCTACGGTTATCTCAAAATATTTTTAGTCACACTTAAGTCGGGTAATTGTTGCAGCCCAAAAATGGTAATACCTGCCGAACAATCTGTCCCTCATTAGATCAAACTGAACAGCCCTGGTCAGATCTGTCTCACGGTCACGTGTCTCTGCTGCTGCTGATGATTCTTCTGTGAGTGAACACTGCCTCCTGCTGGACAGCTTCAGAACAAACACGTCACTGTCCGAGAGATCAAATCAAATCAAACTTTATTTATAAAGCACTTTTCATACATACATGTAACACAAAGTGCTTTACAGTGCATTAAAAACAATCCCACATGCCCCCCACCCTCCGCCATCCCCAGACAACCCTGCAAAAGATGGAACCCCCCACCCCCACTCGTAACAACATCCACACACACGCACCCCCCCACACACACGCCCCCACCCCCACACACATTCCCATAGACACTAAAATACTTTTTGCTACATTTGCATACATACATTGGCTGGGTACAGATGGATCAAAGCAAGCATCATCAGAGGAGCTGTCTGCACCAAGGGCAGAGCCGACTGCAGCCACATGACACCAGCCCAGGGCCCAGAGAAGAAATAAGGTCAAGACCAAACCTCCAGGGCCCATGAGCCAGAGCCCAGCAGCCACAGCCGACCACAGCTCCTGGTGCAGAGGCTCCTCAGAGGAAACACTGGGAAACCTAAAAGTGATAAGAAAATTAAAATAAGTAAAAAAGGTAAATACAAGCAAACTAAGAACTAAAAATAATATTAAGAAGAGAAACTTAAGAACAAAAGTCCGATGAAACTAATAATAAATAAATATAATAAATAAATAATAGCATGTAAAACAATAAAACTAATCAAAAGCTAAGCTAAAAAGATGGGTCTTGAGCCTGCTCTTAAAAACCTGAATGTTCTCTGCGGCCCTGAGGTCGATGAACTAGCTTTAGTGTAAACCAAAGAAACATTTACAGAAGGCCTCGTGCTGCGCAGATTATAAAACATTACAAATGCTCCGCTCAATCACAAGTGTAACAGTGGATTTACACTAAGTGCAACTTGGATGTGAGTCACGCAGAACTTAGAAAGTGCTTAAAACCAATGCGTTGATTTACACCGTGCTCTGACATGTCCGACTGCGACTGCGAGTGTCGCGCGACTCTGCGGAAAGATTCCGCATGAAGTCTATTTTTCCCGGAGACCGCAGCGGTCTGGTGCGGCTTTCAATTCATTATACGAGCGTTCTCGCGGGAATCTACGTGACTCCACGTGGCTTTGGACAAAACCGGACCGCAGTTGACAGCATCTGGTGTAACAGGCACTTAGCAAGAAACCCGCACGTGTCCCGACCCGCACTCGCCTCGCAGTCTGTGTACATCCAGCGTAAGGGATTTAGTTGCACAGCGCATTCATGTGAAAATGATATTTACTAAAAACACACAAAACTCGTTACTTTTCTGTCACATAAACAGAGGCAGAAATCTGCAGCGATGTTATTTACTATGCTGATTGTCTTTACGACTCGTTTGTTATTTTCCTGCAATAAAAACACGTTAGATCATTGCACACAACAGGCCTAATGTAATGGAACTACTTCACTGGAGCAGGAAATAAATGTCATGAGTGTTTTGCCCCCCCAAAAAAATGGTTTTAAAGAGAACAAAACATTTATTCTTCTGACAAAGATGTAGACCTGAAGTGTGTTTTCACTTACACAGGAGTCATTTGCTTGTCATAAGGCCTTTTCCCAGGAACTTTTTTTAGTTCCAGCCATCATATTAGGAGTGTTCACACAGATCAGGAACTATACCTGGGGCCACACTTTAGGAACTTCTTTAGCTCCTGCTCTGGGGCTGGTACTTTCAGTCAGGCCAGGAACTTTTTGGTGACACAAGCACATTTTACAACACTGACTTTGTTTGGAAACATGTTTTATATATTATGACATTTAGATAAATCTTTCTTATCCTTGAGAAAAAATACTTAAAATCTGTAGCTCCAAAATATGTTTACATTTGTAAATAGTACTCTTCTTTTTTAGGAATAACAGTGTACAATTGTGCTTTATTGTTTTTTTTATAGTTTTTGTTCATCATAGTTAAGAGCTTATTTAGCCGGTTTACTCAGGGTCAGTAACACAAAGACAATATTCAATATTATAATCACACTGATGACACTCAGTTGTACAAAAATCTCCCTTTTGATGATCTGAAAATTCACTTTCTTTTGCAGTGCAATAATAACTTTAATATTTGGATGAAACAAATTTTTTGCAGTCTTCTTCTTCATCTTCTTTTTCTCCTTCATCTTCTCCTCCTCCTCCTCTTTCTTCTTCTTGTGTCAGGAGCTGTTCTGTGCTCTTGACTTCCTCGTAGAGCGGCTGCAGTCTCTCTCTCTCGCGCGCACACGCCTCTGTTCCGCACCATAACGAGCCGGTTCTGCGGGTAAACGTTTCTCCGGTCTCCCGCGGCGACCGGCCTTTTCATCTGCTCGTGTCGGAGGGAAAAAGCACAAAAAGAGCCGGAGCTAATGGAGCCGAGGCGTGTCTGAATAACGCAGCGTGAGGCCGGATCAACAGCCGCTTGTGTCGCTCTCACCGCGCGGCAAAGCTCCGCGCGCCGCACCACACCAGGCTGCGCACATCACAATTATGCAGCTCTGAGCTCTTTAACGACTGCTGCAAGTTATTTTTATGTTCGGAAAAGTAGACTCGTTATAAATGTGACAGAAAACAAGTTATTTAGACCAACATCATCAAAGCAGAACAAACTCTGGTTAATAATGGTCTGTGTCAGAGCGTCTCACACTGGAGCTGGTTCATGATGGTCTGTGTAGAAAGGCCCCGGGGCGGCCCAGGAGTCGAACCCAGGATCTTCTTGCTATGAGGCCAGAGCGCTAACCGCTGTGCCACCGTGTCGCCTAAACTCAAAGCAGCGGCGTTCACTCTAAAAACATCCACAAATAAACTTTTCCCGAAGGCCTATATTTTGTCAGATTTTGTCCATTTTCATGTTTTAATGTTTTTTAACAGTTCTGTTTGTAAGTAGAAACTTTTCTCTGTAGTTTTACATTAACTGGTCCATTTATTTCCCAAGATTCAAGACTAACTTTAAACCCAAGCTGATGTAACCGGTCTGGTGATGAGCATGTCCTGAGTTTATCCCCCACTACCACACTTCTCCAATCTGGTCCCTCATGTGGGTTTACCTTGGTTACACTGATGTTATTCTGTGTTCTTGCTTTAGCCTTCCTACTACATTTTATCTTAACTTTTTCTATATCTTCTTTTATCTGGTGACTATTTTAAATCTTGTTGTTCCGGTCCCACTCCGCTTTAGGAGTGTGTTCTAGTATGTTCCAGTGCCGAGGCCGCCCCTGGTTGTCAGGACCTGGTCCCTCCCCGCATGGACTCCTGCACTTTTGCCATCCTGTGAAGTCCTTCGAGATGACAGATTGTCGGGATTTTGGGCTATACAAAAATAAATTGAATTGAATTGAATGTCAATACTGTGCAGTTATATTTAGTTTTTTACAATAAGATTTCTGTGTAAACCACTTTCTGTTCTCCAGGTTCAAACTTTGCTGGATAATTGGTTTTAATTGTTTTGTCCGCCCTCGTTATTTTTCTGTTTGTTTAGGTTTTATATTCTATACTTTTGATTTAATCTCTGTTGGGTTTTTTAAGCTTCAGCAGATCAAACTGAATATAATGCTAACTTTCCGACTATAAAACAAAACTTTTGAGATGGAACCACTGCATTCAGAATTCAAGTGTTTTAGACACTCTTTGGCTAACTTCAAAATACTCTTCAACACATTCTAATGCTGGATGGAGAAGTTGTAAAATATATTGACAATATTCAGGTGGATATGCACAGTTATGGGACTGATCATTTTGTGTCTAACCCTGGCTGTTTGTTCAGTGAAATCTGCAAACACCAGCTTAAAGGAGACCTACTGTGTAAAATTCACTTTTCTGAGTTACAACAGTGTCTCTCATCTTTACTTGACCCAAAGTTGTGTTTGGATTGATTCTTACATGTTTGAGTAATCTTGTATTGTCCTGCAGCTGATGCTCTAGTGCTCAGAAAACCCCTGTCCTCACCTACCACCTATCTCTGCCCACTTGTCTGCAGTTACTTGCAATTACTCAAAAAATAGGATTCTGAGTGAAACATGAAAGATTTAAAATTGTCATGTTTACACTTCCAACAGCAAAGAATAGCATTTTTAAACATCTGTGGCTTATTAAAGTAAAATTTCCAATGAAGAGGCGGGGCTTATCAGTTCTGCAGTTTTGAACAGGAAGTCTGTGAACCGGTTTCTATGTTTAACCCCGTAAGGCACCAAGGGGACAAATGCAGTCCACCTTTTCAGCTAACACCTACAAATTTAGAATAAAAAGTTAGTCAGTTGAAGTAACCCTTTTAGTTACAGTCACATCAGAAATTCTCTGTGCTATTTTAAATGCTCTTCTGGTGAACAAATATACATATATATATATATATATATATATATATATATATATATATATATATATATATATATATATATATATATATATATATGTATATATATATATATATATATATATATATATATATATATATATATACATATATATATATATATATATATATATATATATATATATATATATATATATATATATATATATATATATATATATATAAAATCATTTTTAAACGTTTTAAACCTATTTTATGTCCCTAAAACTATTTTTTTGTTAATTTCTTTTTCAGATTTTGAAAAAGATTTTTTTTTTCAAATTTTGCTCAAACTAGTGTTATTCTGGCTGCAGCTACAGCCACCAGCTTTATCTTGTTTATATTTGCCAAAGAAAATTTAGGCGTTTTAGTGAAAAAAGGTTGGTTCTTTGTGAGGTTTAGTCGTTTTAGATTATTTCTGTGTTTTGCAAAGAAAAAAATATGAATTATTGATTTACTTATGCCATAGTTTTTTCACAATAGGTCTCCTTTAAATGATCATTTCTAGCTGTTATTTTTGTGAACTATTTGGCCAAGACTCGGTCTTGTCTTGGACTCAGTCATGTCTTGGCCTTAGTCTTGTCCTGGACTCGGTCTTGTCTTGGCCTTGGTCTTGTCTTAGTCTCGGTCTTGTCTTGGACTCAGTCGTGTCTTGGACTCGGTCTTGTCTTGGCCTTGGTCTTGTCTTAGTCTCGGTCTTGTCTTGGACTCAGTCGTGTCTTGGTCTCTGTCTTGTCTTGGACTTGGTCTTGTCTTGGACTCGGTCTTGTCTTAGTCTCAGTTTTGTCTTGGCCTTGGTCTTGTCTTGGTCTCGGTCATGTCTTTGCCTTAGTCTTGTTCTGGACTCGGTCTGGTCTTGGCCTTGGTCTTGTCCTGGACTCGGTCTTGTCTTGATCTCTGTCTTGTCTTGGACTCGGTCTTGTCTTGATCTCTGTCTTGTCTTGGACACGGTCTTGTCTTGGACTCGGTCTTGTCTTGGTCTCGGTCTTGTCTTGGTCTCGGTCTTGTCTTGGACTCGGTCTTGTCTTGGTCTCGGTCTTTTCCTGGACTCGGTCTTGTCTTGGTCTCGGTCATGTCTTGGTCTCGGTCTTGTCCTGGACTCGGTCTTGTCTTGGTCTCGGTCTTGTCTTAGTCTCGGTTTTGTCTTTGTTGTCTGTCCTCTGTGAATGGCCCATGTCTGTAAATGTCTGACGTTTCCTCCTGTAATTCTCTAAACTCTTCTGTCCTCTTGTAATTCTCGTCCTGAATGTGTCTGATGTTTTCCATCCAACAACTGTTTAGAAATGAATTAATAATGACTCCGTGGCCTTTTTTACCTTCAGATTTCAACTAAATTACTACTACTATTCGCCACAGACCATTCTCCAGTAAAATTACCACGCCTGTTGTTGTAGGTGCAGAAGATAAAAGGTGTAAACTTTGAATGGAGAGACTTTATAAACAGAAAAGAGAAAGAGTTTACCCAGAGGCACATTTACGCGGCCACAGCTCAGGTTGTTCATGAGAAAACAAACTCAAAACACAAGAAATGTGAACAGTCATGAATGAAGCAAAAGGTTGTGTCATAAATCGAGTCTTCTCTGTCGTTGTTTCAGAAGAAAGTCTGTAAAAACAAGACAAAAACAGCCTCCAGTCTCTGAACAGGACATTAGTCTAACTGCAGCTGAACCAGGAGAGCACAGACAAGAAAAGAGGCAGAATAAAGTGAGTAGAACATGTTCCTTTCCTCATTGTCCCGTCTCAGGACAGGTGAGCGACAGCACCTGGTCCACCATGAGTTTGATGATCGCTGGTCCTGGGTGAATGTCGTGAGGAAGATGATAAGCCTGGCTCATTTCCCAAGCTTCCAACAGAAAAACCCCGGTGTCTTTGAACATAGCGCGGAGCAGTTTGTCCCGCCGCAGAGCGAACCAGTCACTGATGGCCTGGCTGTAGTACAGGTTCAGGTGCTTCCAGCCGGCGGTGCGGACGATCACTTTGGTGCCTGGAGCTCGGTTCAGCAGATGTTGCACTGCTTTGCGAATGCTTACGAGTCGATGAAAGTAAAGCTCCATGGGAAGATTGGCGAAGTGAGCCCAGACGCCTATGATCACCACAGTGTTGGGTCCACCGATCACTCTGTCCAGCTCACTGGACACGTACAACACCCGAGACACAGAGGCAGGATCACTCTGAAAGGGAACCCCGTGGACGCGGTAGGTCACCATGATGTCGTCAGTGTGGTTCACAGCCAAGAACGGACCGACCTGAGAGTGGCTGTGCTTGTCAAACGTCTGCAGATCTGAAAAAGAAAGAGTCAGGGTCAGAATGAAAGTGTTAAGGATCTTTCACACCAAACCGAGGGTCGCCCGTCTGAACCGGTTTGGCGATTTCTGCCCACAGGCGGCTCACGTGTGTCTGGTGTGTATGGGGCTGTCGGGGGTCAGAGGAGCGACTTGTTTGTAGAGTCGGCATCGCCAGCGGTCGCTATAGTTGACCCATATGCAGCTATTTGATTGGCCCGTGGCTACAGGAGTACCAGCGAATCAGTGTGCAAGAAAATAGTGCGGAAAACCGAAAATGACTCTTATGGAAAAACAGTATTTAGCCGAGCATGGATTGTTGTTATTTACACGGATTCAAACGGGACGTTAGTACGGAGGAGAATGGTACTGGTATTTGGTCCGAGGAAAACAAAGATGGAGGAGGACGAAAGGCTGGACTGTGGCGGGAAAAAGAAGTTGAGCTCAATCCGTGAGGTAAGATTAGAAATCTGTTCACCACAAAGTTTGACAACTACTCGCGCAACTTATGTTTTTACTTTTTCGTCAAGCGTTACATCACACATGCTCACTCGGCCTTTGTTTGCCAACTGGTGGCTGTTTGGATCATGTTTGTGTGAATGCTTTTTTACATCGAGGCGCCCCAAAGAGACAGACGCTGCGTCGCTCCACTCTACAAACAGCGACTGAGAGATGTGTTGGTGTGAAAGATCCTTTAAACCACAGCACAAAGGACTAGCTTTGATCCAAGGATGAGTGAAACATCACTTCTCTGGGGGAAGAAGTAGTTAAAATTTAAATAGCACATTTCACAGACAAACATTCACTCTTGTTGTTCACAACAGAGCCAAAAGAAAGACGTTACCTCAGCTCTGAACTCAAACACACGAGGGCCAGAGTCGGCTGCGTCTCTCTTCAGGTGTCAGCGAGAGGAAAGAGTCAAACCTCCACTGGGTCTCAGCACAAACACAAACCAAGGGCACAGCGCAGAACTACAAGAAGCTGTCCATCATTTCTGAGCTGCAGCAGCGAGAGCGCCACAATTATGATGTGTAAATGTGTAAATAAAACATCTTTGTATCTACCAGGGTGTACCATCGCTCGTGCAGCGGCAAAAACCCAGGACTGGGAGGAGTTTTAAAAGATCATGGAGAGGAGAAATTCTGTTTACAGAGCTTCACCCACACCTCACGGAGCAGCTGCAGAACTGCTGAGCTCGACTGAGTATGTGTCGGGAGGTCGAAGGAATACTCCTCAGACCCATCGTCTCGACTTCCTAAAAGGAAGGGCAGGAAGAGTCTCTGGATCTGTTCATTGTTTTATGGACAGAGTTTCTCCAGCGCAGTCAGGGACCAGAAGGTGTCCGGTTTGAGTACCACAGGATCATCTTCTGCTGAGCTTTGGGTACTGACCGAAGGACAGGATCGCAGATACAAGCGCTCTAAATCTGTTTCCTTGCAGGGTGGCTGGGTGCTTCTTTAGAGAGCGTTTTTGCACTGTAAGGAACTTTTTGTTGTTCCTGTAACTTTTCTGTTGTGTTCCGACATATGGACCAGGAACCATCTCTGCTGTTTGCAGACAATGTTGTTCTGATGCTTCATCAAACCAAAGCCCTGCACTACAAACGTTGTTGAACTTATCCTGGATAAGTTTCTCTTACCTGGATTAACAAACCCAGACATGAGCCTCTCTGGATAAACTATCCAAATGAGTTCACAACTAGATCTGTTAACCCTGGATTTCTCAATGAAGCCGTGTCACAGAGCAGGGGGCGGTGTTTAGTGCAAACTGACCAATCAGAACAACCTGCTCCCTCTCTCTCTCTCTTCACAAATGCCTAAATTCTTGTCTCCGATTGGCCAACGCTTTGTCTTTTGAATTTATTCAGGAACTTCTCCTGGTCTGGAGCAGGTTAAGAGTGTGTCGCATGTTACCATAGAGATCTGCCCCGATAGAAAGTGATCCAATTTCATAGGACCAGAGCAGGTTTAACCCAGAACGTACCTTGCTAAACCCTAAATCTAGCTTCGTAGCACATAGTTCTGGACCTGCAACATGCACTGGGATGGTTTGCTTTAACCACACACTTGTATAAAAGCTGTGAACACACACCTCAGGGCTCTCCTTCTGTCCTTTCTGAAGAACCTGAAGCTACGAGTTTCATTTTGCTTTGGTGAAACTCTTCTGACTCTGACCCTCTCCAGACACAAACATCTTTACTGAACACAAAAGTGTTTAATGCAAACCAAATTCTTGTCTTCACACCTCATCTTTTGTGTCTTAGATAGATTTAGGTAAAAATTGTGCATTTTCTTAACCTCAGTTACACCCAAACTGGTTCTAAACCAGTTCTCTGCCACGTGACTGAACTTACTCTTTAGACTTCGAGTGATGTAGCCGTAGTACTGTCTGACGGTGGAGTCTCCAAACATATGCAGTTGTTTTCCCTTTAGACAGGCCGTGATGGCTGAGGCGTTGTTGAACTGGCGAACTGCAGGGCCACTTAGCGGTCGCCAGATGTTGTTGAAATAATATCCAGCAGGTTTGAAACTCGTCTCTTGTGACTCGCCTCAAACAAACACATTTACAGTCAGATTTTTGATTTACATTTTATCTTTTTGTGAGTGAAGGTTTTATGTTTATTTTCACATTATGCACAATACCTGCTTTTGGCAAAACTGTAATAGTGTTACTTCCGACGGCTTTGAGAGAAGCTTTCATGTTGACGCCCCTAAAACACAAATATACAGTGTTTATTTATCGCTCTTTTGATTAATCTGAGCTAACTGTCTTTCACAATGTGTTCTGCTGTCCGCACTAAGACTTTGTGTGACCATGTTCCAACAATTCTATTTGAATTGATTCCTGCATGTTTGAGTGATCTTCTATTGTCCTGCAGCTGATCCTGAAGTGCTCAAAAAATACCAAAACATGTCGAGTTCAACAATTAAAATCTTTTGTTATTTACATTTGGACTTTACAATACATTTTTATTGTAAAGGTTTGTATTTCTACACTGTTTTAAATCAGTTTATTTTCATTTTGTGTGGACATTGACTTAAAACAAACCTGTAACTCTTACGTTTGGAACAGAGCGTCTTCATCTTTGCTGACGGTCTTAGTGAATCCTTGCTTGTAGTGGCTGACTCGTTTGTCACAGTCCAGAGTCTTGGGTTTGTAACAGAACCATTGCTCTCCAGTGCTGGGGTCGCTGTAGTTACACAGCGGACCTTTGAGTGGGTCCAGACACACGTTACATGTCGTTGTTTCTTTGACCGATCCAGACCTAAAGTCACTGCCGAAGTAGATCCTGTCAGGATGTTCCTCCACCAGTTGCTTTAAAAGGCTGATGGTTTCACTTGCATGAACCAGAGTCACCTGCAAAACATCAACACGAGTCATTTCAGAGCATGATGCTGCACTCAGACCATTTAATGTTACGTCAATATAAACCTGGCGGTCGCAAGTTTCTGATGCCTCGTTTTACTCTAAGAATGCGTCTGACACATCTTTGCATATGTGCCTTAGGCGCATCCCTATTAAAGGAAGCTAGCTGCTCTTGCGTTCACTTTCCTGTGGGTGGTTCTTGGGTTCGCGTCAGTTGTTTCACGACGACCAGGTACACAAAGTTCCAATGTTTTCTCGATTATATTTTGTAGTTAAAGCAGGACTATTGTCTCCTATGAACAGGTCCGTTGTGAGGCACAGCGCCCCTGCTGTTGTCTTGTTGCTCTCACACCGCCTGCTTCTCTCGGTGCTGGACTCCTCGGTGCAGCTGGTGCCGGTTTGTTGGAGCGAAGTAGCTCATTCTGGGACCTAACTACATGAAAACTCAGTTATGCCTTTGCCTGGCTCGGCATTATTAGTTTAGATGTTTAGCTTAATAATGGCTTTCCTACTTCAGCCTTTTCTACATCTGCGCATCTTATTTTGAGTAAAATGGACGGTCTGTCTTGCTGGCTTCATCAGCCGCGTGGAGACTAAGCCAAAAACCTTTGACCATCAAGAACTTAACTGGATAATGTGAACTAATAGACTTGTAAACAAAATAATGACGTGAATGAAAAGCAGAAATGGAAAACTAGGAACTGAAATATAATTGAACTGAACGACACAACGGCGTTCTTTATGCCTCTGTGTCAGTAAACATGCCTGTGTTGACTTCAATTAGTTTCTTTATTTTCTGGTTTTGGTTTCTTTTTCTCTTCTCATAGTGGGTGTGGTGAGCCGCACTTGGTGTGACCCGTCACCTAGGACCTGTTTGCCATGGGAAACCCTACCAGGGGCATAAAACCTCAGACAACATAGCTCCTAGGATAATTCGGGCACACAAACTCCCCCACCACGATAAAGGTGGCAGCTCATGGGGTTTTGTACGGAGGATATGGTGGTATGGCGCCACCAGGGCCCGACTCTGGAGCCAGGCCTGGGGTTGGGTGGCGTCCCTGCGCCTTTGGGTCAGGGACAGGTCTACGGGTCAAACAGCAGTGCAGAGTACCTGGCCTTCTTGGAGTCCCTGGGGGGGAATTTGGAAAGTGGACCAACCGGAGACTCCATAGCTCTACTGGAAGACTTTACTGCGCCAGTGACACCTAGAGAGAGGTGATTGGAAAGACGTGCCAATCAGTGCACGTGGCACAGGACACCAAAGGGCCGGAGATTGATGATCGATTTTGTCGTCATGTCATTGGACTTTCGGCCACGTGTTTGGGACACTGGGGTTAAGAGAGAGGCAGAGCTGTAGTGCAGAGCACCACTTGGTTGTAAGTTGGATCCGCTGGCAGAGGAGGAAGCCGGACAGACCTGGCAGACCCAAACGTATCCTGAGGGTTTGTTGTTGTCAGAGTGATGTAGAGGAGGATCTGACTGATGGTTAAAGCTCGGATTCAGAAGGAGCAGTTTGGTGTTCGTTACGGTCATGGAACACTGGACCAGTCGGGTGCTTGCGGGCTCATGGGAGTTCACCCAACCAGTCCACACGTGTTTTGTGGATTTGGAGAAAGCTGCAGCAACACTGGAGGAGTTCATTCATTATTTAGTCGGCTGTTTCAGAACAATTCACAGCAGAGATGATAAAACCAAAAGAATGACTCACGTCCACACTGGCCGTCCCGTTCCACAGCAGAGGAAACACAGCGGTGAACGTCCCGTTGAGGTGGTCCTGCACTTGTCCCACTACACCTGCCCCGAGCTCCCGGTTGTGGAGTCTGCCGAAAAGAAAGTCTCCTCCGCTGTTCTTTGGGTTTCCAGAGAAATCCTTCATCTGGATCCTCACTGTCAGCTCACCGCCCACACGCCAGCCTTCTGCTTCAGGCTCAATGTAGAACGTGCTTTTGGGGCCACTGGTTGTTAGATTCAGTGAAAAGGGTTTGGGCAGAGGCAGAGTTTCAGGCCAGGTTATGGAGTCCAGCAGTCTGCGGCCTTCTTCTATGTGAGCTGGAGGGAGATACTTGAAGCTGCACCTCTGGACCTCAGGCTCTGGAGCTCGGGTTTTCACAGCAAAAGGTGGTTTTGTGAAGGTGGTGGTTTTGTACGAATGCACTGTCATGAAGTCATAGCCCTGAGAACAAAAAGAAATGATCAGTGCATCAGATGTGAGGCCAGAAAAGAGCAGAGATACTGTGGAGAATCTTCAAGTTCCCAAAGGAGGCTAAGCATATGTACTGAAAGCGGCGCTGTTTTTATTCCACATATGATCAGAGCCCTACCGTTTGTGTGGAGTAAAGTTGGTGAAATGATGTGACAGATTAGATGTTTTACCGCGGACACGCGACCTCGGGCTTGTTGGCGCTGCTCTGTCCCGGTTGAGCGAGCGCGCGGTGTTGGGGCTGTTCTTTTCACCCGTGTGTGTCTGGCGCGGTGCACGTAAAGCCCGGACCGCTGCACACAAACACAAGCAGAGAGACGCAAACGCGGAAATGTACCGACACCAGCACCACGATCAAAGCAGGACAGACAAGGTGCGTGAAAAGGACAGATTTTATGAAACGCGCTGATTCAGGACCGATAGGGCTGAAGCTGATCGATCTTTTGGACTGACACGCCCCATCTGGCATCGCATCATGCCCCACTATTTGAGAAGTACTGAACTAAATGCATAATGGCAATTTATTACTAAGACATAAACCTTACCAAGACAAACAGCTAAGCACTGAGCTACTAAAGCTGTGTCTAAATGTGGATGTGCTTTGACAGGCCTGAGAGTCTGACCTTCTAATGGAAATAATCAACAGATGAACGTCTTTTTGATCTCCAGCACAGTTCTTCTTTCCCAAAAACATATCCGAGTCCGAGTGCTCTGACTCAGGCCCATGTTGTGGTTTCTTTTTTAATATAATTCTTGTGTTGTGGGGGTTCGGACGCTAGATGGCAGTATTTACCACTGATTATTTTAGAGGTGTCAAATTAGTGCATTAATTGAGATTAACTAATTACAGACATATTAATCAAGTTATTTTTTTTATTGCATTAATCTATTTTGAAATCTTTAACTTCATTGTTTCCATTTGCGAGTTACAAAGTGACATAAGGCCTGTTCAACTTGACAACTTAACAACAAAAGACTTCCTAAAGTCTTCATTTTTTGCAATATATTAATATTTCCATCTGCTACAATAATGTAAATAATTAAATTGGATAAAAACAAAACAATCTGAGTCATCTTCAATCTCAGATTGAAAATGACTTTCGGATGAGAGTCGAAACGTCTTGATCTTCGGAAACACTGTCCAGATGACTACTTTGAAGACTTCTACTATGGATCACTCCTGGATGAATGAGGGACTACACCGTCTTGAGGTGATACAATCTCACAAAAACAAGTAACATGATAAAATATCTTAAAATCTGTTCTGAGGTCACACTTTGCCAAACAGGTTTGGTCGCAAAGGTTACATTAATCTTTATTGACAAATTGTATTTTGTTTTGACGGAAACATTTCAAAGCTGAAAATGGAGCTGCACTTTTACATAAAACCTACTGAGTTAGAGAGCTGCATCCAGACCAGACTCACGTTCTTCTGCTCTCTCAAAATAAGGACACAGCGAGGGACAAGTGCTGCTTTGAATCCATAGTTTATAAATCTGTAACAGGAGACCACACTTTAGCTACAGAGAGCGGATAAACAAAAATAACGGGACATACAGCGTTGGGTCGGTCTGATTTCAACAGGATTCGTTCCTTTGACCACGATCACTTGACAAACACTGATGTTTTTCAGATTCATAAACTTAGCGAAAAGTTACTTCTGCAGTTTTCTGGTTTGTCGAGTGTCAGATCTGCGCTCGCATCGACTCGCATCAGAAAAACTTTCCCAGAGGAATGAAGGACTGGTTTTAATGCTGAAGAACTGAGAAATACAAGTGGAGTTTGGGCTAAATACTGTGTGGATTTAATGAGATCAGTTTTCCAGTGTTCAAAAGGCTTTTTACCTAATGAGCTGGACTGTCTCTTTACACAGATAGATTTGAGCCTTAACCTTAGTTTAACTTTAACCATAGCCTTAACATAACAGACCTGCAGCATAAGTAAAGGCAGACGGTGTTAAAACAACCCCTGACAAATGCAGGTAACAGTTTTTTCTTTACCTTTGTGTAGCTGCGGAGGAGAAAGACAGAAGTTGACCAAGTGACCAAGACGAGGAAGACAAACACTGTCCGTTTGTCTGCTGCAAGTTTTCCCATCTTCATCCTGAAGCTTCAGCTCCTGAAGAAAGTAAATGTTTCATTAGTTCTGTAGGAGCCTGGTTTTGTAAAGCCCAGTTCTGTGAAATCCTCCTGGATAAAACTGAAACTAACATCAACACAAACATGATGCTGATTTGTACAAAAACAGACAAAAACTACAAAAGTTACACAATAAGGATGTTATTTTCTGTGTGTTGACCTGAGTAGTGTCTTTCATTAGTGATGTCACGATATGAAATTGTTTTATTGCGAATATTGTGAGACAAAATGATTCATGATTGCACTTATTACAACATTTTTAATTTTCTCGTGTTCTCTTTGTCTAAAACATCACTTTTCCTCTAGTTTTTGACCAATTTTATGAAATTAAACTTCTGAATATAAAAATGTTAAAGGTGGCAGAAACATTTAGAAGCCTTTGCTTTAATAGAGATTATCAAAAAAAAAAGATTGGGTTGAAGCAATTGCTGGGTTTCACATTCTAAAATTGTTGTCAGTTAAAAGCCAGGTCGGGGGCAAGAGCCAGTTTTTCCTAATAATAACATTGGACTTTGTCATGAAATATTTCAAAAATGATTTAATACATTTAAAAAGTGATGATTTTTGGGGTGACTAGACCCAATAAACTTTTGAATTGCAAAAATAAACTGCGTTTAAACAATATTGATTTTACCTGCCCCCAGTCTGATTGAAATAACATTGGACTGTAGAATGTTGTGATGTCATCTGAAACCAGCAATACTGACATTTGTATTTAACCTTCTGCTGTGACAAACAAGTCCAGTAATGCTCGATCTTTGGAAACATACAGTATATCCATAACAGGCTAAATCACAAGTGTACTTAGTACAGTGTAGTGTAGTAAAAATGAATAAAAACATTGGGCCTCATTCATGAAAGTCTTCGTAAAATCTGTGCGTAACTTCCACTTTAAGAAGCCGCTGCGAAAACTCTACGTGTGATTCATGACGGGTTCGTAACGAGCCAAATTCCTTCCTAACAGCCTTTACGCCAAATTCACCAAAGTCCAGCTACGAACGGTTATTTAAATAAAAATGAATAATGCATACTTCCCTATATGGCAAAAAGGGCGGGCCGCAGCGCGTCACCGACAAGACTTGGAGCAGGGAAAAAAAAATGAGGAAGAAGCTGCAGCAGCGCGTCTGCCCACTTTCGCTGAGTTAATACTTCAGCGTCTTTTAAAAATGTCCAAACACACTAAAACACACTCAGAGGAAACAGATTCACGTCACAATTGTATTGAAAATACGCTGGGCTTTTGCCGTTTATATCGCGTTTCACGTCGCGGTAGAACGAGCGTGTGGGGGGCGGGGGAGGGGGGCAGAGGCTGTAGAGGGGAGCACAGTCAGAACACAGAGGCTCTGGTCCTGGGGGGACACAGGGTCCTGAGTCCTGTGGGGGTTAGAACACAGAGGCTCTGAGGCTGGGACAGACTGCTGCAGGTTTATTAAAGGAGTCATTTTTTTTTTTTTTTTTGCATAACTGATTTTTTTTTTGTTTCTAAAATGATTTTATATACAATAATTTGCAAAAATACATAATCTACAATAATGTAGGAATTACAATTTTTGAATGAAGTATATAAGAAATAAAAATCTGAAACAGCTGTTTTTTTTGTTCTTACGAGTGCTCCTCAGTGTTCGTAGGATTTGTTCTTACAGACGAACATTTTCCGTTCAGAACAAATTTTGTGAATGCCAAAAATGTTCGTAAACAGCCCTTAAGAACAAATTTGTTCGTAAGAACGTTTCATGAATGAGGCCCATTGTATTTATCTGATATAACACATCTTTACACTGGAGCTGATATTTTGTTCTGTTTTTATAGAATAAACTGAAAAGGCTGTTGATTTTGCTTCTTAAATTGTCACAATATTATTATTATTATTATTTTTTGCGATTATATTGGGACTTGAATCTTCAGGATTATTGATTAACCTAATAATCTTGACATCCCTAAACGGTAAATGGTCTCTATTTATACAGTGCTTTTCCACCTTACAAGGCACTCAAAACACTTTACAATCAGGATCCACTCACCAGTGTAACAGACACTGAGGCAGTGTGAGTTAAGTGTCTTGCCCAAGGACACAACAACAGTCCACTCCTGTCGTCCCACTGTGGCTCCTGGTCTCCCATCCAAGTACTAACCAGGCCCTGACTTGCTTAGCTTCTGAGATCTGAGGTATGGTCATCCTATTTCATCATTAACATTATTTACAGTAAAAGTGCATTTTAAATGGACTGAGATAGAAACACAACTCTCTTCAACAATATTTAATTTTGGCAGTGTTTATGGAGGACTAAAATGACTTTATAACAAATCAAAACAAATATAAAAATAAATACATATTTAAAAACTACAAGTGTGAATAAATATGTAAATAAATAAATAAATATAGAGAAACACCAAGAGCTGGAGAAAGTAGTTTTTCTGCTTTTCTGCCACTGTTTACCTGATTTCCTCTTGTACCTGTCACATACAAGCAGGAGTTGTTTATATTTATAATCAGACTGTAGCTGTTTTATCTTATAGACGTTCTGCAGCACAAACTTCTAAATGTCACGAGTTTTTTCCATCAAATACCAGTCCACTGAAGATCAGACACTCACTAACGTCACACTAACATTCAGGAGCTAACTGTACATGGATCTGGAGTCACTCGCCGTTCGTTAAATTGAGTTTTGCGATATTTTACTGATAATGCACGTCTGCGTCTCTGGAAAACCCCGGGACAGCCGCGCTATTCAGCCCACCAGTTTGCATCTTTGCTCAGTAACAGTAAACGGGTCTGTTCCACATGTTTTCGTCTTCCTCTCTGTCAGTGTCGTTATAAATGAAGACGATATAAATACAGGATGAAAGTGTCTGTACCTTTAGAGAGTCTCTGTGTTGAGCGTCAGTCCAGTGAATCGTCTGTGATTGTTGCAGCTCAGACTTTAATCTCCAAAAGCTCCTCCTTTGGTCACATTTGTACGAGGTGTGTTTGAACAGGATCAAGGGATTATGATCTGTAACATACACCGCTCGTTTGGATTATTATTTATTTATTATTATTATTATTACAAATGCACAGATCCAGTTCTGACACTAACGTCCTTTGGGACAAAATACAAATCTTGAATTTTGATTTGACTTCTTTACCTTTTTACCTTTTATCCTATCCAGAAGTTTTTATATTCTTTTTGTGAGATGAATCAAAGAAAGTAGATAAAGTGCTAGAAAACAGCTCATTTAAACAAAAGTCTCGACAAAGCAAAGTCTGAACGTCATATTTATTTACTTTTTCTGAGCTCTGACCTGCGTCCACACCTCTGTGAGAAAACTGCAGCTTAATGAACGCTCCGATCACTTTAATCCTGTAATAAAATATGTTTTTTGTTCATGAGAAGAGAAGATATACATTTGAGGCTGCTCTACTGGTTCTGCTCATTGTTAGAAAGCACACACAGATCTGCACAAACAGCTCACACCCTGCAACAGTCTCCCAGAGAGGTTTATGTAAATACAACATGTTATTAGAGAGGCTTATGTAAATACAACGTGTTAATTAAAACTTGGCAGAAAAAGTTCTTAATCTTAGTGTAGTAGGATGATCTACTCTTCACCTGCTTTAGGACTGAAGAGGTGAGAGCGCTGCCTATAAAAGGGGGGCTTGTTACGTGGTCTGACCTCTCACCTCTGACGTCAACCCAACATGGCTGCGTGCAGCGGTGCCGCAGACCAAAGAGCTGCAAACGCTGCCAATAAAGTACTGGAAAGTCGCAGCTAAGGTGTAAAGCTCTGTGATTTCGTCTCCAGTTCGTGTGGTGAGTGTAGCAGTTCTATTAACAAAACAACCCACAGTTATCTCGCGCTAACATGCCTTGTTTTAGGTCAGTTGTCTGTGAGCGTGGTTCCGCGCTGGGTCATCTGCTCGGTTGTTGTGCCGTTATCAATAGGTAAGCGTTAACACTCTACCAGCGTTGTAACATTACTGAAGATTTATACTGATCGTAAGCTGTTTATGCAATTGTAGCGTGCCTATGTGGCCAGTGCTGGCGCTGGACCTTCAATGTTTTAAGAGTCTACGCCCCATGTAGTTAGCGGGGTACGTATGAAGCAGAGCCTGGGTTCGAGTAACATTGTTTTATGTAAGCTAACAACAGATTTACTTACAGGCGTTAGACTGTGCCGGGCCTCCCCTTCTGTATGTACCTAATTCATCTATGTGACATCTTTGAGCCACTGTCAACGTCTGTGAGGAGCCATTTGACCGTGAGCATGGAGCCAAGAATAGGGCTCCACACTGACTGTGAGCAAAGGTAGCCTCCACAAGCGCGCTTCTGAGCTTGTGGGTCCGGACATTGGGACTTTTATGCCATATTATATTTAAAATGAAAATGTCTTAATGAAATAAATGTATATATATATATTTTTAAAAGTTTGTATTTTGTCCACTCAGTCCAACGAACCTGTGTGTCCAAATTCTAATGCGGGGAAATTCTTTATGGGCCCCTGAGCCCTCACTCAGGGTGGCATTGTTTAGTGAAATTATTGGAACTTGTGAAGTAAGAACGCAATCATAAATCTTACTGTATGCCGCTCGCCTTGCCACATTAGCTAAAATAAATAAATAAACAATATCAATATAGAAAATGAATAAATATCAACTAAAGCTAAAGTGAAAGGATAAGTTTTCAGCTTACTCTTAAAACAAGGGTTAGGGTCTTCAGGTCCTCAGGTCTTCAGTGTCTTGGTAGAGAGGAGTGTTGCTGAGTGAGGTTAAAGAGAAGGCAGAGACGGCTCGGTGAAGTGTAATGACTGCTGGTTTATTCAGTAACAGTAATAACACCTCATCCCAAGAGGGCGCTGTAGGTTAATGTGTAGTCTGAACGCTACTATAACATCCCCCTTTCTAAGTACATTATGCACAATAATGTATAAACATAAAGCACAACTTCTTGTTCTGAAAATAAAAGATTTTCACTCAAATACAGTTGAGTATAATGTGCTATTATGGGGTTATCTTATAACTGTAATAAAACTTAACCAGTGTTGGGTAAGTTACTTTAAAATTGTAATACATTATATATTACTAGTTACAAGGAGAAAAATGTAATACATTTGTATTACAATATTACTGTCTCAAAAATGTAACTGAGTTACACTACTGTGAGTTACTTTGAGCTAATCACACATGTCTTTGTTAAGACATTGTACAACACTAATCGTGATACATTCACACTTGATTACTTATTAATTTATGGAAATGTGAGGCCACAACACATTTTCCTCCTATGTTTTATTCACCTTTAAGTCAACAGACAGTATGTTAGTGGTGTTTCGGTCCCAAAGTGTTGTTTTCAATAGAATATAAAAGCAATTAATTTATATGAAAGTAACTTGAGTTACTCAGATTGTAACTAGTAATATATTATCAATATTTTTATCAGTAATGAGTTACACTACTTAGTTACTGAAAAGTGGAATATATTATAACTATATATATAACTAGTTACTCCCAACACTGAACTTAACTTATTACTTTGCAGTTACTTAAAGTTTAAAACACATTTTATTTTCTTCTGAATGAACTATTAACTAACTATGAAGGTGAGATAGAAATCTCGGGCCTTCAGCTGAGTGAGGGGATTATTATGCCCCGGGCTGGTCACTCAGAAGCTTGAGAGTACCTTCTATCTAATTCAAAGTCCTTAAGGTACCTCGGAGGATTTCTCTCTCTGGTAGGATTCCGCTTTGAAAAACAGACCCAACATGACACTCGACTGGTCGCAGTCCTGGAGCGACTCGAAAAAGCCGGAGTGACTTTGAAGAGTGAGAAATATGAATTCTCCAAAACCTCCATTAAGTTCCTGGGACAGATCATTGACAGCACAGGAGTGAAGGCTGACCCAGAAAAAGTGAAAGCGGTCACGAACATGGAGGCACCATCTGATGTCAGCGGCGTCAGACGATTTCTGGGGATGGTAAATCACTTGGGGAAATACCTCCCACACCTTGCAGAGAAAACGCAACCACTGAGAGACCTGTTAAGCAGCAAGAACATGTGGTGCTGGGGTGAGGCGCAGCAAAAAGCGTTCAACATCTGAACTGAGCAAACCACCAAACTTGGCTCTCTACAACCCCAAAGCACAGACCACAGTGTCGGCAGATGCATCATCTTTCGGACTTGAAGCGGTGTTGCTGCAAAAACAAGAGGATGGCAACATCAAACCAGTTGCATTTGCATCAAGAGCACTTACCCCAACAGAACAAAGACATGCTCCGATCGAGAAGGAGGCATTGGCCATAATAATAATCGGTATGGACTTTCACATTGAGACGAACCATAAACCCTTGGTTCCACTTTTAGGCTCAAAGAATCTGGATGAGCTCCCACCACGAGTGCAGAGACTGAGAATGAGATTAATGAGGTACTCTTTCTCCATCTCGCATGTTCCAGGCAAACAAATAGCAACAGCAGATGTGTTATCAAGAGCACCGGAAAAGACAGCTCACGACAAAGCACTTTCGGAAGAAATAGACTTATATGCACATCAGGTGGTCTCCAGCCTTCCCGCAACTGAAGGAAAACTACAACAAATAAAAGAACATCAAGATAAAGATGTTGTGTTGAATCAAATTAAACAATACTGCATCAATGGCTGGCCAGACAAACACAAAATATCAGGACTGTATTTTCCCTATCTGCAACTGTGACCTCACTGTGGAAAACGGCCTACTGTTAAAGGGCACACGCATAGTCATCCCCAAGTCGTTACAAAAGGACGTCTTGGGACGGTTACACACAGGTCATCAGGGCATTGCTAAATCAAGAGAGCGAGCAAAACAGTCAGTGTGGTGGCCCGGACTGAGCACACAACTGCAGTTGGTGTCGGAGTGTGACATATGTGCAAAGGCGAGGCCGCATCACAGAGAGACTCACGACCATGGGAGTTAGTGGGTGTTGATCTTTTGACTGGAATAATCACCAGTACCTACTTTTAGTGGACTATTTTTCCAGATTTATAGAAGTAGCGAAGCTAACCTCTACTACCTCTGCCGCTGTGATTGAACATATGAAATCAATATTTGCACGGCATGGCATTCCCACTGAAGTTCGGAGTGACAATGGCCCACAGCTCTCTTCAGAACTCTTCAAAACATTTGCAACAGAATGGAGCTTTGTTCACACCACCTCTAGTCCAAGATTTCCTCAGAGCAATGGTGAGGCAGAGCGGGCTGTAAGGACAGTGAAAAACCTTCTACAAAAAGAGAGTGACCCGTACTTGGCACTAATGGCATATTGCGCCACTCCACTTTCTAAACAGTCACAGCCCTGCAGAGCTCCTGATGGGAAGAAAGCTTCGTACCACTGTGCCCATCCTTCCATCCTTAAACCTGGGTGGACAGACATCACAACGCTCAGAGAGAAGGAACGGAGGGAGGGAAAGAAGCAGTGGAGATGGTTTAACAACAGACACAGAGCTCATGGTCTTACCAGACTTAACCCAGGAGATCAGGTTTGGATTACGGACATGAAAGAAGAAGGGACAGTGTCAGGCAGTGCAGATACACCACGGTCTTACCTGGTTCAGACCCCCAAAGGACTTCTACGACGTAACCGCAGTCATCTCGTCACTCTGACAGGGACGAATTCTGATCCTGTCGTGTATGAATCTGCCAACCAACCATCTGACACAACTCTACCAACTTCAACAGCTAACGACCAGACTTCAGCAAAGCGGTATCCTACCAGAGAGAGAAATCCTCCGAGGTACCTTAAGGACTTTGAATTAGATAGAAGGTACTCTCAAGCTTCTGAGTGACCAGCCCGGGGCATAATAGTCCCCTCACTCAGCTGAAGGCCCGAGATTTCTATCACACCGAGCCGTCTCTGCCTTCTCTTTAACCTCACTCAATAACACTCATCTCTACCAAGACACTGAAGACCTGAGGACCTGAAGACCTGAGGGCTGTTGTTTTAAGAGTAAGCTGAAAACTTATCCTTTCACTTTAGCTTTAGTTGATATTTATTCATTTTAAAGGTTGTTTTTTTATCTCTATATTGATAGTTTTTATTTATTTATTTTAGCTAAGATTAAGAACTTTTTCTGCCAAGTTTTAATTAACACGTTGTATTTACATAAGCCTCTCTAATAACATGTTGTATTTACATAAACCTCTCTGGGAGAGTGTTGCAGGGTGTGAGCTGTTTGTGCAGATCTGTGTGTGCTTTCTAACAATGAGCAGAACCAGTAGAGCAGCCTCAAATGTATAGCTTCTCTTCTCATGAACAAAAAACATATTTTATTACAGGATTAAAGTGATCGGAGCGTTCATTAAGCTGCAGTTTTCTCACAGAGGTGTGGACGCAGGTCAGAGCTCAGAAAAAGTAAATAAATATGACGTTTGCTTTGTCGAGACTTTTGTTTAAATGAGCTGTTTTCTAGCACCAAGGAGCCTTAGTTTGTCTACTTCTTTGTTTCATCTCACAAAAAGAATATAAAAACTTCTGGATAGGATAAAAGATAAAAAAGAATTTGAATTTAAATCAAAATTCAAGATTTGTATTTTGTCCCAAACGAAGTTAGTGTCAGAACTGGATCTGTGCATTTCTAATAATAATAATAATAAATAAATAATAATCCAAACGAGCGGTGTATGTTACAGAGTCATAATCCCTTGATCTTGTTCAAACACACCTCGTACAAATGTGACCAAAGGAGGAGCTTTTGGAGATTAAAGTCTGAGCTGCAACAATCACAGACGATTCACTGGACTGACGCTCAACACAGAGACTCTCTAAAGGTACAGACACTTTCATCCTGTATTTATATCGTCTTCATTTATAACGACACTGACAGAGAGGAAGACGAAAACATGTGGAACAGACCCGTTTACTGTTAGTGAGCAAAGATGCAAACTGGTGGGCTGAATAGCGCGGCTGTCCCGGGGTTTTCAAGAGACGCAGACGTGCATCATCAGTAAAATATCGCAAAACTCAATTTAACGAACGGCAAGCGACTCCAGATCCATGTACAGTTAGCTCCTGAATGTTAGCGTGACGTTAGTGAGTGTCCCGATATTCAGTGGACTGATATTTGATGGGAAAAAAAAGAAAGAATTTTGTGACGTCACCAGCAGAACCTCTATAGGATAAAAACAGCTACAGTCTGATTATAAATATAAACAACTCCTGCTTGTATGTGACAGGTACAAGAGGAAATCAGGTAAACAGTGGCAGAAAAGTACCTTCCAAGCTTTGCCCAGCTCTTGGTGTTTCTCTATATTTTTTTATTTACAAAATTATTCCCACTTTTATTTTTTATTCATGTAGTTATTCTTTATTTATTTTTATTCACAATAAAGTCATTTTAGTCCTCTATAAGCACTGCCAAATATCTAGCTAAAATACGAGCGCTGTACTCAATGTATCAGTACAGAGATATATCATGACAAGCTTATTGGCAATACGCGTATCGTTACAGGGAGGTGTATCAGGATACGTATCGGCATACTTAAATTCATAAGTAATTTATACTTCTGAACCTGGACTGAAGCTTTAAGGCTGAAACTATTGAGCTGAACAATGACTTATTTGTAAGACACTTGTGTCTAACATAAAGAGTAGTTTGTTTGAAAATACATTCCCTTTGCATTTGACACTTGATACGTGACATATTGTGGAAAATATATCAGCATCTACGTGTATCGGGATACGTATCGCATCGGAAAGCTCTTGGCAATACCCAGCCCTACAAAATACAAATATCGCTGAAAAGAGTTGTTTCTTTTTAAGTCCTTCACAAAGTCCATTTAGAATTCACTTTTACTCTAAATGATGTTAATAATAAAAGGCCAGAGGCGGAAGACTCAAGTCACACTTTTCATGACTTGTGACGTACTTACCCTACGATCTTCAAAGACTTGACTTGTGACTTGAACATTAGTGACTTGAGACTTGACATGACTTGTGTATGACTTGACAAACATAAATCACAGTTTACGCGCTCCTGTTCTGGAACTCATCACACTCCAGGTGCTTCCATCAGAAGCAGGACTACAAATAACCTGTTCTGGGCATGCACACGGTATAACTGCTGCAGTCTATACAGCAGGAGTCAAGAATAAGTCAGTTCAGCTACAAAAACTTTGTCTGCACAGAGAAGAAAAGGACTGCAATCTGCAAGCTATGCGAGTCAAAAATACGTGATTCAACGTCAACAACGTGAGCGAGCTTGCATGACCACAAAATGGACTGTTGTTTGGCCCAGAGCAGGGTCTTCTCTTGCAGGCTGTTCCTTTAGCTGTAATGTTTGACTTGGCAAAAAATATTAATCCTCATCCAGAATGTTCTGCTTTTAACTTTCTATTTTTACAAAATTGTGTAGTTGACTTTCCCTCCAGAAAATTACACTAAGTAAAAAAAAAACTTCCCTGCGACAAATTTGGTAATGGCACATTGCTGGAAAAATTGTACAGAATGCAAAACGTCTTATTTTAAAATGCACCAAATCGTTTAGTTGCGTAGCCATTAAAATTTGTCTTAAAAAAACGTAATGACTTGCCATGACTTGATGCCAAGGTGATGAATTGATTTGACTTTCTTGACCCTGATGACCCGCTGACTTGGACTTACTGTGACTTGGACGTTATGACTTGTGACTTACTCGTGACTTAGACGTTATGACTTGGACTTACTTGTGACTTGGACGTTATGACTTGGACTTATTTGTGACTTGAACGTTATGACTTGGACTTACTTGTGACTTGAACGTTATGACTTGGATTTACTTGTGACTTGGACTTACTGTGACTTGGACGCTATGACTTGGACTTACTTGTGACTTGAACGTTATGACTTGGACTTACTTGTGACTTGCACCAACGTGACTTACTCCCACTTCTGTGAAAACATTACTCAGGTCAAAGAACATTCAACACACAGAAAAACAACTTTACTGTAAAACTAACTGTTTGAGAGTTTTTGTCTGTTCAAATCAGTGACACTCGGACAAAATGACTGTTAAGACATGTTTGTGTTGATGTTAGTTTCAGTTTTATCCAGGAGGATTTTACAGAACTGGGCTTTACAAAATCAGGCTCCTACAGAACTAATGAAACATTTACTTTCTTCAGGAGCTGAAGCTTCAGGATGAAGATGGGAAAACTTGCAGCAGACAAACGGACAGTGTTTGTCTTCCTCGTCTTAGTCACTTGGTCAACTTCTGTCTTTCTCCTCCGCAGCTACACAAAGGTAAGAAAAAACTGTTACCTGCATTTGTCAGGGGTTGTTTTAACACCGTCTGCCTTTACTTATGCTGCAGATCTGTTATGTTAAGGACAAGGCTATGGTTAAAGTTAAACTAAGGTTAAGGCTCAAATCTATCAGTGTAAAGAGACAGTCCAGCTCATTAGGTAAAAAGCCTTATCCGCTCTCTGTAGCTAAAGTGTGGTCTCCTGTTACAGATTTATAAACTATGGATTCAAAGCAGCACTTGTCTCTCGCTGTGTCCTTATTTTGAGAGAGCAGAAGAACGTGAGTCCGGTCGGGATGCAGCTCTCTAACTCAGTAGGTTTTATGTAAAAGTGCAGCTCCATTTTCAGCTTTGAAATGTTTCCGTCAAAACAAATACAATTTGTCAAACCTGTTTGCCAAAGTGTGACCTCAGAACAGATTTTAAGATATTTTATCATGTTACTTGTTTTTGTGAGATTGTATCATCTTAAGGTTCCAGTGTTGTTGAAGATCTTCTCTCCCATGGCAAAAGTAGTGTAACCAGCCTCTTATCTCCAATCAGTCAAGCTCCACACAGCTTTAGTTTGAGTTTATAATTCACACTTTCCTCGTTCAGCCGTGTTTGTGTTTTTTCTGATTCTATGCTCCATCACATGATGCGACTCCACAGCCGTGTTGTGTCTCTGTTCTTGTGACATGATACAACTGTGAGACAAACTTTTCTCAGTCTTAGCGGATGGTCTTAGTTATTCCTGCCTCTAGTGCGCTCTCTCCAAGAGCTACGCTGTGAGTGCAGCAGGTGTGGTGCCCGCCAGATGTGTGGGGTACAATTTCATTTAGTGAACCCATAGCCTATGTGACACGTCTGTGACACGTGAGCAGTGCAATAAGATCACAGGCAAAAGTTACTGTAGCAGCAGCTTCAGTTTGAAAAAAACTCTATTAATAAAAACCTATTTGGTAAAAGTTTATTCAAATGACAAACTTTAACAAAATTTGTATTTTCTTTTACATAAAGCCTATTGACTTAATATAAAAAAAGAATCAGATTATAGAGTGAACATGAGACAGTGTCAGTGTCAGTGTTGCCAGATTTGGCGGGTTTCCGCCCAATTGGGCTCCTTTTTTTTGCTCCCGGCGGGGAAAAAATGCGTTGGGCGGGTGCGTATATTTTGGGCTGCTTTTGATGTCTGGGGCGGGATTTTGAAAATACAAAATACGTGCTATTATTCATAAATATGTGCGTATTTCTCATTGACTGGTTGAATAAAATGCATCTATTTCTTTCAATACTGTGTAATAAATTGTTTTAATTACGTTTTTTATACATGTAGCCTATTAGGATAGAACCTTGGTTTTTAAATCCATCACGCAAATAATGCTCTCTCTCTCCTGCTCGCTCTCCCAACACACACACAGACATGCGCTTTGGCACCATGCAACAGGCACGTGCAGCAAAGGGGAGAGCCGCTCTGAGGAGGCACGCAGAACCAGGTAGGGCTAAAACAGCTCATACGGGGCAAATGTGAACATAGGGTACAGTAATGACGGCACAGACACGTTCGCCACATTTTAAGCTTTAAAACGATGTGTGGCTTATAACAGTCCGCCTCATAATCATAGAGAAAAGAGTCTCATAAGGACGTGAGTTTGAGAAAAGTTAGTGTTTGATGTCGGACCGTTTATAACGCGTCTCCAAATGAACAAACTCTCTGTCATTACTGGAGCTTCTAGGCACAATAGGCTACACTTTGTTTAAGTGGTTGTCATGTTTTTAATTGACGTAGGTATATTACTCTGGTTTTCGAGGGCTCTGCTTCTGATTTTGCCTTTGCAACAACGTTGAGTTCTGAAAGTTTTGGGGTTTTTTTGGGGCGAGTTTTTGATGTTTGGGCGGTTTTTACATGAACTTTGGGCTGGAAAAAGTCAGAACAATCTGGCAACACTGGTCAGTGTGAATGCAGCTCTGCCTACAATAGAGCAGAGAGATAAAGCCAGGAGAGTGCGGTGCTGCGTGAGCTCCGGTCCCTTTTGGGTCAGCGCGGGCCGTGGACACGCGCACCAGGCCTCTGGACGTTTCTGACCAGAGCCTGTCAATTTTACGGCGGTGACCACTGTGAGTGTGGGCATGAGGGCGCGCCGGAACCGTTTGGCACAGTCTGGACCAGAGCCCCGCTTTACCTGGACCACCGCCTTGCTTACCTGGACCACCGCGCTGTGCTTTACCTGACCACCGGGCTGTGCTTTACCTGGACCACCGGCTGTGCTTTACCTGGACCACCGCGCTGTGCTTTACCTGGACCACCGCGCTGTGCTTTACCTGGACCACCGGGCTGTGCTTTACCTGGACCACCGCGCTGTGCTTTACCTGGACCACCGCGCTGTGCTTTACCTGGACCACCGCGCTGTGCTTTACCTGCACCACCGGGCTGTGCTTTACCTGGACCACCGCGCTGTGCTTTACCTGGACCACCACGCGCATCTAGACACCAGACGGATAAACACAACCCTGCGCTCGTTTGTTCAGGGCTGCAGACGCGGTCACACACAAAGGACCCTCCGCGCGCATCACACCGGGACCGGGAGCCTGGTTACCGGGAGTTGTCTCATTCAAAAGGATTATAACTAGGACACGCCGCTGCTTTTTTCATAAACTTTTCACGCACGAATCAAGATTCTCAGGTAAGTCTTATTACGAGCATCGGATCATTTTTATGATAAGTTTAGGTCGACACAACATTGTATTGTTATGGGAAAAACATATAGAACAAACTTGTTGAAGCCAAGTCTGACTAAAAAGTGAATCCATTTTATTTTACAAATATATTGCCTAATTTAATAACTGCATTTAACGTGCTTTTTCTAACTACATAACTGACAAAATTAGAATTGGTGGCAAAATATGATTATTAGTATTATTTCTTGATTTTTCCTGTGAACTTTTTGCACTGCTCCACGGTTATGTTGTGCAGGTTCACTGATTGAACTGGCATCAGACAAAGCAGAGCAGCCGTGCCACGTGCTGGAGCTGCTCTCTGGAGCTCATAGTGGCCAACACAGAGAACTCTTTGCGCCTTCCGCTAAGCTAATAGACCGGCGGGCAAAATCGGGCCCAAAGTGTCCTAATTCGACCAAGAGAAGTGAACATCTGTGGCTTGTGTTTCTTGACTTATTTAAAATTGTGAAAGATTTGAAACTCTTCTAGTGTGACGCCGGAGCAAGAGAAAGTAGACCTATAAGATTATCTTCTTTAAGTAGGAAAAACTTCCAAAGCTGGTCGAGAATGGCCGAGCTAAACTCCTTGCCAGTTTAATACAGTCTCACGTTGTAGTAGTGGTCGTTCATTTGGTGCTGTAGCGAGAAAATCCCTCAATCCAAAAAGCAAACACAGACACACACTAAAATTATATATTATGATGATGTTAGAACTCTGGAAAATCATCTAATTTCCTTTTTTCTTTTTTTTTTTTTACATAATAGATGCACTTGCCTTTAATCTGGGATGTTTTAGACCAGCAAGTCCACTAATTTAAAATGAATGGACTTGCTGCACTGTCAGCAGGTCAGATGTTGCACACTGCACGCCAAAGCACCGCACAGCGCAGTCAAAGCTGCTTGTTTTTTTCCCGCTCGAGCACACTGAAACATCACTACGGCCCATCACACACTGAAACATCACTACGGCCCATCACACACTGAACATCACTACGCCCACACACACTGAAACATCACTACGGCCCATCACACACTGAAACATCACTACGGCCCATCACACACTGAAACATCACTACGGCCCATCACACACTGAAACATAACTACGGCCCATCACACGCTGAAACATCACTACGGCCCATCACACACTGAAACATCACTATGGCCCATCACACGCTGAAACATCACTACGGCCCATCACACACTGAAACATCACTATGGCTCATCACACGCTGAAACATCACTACAGATGATGAAGACAAACATAAAACCAACACTGGCTTACGTTGAGTTGTTCTCTGAGCTGTATCTTTGTTCTCAGGGCTATGACTTCATGACAGTGCCTTGGTACAAAACAACCAGCTTCACACAACCGCCTTTTGCCGTGAAAACCCGAGCTCCAGAGCCTGAGGTCCAGAGGTGCAGCTTCAAGTATCTCCCTCCAGCTCACATAGAAGAAGGCCGCAGACTGCTGGACTCCATAACCTGGCCTGAAACTCTGCCTCTGCCCAAACCCTTTTCACTGAATCTAACAACCAGCGGCTCCAAAAGCACGTTCTACATTGAGCCTGAAGCAGAAGGCTGGCGTGTGGGCGGTGAGCTGACAGTGAGGATCCAGATGAAGGATTTCTCTGGAAACCCAAAGAGCAGCGGAGGAGACTTTCTCATCGGCAGACTCCACAACCGGGAGCTCGGGGCAGGTGTAGTGGGACAAGTGCAGGACCACCTCAACGGGACGTTCACCGCTGTGTTTCCTCTGCTGTGGAACGGGACGGCCAGTGTGGACGTGAGTCATTCTTTTGGTTTTATCATCTCTGCAGGTGAATTGTCCTGACTAAATAATGAAAAGTCGACAAATATTAATCCAACTTCCATAGGCAGGTGCACGTGTGTGAAAAGAGCAAAAAAGGGCTTACTGTAATAATTGTGGGAAGAGTTGAAAAATAGAAAAAAGTACGACATAAAATCGGCAACATTTTTTGTGAGTAGATGCTCAGGCTCAAGTTGATGAAGCAGTTCTGACTCGTCTAGTGTAGATTGATGATTCTGAAAATATGCGCCTTTGCCAACGCTACGCGCTGCTTCAGCTCCTGGTGTAAATTCTGGGTCACACTCTCCACACACAGACAGCATCACAGGTGGATGAAGCGACACAAACAACAGTTGTTTGAAGAGACTCATTCTTTGAACTGGTGTTGATGTTTTGCAGGTGACTCTGGTGCAGTCGAGTGAGTCCATCAGCGTCCTAAAGCGTCTGACGGAGCAGAATCCCGACAGGATCGACTTCGGCAGTGACTTTAGGTCTGGATCGGTCAAAGAAACAACGACATGTAACGTGTGTCTGGACCCACTCAAAGGTCCGCTGTGTAACTACAGCGACCCCAGCACTGGAGAGCAATGGTTCTGTTACAAACCCAAGACTCTGGACTGTGACAAACGAGTCAGCCATTTTGTCGACAAAAAAAAAAAGATAATCAGCAAGGAAGAAGAATCTCTGTTCAACACGTATGAATGATATTTTGATTGAGTTAATTTCATTTACAGCAGAACACTTTGTGAAAAGTCAAGTCTCAGATAAATCAAAAGAATGTTAAATAACCACTTTAAATTTGTGTTTAGGGGTATTAACATGAAAGCTTCTCTCAAAGCCGTCGGAAGTAACACAGTGACGGTTTTGCCAAAAGCAGGTATTGTGCATAATGTGACAATAAACCTAATGTAGACAAATATGATTCATAAACATTGTATCTAAAATCTGACTGTAAATGTGTTTGTTTGAGGCGAGTCACAAGAGATGAGTTTCAAACCTGCTGGATATTATTTCAACAACATCTGGCGACCGCTAAGTGGCCCTGCAGTTCGCCAGTTCAACAACGCCTCAGCCATCACGGCCTGTCTAAAGGGAAAACAACTGCATATGTTTGGAGACTCCACCGTCAGACAGTACTACAGCTACATCACTCAAAGTCTCAAGAGTAAGTCCAGTCACGTGGCAGAGAACTGGTTTAGAAACTATAAATAGCAGCATTACCATTGATAGAATACAGAAGAAACTTGTTTATACAAATTAATAATTCTGTTCTATCTAGATTATAAAGCGCTGTGAAGCGCTGATTAGGCAGTTTTGTTAAAACTTTGTTTTCTTTTGAAGGTCAATGTAGAGATGTTTTTACCCTGTCGACATGTTTTGGCTGCTATCAGTGAGCCAACTTCAGTCATCGGTCTAAAACCACTGGGTGACAAGAAGTGTGGTCAGTATGATTGAGAGTTTGACCACGCCTCCAGAAAGTAGCTGACACGTCACCACCCAGACCGGTGACTGTCATGTTTCGGCTGATTGCAGCCGAAACATGTCGGCAAAGTAAAAACTTCTCAAACATATAAAGAAAATAAAGTTGTGAAGAAAATGAAGACAAAATGAAGGTTCACTTGCAAGGACCACACCACATCAGAGAATGCAATTAATATATTTATTGATGATTGTTGATTGATGATTGATCGACTGGCTGGATGCGAGACTGTGGTGGGCTNATGATTGACGATGGCTGGATCGAGGAGACTGTGGGTGGGGGCTCTGTCTCAGCAATCCGATCAGCCGATTCAGGACCCCCCCACCTGTAGATGGAGATGTCTTCAGCAGGAGGACAGATGAAATGTGGGGTGGGAGGGTGGGGTCGAGAGATCTGAGACAAGACGTGTTGTTAGGAAAGGGCGGTTTAAGTAGAGGCTTCTGGGTAATTGGAGGTGTGTCCGAGAAGGCGAACGAGGTGTGGTTTCCTGATGCAAAAGGGGCTGTGGTCCTGCTCCTGAAACTTCGTTAATTTCATTAACTCCCATTCACTAGCAAGGACCACACCACATCAGAGAATGCAATTAATATATTTATTGATGATTGTTGATTGATGATTGATCGATGGCTGGATCGAGGAGACTGTGGGTGGGGGCTCTGTCTCAGCAATCCGATCAGCCAATTCAGGACCCCCAAAAAGAAGATGAAGATGAAGATGAAAGTGACACGAGCACGATCCCGATGACGTAATGAGCTTGACAAAATGTGTGAGCAGAGACCAGGCTAGAGGAGTTGTATGAGAGTATGAGAATCTGAAGGGAAGCCTGGCAGTAAGGCAGAACACATTAGCCCGACTGGAGAAGCACGGCTAACGGTAGACTTCCTGAAGAGACACGATAGAAATGCACGATTAGGCAATCCATGGCCTGGTACCCAAAGATACTGGAGAGTTTGGGCTGATGCTTTTGAAGATGTCCAGGTGGGATAAGGCAGGTGAAGAAGTTAATGAGTACATACTGGACGGCAGAATAACCTTGAGACAAATATCTGTAGAACAAAAGGTTAATGTGTTGAAAGGAAGGAACCTCTGATGTCAAGAAATCTGAGAGCGCAAAGATCCATGCAGCGGTTGCCGTGAACCATCAGCGGGGACGGTGCAGGAGACGGCTTGTTCTGTGGACTCTTATTACATGACCTAGGTCTGGCACAGGGGTGGAAAATGGGCAGTAATGGACTCTGCTCTTCTGGCTACGGAGAGAATGCAGAGCATAGAGAATGCAGAACCGAGGCAGAGACAAGATGTGACGAAACCGAAGCGTAGGACAGGATGGCATCTTAACTTCAGGGTGATACCTTGGAGGCAGGGAGTTCCTTCTATTAGAGTAGGAAGATGAACAATGCGAAATGAATACGTAGAGCTAAGAACATGAGTCGTAAATGGGGCAGAGCGAGATTGTAGGCGCAGCCTGACAGACTAAAGAGCGAGCTGGACTGGTTGAAGGTGGAGGCTGAAATGAAGCAGAATGAATGATTATAAGGTTTAGGTGGGATGTGGAAACCATCGAATTCCTGAATGGAAACAGTTGCAAGAGGCAGTTATGAATAATAGAGGCCTATGGAGTGAGTAGCTTGAGAAAGAAGAGGTATTGTTGTGACCGAGTTGGAAAGAGAGAATGTAAAGATTTGAGTCGTGTCAGACTCAGCGCTGAGCAACTCGAGCCCCCAAAGAATGGCTGTAATGACAGTGAGATTAGAATAGACTCGAACCCTGATCAATTCAAGAGCGGGAGAATGATTTGTTCAGTTGTTGAAGCACTCTTACATGTGAAGGCGTAGTAAAGATTGAGTGCTGCCTTAGTGTGAATGCAGTGGAATGAACTGAAGAGAGAATGAGATGGAGACTCGAGCTCTGTGACTTGAGATTGTTCTGACGAGAAACAGAAGAGTAGCTGCTGAGAGACTAAGGTCTGTGGATAGTGGAGGTTCGTTTTGAGAGGGACGCCCGCTATGAGATGCAGACTGAGAGGTAGGTCCTCGATGAGGGAGTGTATGACATGAGGAATGACTGAGAAAAGAGTTCGAATGGAATGAAGGATGATTGAGGGTAGGGTTGGATGGTATGAGGGATGATTAAGGGAAGGGATGAATGGGATGAGGGATGATTGAGGGAAGGGTTGAATGGGATGAGGGATGATTGAGGGAAGGGTGGTAGCGTAGATAGCTGACTGAAATGGAATGAATGAGGCGGCGATGGCCGAGAACTGACCAGAGAATAAGCTCTGAGAAGAGAGCTTGACAAGAGGTGGCATAGAAGCCTGGAGCGAAAGTGCTAAGACCATGAGCGGAATGGTATGAACTGAAGTGAAATGACGAGTTGGAAGAGTGTAGCAAGAGGGAAGGAATACTAGCTAAATAGCTGAGTGACATGAAATGAGCTAAAATTAGAGGGAGATTGCTCGCACGTGAGCGTGTGAAGTAGGCCTGCATGGACTGACTTAAGATGGCGGCACTAAGAATCGACACTAAGCATGGGCAAGCTGTGCGAAAACCCTTGTGGGCATAATAAAATAGCATGGTTGATGTATAACAAGCTAGCACGACAGAAAGCTGTGAGTGAACGAGATAGAATAGCTTAATTGTGACTAAAAAGAAGCACACTCAAGCAACAGATTACGTGGCTGGTTAACAGAAGAGTGAGCAAGAGGGAATGACGCTAGCTAAAGTAAGACATGACAAGAAGCTGGTATTAGACGAAAATCGACAGTGTGAGACTGAGCGTTGATAAACGTGTGTGGTAAAACAGCGTCACTATGTGTGACATGAGCTGTGAAGCGAAAGGCCTAAACTATCAGAGATAGCGAGCTTTAGATAAGAACTTGACAAGTGTAAGCTAGACTAGCTTAAAAACAGATTTACCTAAGCACACGTGAAGACCAATGAGATGTGAAGTGCATAGGCTACCTGATGTGATCAATCGAGGCAGAAATGTCAAGAATACTATCTTAGAGAACGAATGTGATGGAGTAGCACTAGCAAACATGGATAACTGATGGGACTGTGGTGGCGTCGAAAGGTAGCTAGAATGCCAACTAGAGTGAACAGCTGATTTGCATCTAGCAATATACTTCAGTGTTGAATGAAGTGCATAACTAGCTTAGAAAGATGGCCGCCAGACAATAAAAGAATAACGAGCTAGCATGATTATGGAATAGCGAAAGCCAGACTAAAGCTCTGAGCGCGGCATGACTGAATGAAAGTAACCATGGGAGCCGATGTGATGCAACCACTGTTGAGGACCTATGAACGTGAGAGGGTAGTTGATGAAATTACCAGACAGCACGTGGAAGCATAAACTAGATTAGAGAAGCATTGTGAAAATAAGAAAAGCTTAAATAGTATAGAGAATATAGCTTCAGTGTAAATAATCAACTAGCTTGAATTAGAAAAGCATAGCGGACGTAGCAGAGAGCTTAAAGTGGAATCATGAAGCTGAAAGGAGCTGGCTGGAACAAAAAGAGACAACAAAAATACACATTGGGTGTTGGGGAAGGGGCGGGGATCAGGGAGGGGATGGAGGGATGAAGGGATGTATGTGCATGGGGTTTGAGTGCAGCCTGAGCAGGCTGAAAACAGACATGAAAGAAAATATACATTTGGTGTTGGGGAAGGGGCGGGGTTCAGGGAGGGGGATTAGGGTGGGTGAAAGTGATAGAGCAGAAGCGAGAACTGGATAAGAAGGCTCTTTGACCTGCTGTAACTGCAGCCTGTTGCAGTACTCATAGAACCAGGTTACGTAGCGTAACTAATATTCTGGTAGGAGGGCAGAGCACAAGAAGCCGTCTGACAGATATGGCGAAATAAAGAGAAAAAGATGGGATGAAGGGATGAAGGGATGAATGTGCATGGGGATTGAGTGCAGCTGAGTAGGTAGAAGAAATACAGAAATAAATGAATTGATCTGATTGATATCATACTGAGCGGAAGACCAGGCTTGAGGGGAGATATGACCTGGCTCCCTCCGCCAGAGGGAGCTGAAGCGCTGAGGTGAGTCTGAAGCGCCGAGATGCGGGTGAGCGCGATGACGTCATTGGCTGCGCGCCGGGTTGTGAACCAGGAAGTGCTGAGCTAGCGCCATGGCTAGGGCTGGCAATGGAAGCGGCGAAAGAGGATTTCTACCTTTACTGCACGCGTTGCGGGCCGGTTGCCGAGACTTGATGGTTCATCTGCGGGGAGAGGAGAGGCCGCAAGCTCGGGGCGGGTGCCAGCTGCTGCTTTGGCGGGAGCGAAGACGGCTGGTGAGCGGGCGCTGGGCCGCTGAAGCTTCCGGACAAATCGAGCGATCCGGGCCGGAGAAGGGGATAAATACGTGGCCCCGATTACTTCGGAGCTGACGACTGTGAATAGCTGATCTGAAGCCTGTGAAGGAGGCGAAGCTTGATGCTGGTTTGTCGGGAACTGGGAGAACCATCGCCTTGAGAAGAAATGAGGACTGGACAGGTCAGTGTTCAAGCCTGGTAGCTCAGCGAGTCGGGATGTGTTAAAGATGCTTGCTAGCGGCGTGAGCGTGTGTCTCTGAGAGACAGTCTCTCTGTCGAGAGATCTGAGACAAGACGTGTTGTTAGGAAAGGGCGGTTTAAGTAGAGGCTTCTGGGTAATTGGAGGTGTGTCCGAGAAGGCGAACGAGGTGTGGTTTCCTGATGCAAAAGGGGCTGTGGTCCTGCTCCTGAAACTTCGTTAATTTCATTAACTCCCATTGTTGGAGCAGACAGTGTGTTGTCGTATCAACCACAACAATAGGATCAACCAATTTAGTTTATAAACTGGCCAGAACAGATCCAGGTTTCACCCCAGGGCAAGACGAAACAATAAGAAACAGCAGATGTGACTTATCTCATCAAATTGAAAATTACTTTTGGATAAAAGTCAAAGCTTCTCAAGCTTCTCAAACCATGTCCAGATGAAAACTTCAAAATATTACATTGCACTAAATACTCACAGGCATAAAATACAGGGGGTAGGGAGGTTACAACCCCCCTATTATTTGAACTTGTTAATTTGAACCCCTCAATATTTTGGACGAATATTTGGATGAATATTGATGTTTATTTTTTGTTAAATTTTAAATGTCATGTTTCTACAACGTTGATACCTGGGCTCGAAATAATTGATTGCTGATACTGATAACTGATAATAGGGTCAGTTGTGCCTGTGATGTTTCCTGTGCACTCATTCCGATCTCACGGTTCTGTTTGTCTGTGTCGCTGGTGAGAGATTAGTAAAAAGAGAATACTGCTCTGACTGTTACTATAAAGAGGGCAAGCAATAATCAACCAACAATATTAGGTTTTGATCAAAAAAGGGAAAGATCTGTAACAAACAGTGGTAACCAAAGTTACGCTCTTGACTTAGCCTTTTTCTCTTTCAGATCTGCAGACGTTTGACAAGCACAGCTCGAGTCTGGGCGGCCCGTTCTTGGCAGTGAACCAAACTGATGACATCATGGTGACCTACCGCACACATGGGGTTCCCATTCGCATTTACCCTCTCCCTGTGTCTCAGGTGCAGTACGTGGCCCGTGAGCTGGACAGAGTGACCGGTGGACCCAACACTGTCGTGATCGTAGGTGTCTGGGCTCACTTTGGTAGCTATCCCATGGAGCTTTACTGTCAGAGACTTCTGAACATTCGCAGAGCAATTCTACATTTGTTCATTAGAGCTCCAGGCACCAAAGTGATCATCCGAACTGGCAACATGAAGTACATGAACTTGTTTTATAGTGTGACTAACAGTGACTGGTACTCGCTGCAGCTGGACAAACTGCTCCGCGCTGTGTTCAAAGACACCGGGGTTTTTCTGTTGGAATCATGGGAAATGGTCCAGGCTCATTATCTTCCTCATGAGATTCACCCAGGACCAGAGATCATCAAACTCATGGTGGACCAAGTGCTGTCGCTCACATGTCCTGAGACCAGACACTGACTGTTGGGAAAATCTCTTTTTAAGGGGCTAATTCCTTTTTGTACAATATCTGATAAAAACAAACTATGAAGCGCCTGAAAATGTTAAAGATAAAAATCATGTTGTGTTTCCTATTTAGAGTCATTAAGCCTCTGGGATGAATCAGACTCAGTTTCTGTCACAATGTTACCCATTTTGTCCATTCCATTTTTCCTCCCAGCCTCTCACTGTGTCTCCTGTTCCAGCCCACTTTTGGCCCACTACCTGTTTTTCCTGCCCAGCAATCTCCACACCCGAGCACTCAGCTGTATGCCATTGCTCCCAATCTCATCTCACACTATATAAGCTCCCTCAGTATTAGCATCTTTGCTAGTTTGTCATCTCCTGTCGAAGAGAGTTATCTTATGTCTATGGAATATTTGTCTGCCTGTTTTTGGACTTTGAATCAACCTTGGGTAAATCTGTTTTCCTTCAGTTTATTATGGACAATTTAAAGAGAAACTAAACTCAGAATCCACTTTTTTTCACTGTTAAACTGTGTATATGGGGTCAAAATTGAATTATCTACTGTTTCACGGCAGACGAGCCGCCTAGATGGTTTGTCTGAACTCCTCCTTCTGACATCGCTGCTGCAGAGAGTTTGAAAGGGATCACTCGCTAAACACCAACAACTGCAGTCAGTTAGCTCAGCTTGATGAGCGAGTGGTGCGAGGTCCAGCCGCCTGTACAACGATGCGTTGGTTCGAAACTCATGCCAGTGGCAAGTTTATCATTGTCGTTTTTCATTTTCATTTGTAGAAAATACTCACATCATACGATACGATCATGTGCGTATCGTATGTAGACTAAAGCAAAGGTTTAATACATAATTTGTTTTGTAAAGTAAATATAAAAGGAATCTTGACGTGCAAGTTTGCTTCTTTGCACGTCAAGGAAGCTGTAGTGCTGCAGACTACAGCTTCCTCATCTCACGTCAAGACCTGGACCGCTCCAATACAAAACTCACATTCACCAGGCTCGCTGTTCATATTTAGTTCTGTCAATCAAAGTCTGTTCACACCCACTGGGCGTCTCTTAAAAGGCCTCCAGGCATCTCCCACTTTTGTGAGTCTGTTTGAGGTTCAGTTGTGGGCGGAGTTAGTCTCTGAACGCCTGTTTAGCTGAACTTTTAGTGTTTTTTTTTAGTTGTCTTTTTAAAGTCCTTGTTTAAATAAAGACTGTTAACTAGCCTGCTTGTGTTGCATTTGGGTCCTGAAATACCATTGTGATAGTTTCGACTGTAAACTGACAAATAAAAAAATGTATCTAGGGTCATTTATGTCTCAGATGTCAACAGCAGCTTTACCAATCCTTAGAATTACCACAAAAACATTTAGGCGTAAATTAGATTGTGTTTTTCTTTTGCTTGGAGAAAGTTCTCACTTCTGATCGGAGCCTCTGAGTCTCAGAAGCTAAAACTACAGAGACACAGCTTCACAAAACTTCAGACATCTGCCTGAGACTAAGGACAGAAGGAGAGTCTAAGGACAGAAGAAATATTTAAGGACAGGTCATGCTACGACACATATCCCCATACAGAGGTCACAAAACAATACATATGTATGTTGCAGTACATTTCTAAGGTGGATATTAACAAAATCCTAAACTTAACTAACTCTATAACCCAGAACTAAACTAAACTTACCCATTTTGTAAGTTCAGACGTAAAGTTAGCCATTAAACCCAAAGAAAATGTCCCAAACACTTGTCTATTAGACGCTATATTAGTGTCTCTAATAATAGACAGAAGAAGAGTTAGAAACATGCTCATGACAGAATAATAGTGAGCTGCAGGAGAGACTTTTATTGGTTTACAAAGCTCTTAATGGTCTTAGTCCTATTTATTTATCTGATTTGCTTTTATCACATGAGCCCTCTCTGACCCTCAGGTCCTCAGGTCGTAATCTTTTAACTGTTCCAAGAGTTTAAACTAAAACTTACGAGTTTCTGTGGCTCCGTGTGTGGACCTGAAGACCTGAGGACTTGAAGACCTGAGGGCCTGAAGACCTGAAGACCTGAAGACCTGAGGACTTGAAGACCTGAGGGCCTGAAGACCTGAAGACCTGAAGACCTGAAGACCTGAGGACCTGAAGACCTGAGGACCTGAAGACCTGAGGACCTGAAGACCTGAGGACCTGAAGACCTGAGGACTTGAAGACCTGAGGACCTGAAGACCTGAGGACCTGAAGACCTGAAGACCTGAGGGCCTGAAGACCTGAGGACCTGAAGACCTGAGGACCTGAAGACCTGAAGACCTGAAGACCTGAGGGCCTGAAGACCTGAGGACCTGAAGACCTGAGGACCTGAAGACCTGAAGACCTGAAGACCTGAGGACCTGAAGACCTGAAGACCTGAGGACCTGAAGACCTGAAGACCTGAGGACCTGAAGACCTGAGGACCTGAAGACCTGAAGACCTGAGGGCCTGAAGACCTGAAGACCTGAGGTTTTCTGGTTTCGTCTAAAGTTTGTCTTTGTGTTTTTTCTGTGAACGTTGGTGGGTTTTTATCTGTTGTGTTTTGGTGAAGCACTTTGTTCTTTGAAATGTATGAAAAGTGATAATAACATGTTGTATTTACATAAACCTTTACCCCCTCTCTCTCTTCTCCTTTCTCTCTCATCCCTTTCTCTCTCACTCTCTTTTACTCTAGCTCCTTTCTCTTCTCCTTTTTCTCTCTCATCCCTTTCTTTCCCTCCCTCTACCCCCCTCATCCCTTTCTTTCTTCTCTTTCTCTCTCTCATCCCTTTCTCTCGTCTCTTTTCTCTCTCTTATTCCTTTCCATCTCTCCCTCTCTCCTTTTTCTTTCATCACTTTTTTCTCACTCCCTTTACCCTCTTTCTCTCTCTAATCTCTTTCTCTCTTCTCCTTTCTCTCTCTTATTCCTTTCCACCTCTCCCTCTCTCCTCTTGCTCATCTCTTTTTCTCACTCCCTCTACACCCTTTCTCTCTCTCTCTCTCTCTCTCTCTCTCTCTTTCTCATCCCTTTCTCTCTTCTCTTTCACTCTCTCATCCCTTTCTTTCTCACGCTCTCTTTTACTCTAGCTCCTCTCTCTTCCTCTCTCTCTCATCCCTTTCTTTCTTCTCTTTCTCTCTCTCATCCCTCTCTCTCGTCTCTTTTCTCTCTCTCTTATTCCTTTCCATCTCTCCCCCTCTCCTTTTTCTTTCATCACTTTTTTCTCACTCCCTCTACCCCCTTTCTCTCTCTCTCTCTCTCTCTCTCTCTCTTTCTCTCATCCCTTTCTCTCTTCTCGTCTCTCTTTCACTCTCTCTACCCCTTCTTTCTCGCTCTCTTTTACTCTAGCTCCTCTCTCTCTCATCCCTTTCTTTCCCTCCCTCTTTCCACTTCTCTCTCTCTCTCCTAACTCAGACAATTTCAAACTAGATCAATGCGACTCAGAAACGTAACTTGAATGAATCACAGTCAGTGCATTAATATGACAGCCCTGATACAAACAAACACTGAGCCTCTCTAATAACTCGTTGTATTTACATAAACCTCTCTAATAACACGTTGTATTTACATAAGCCTCATTAATAACATGTTGTATTTACATAAGCCTCTCTAATAACATGTTGTATTTACATAAGCCTCATTAATAACTCGTTGTATTTACATAAACCTCTCTAATAACATGTTTGTGCAGATCTGTGTGTGCTTTCTAACAATGAGCAGAACCAGTAGAGCAGCCTCAAATGTATATCTTCTCTTCTCATGAACAAAAAACATATTTTATTACAGGATTAAAGTGATCGGAGCGTTCATTAAGCTGCAGTTTTCTCACAGAGGTGTGGACGCAGGTCAGAGCTCAGAAAAAGTAAATAAATATGACGTTCAGACTTTGCTTTGTCAAATCAAAATTTAAGATTTGTATTTTGTCCCAAAGGACGTTAGTGTCAGAACTGGATCTGTGCATTTGTAATAATAATAATAAATAAATAATGATCCAAACGAGCGGTGTATGTTACAGAGTCATAATCCCTTGATCCTGTTCAAACACACCTCGTACAAATGTGACCAAAGGAGGAGCTTTTGGAGATTAAAGTCTGAGCTGCAACAATCACAGACGATTCACTGGACTGACGCTCAACACAGAGACTCTCTAAAGGTACAGACACTTTCATCCTGTATTTATATCGTCTTCATTTATTTATTTATTAAGGATAGCCTCTTGAGATGCCAACTCTTTTTCGAGGGGGTCCTAAAACATAAAATAATTTAACACAAAACAATTACAGCAGCATACATCCACATGACAGTAACATACAGACACAAGACATCCTGCTCTTCACAGCTTTGCCCCACAACCATCCTCATTTTACAGTTACACAATTCAGATACAGAAATACCAATTTAAGACATGTCATTACTTTGGTTTAGACAAATGACATTAACATGGTATCTAAAAATCCAACATCATTTAGACCTGGCAACTCAGTCTTATTTTAAGAAGTTGTAGATTAGTAGTTTTTAGCTTTTCATACAAAGCTGATTTATACCGTTGAAGTGAAGTTATAGACCTGATCTCGGAATGCAAGTTGTTCCAATCAGATGTGGCTTTAAAGCAGAATGCACCAGAGGGAACTCTAAAATATGTTTCTGAGAGAATACGAAGACCTAAAAGGCACCATGTGTTGCTTTAAATAATATGGAAAGTCAAAATGTACACATCTGAACACAAATATTAACCAATGGAATTGTCTTCTTGCCTTTGGCTGTAGCCAGTTTAGTGACTCATATAACAGACAGTGATGAGTAAAGTAATTACATCTAAGCACAAATCTACAAAGTGAATTCATAAGTGTAGTTAAGGGCTTAAGAACTGTGGGCCTCATTCATGAAACGTTCTTACGAACAAATTTTAAGGGCTGTTTACGAACATTTTTGGCATTCACAAAATTTGTTCTGAACGGAAAATGTTCGTCTGTAAGAACAAATCCTACGAACACTGAGGAGCACTCGTAAGAACAAAAAAATCAGCTGTTTCAGAATTGTATTTCTTAAATAGTTCAGTCAAAATTGTAATTCCTACATGATTGTAGGTTATGTATTTTTATATTATTATTATTATTATATGTAAAACAATTTTAGAAACAAAAAAAGTCATCACTCGTGCTAAAAATGACTCCTTTAATAAATCTGCAGCAGCCTGTCCCAGCCTCAGAGCCTCTGTGTTCTGACCCCACAGGACTCAGGACCCTGTGTCCCCCCAGGACCAGAGCGCACGGTGCTCTGACTGTGCTTCCCCGCTACAGCCGCTGATCCCCCCTCCCCCGCTCCCCCCACACGCTCGTTCTACCGCGACATATAAACGGCAAAAGCCCAGTGTTATTTCAATACATTTGTGATGTGAATATGTTTCCTCTGAGTGTGTTCATGTGAGTTTGGACATTTTTAAAAGACGCTGAAGTTTTTAATCAGCGAAAGCGCTGCTTCCTTTCTTCCTCCTCCGGAGCAGCGCTTCCTTCTCCCAGCTCCGCTCCAGCAGAAATCTTGTGAATGACGCGCTGTGTCCGGCCCATTTTGCCATATAAGGAAGTATGCATTATTCATTTTTATGTAAATAACCGTTCGTAGCTGGAGTTTGGTGAATTTGGCGTAAAGGCTGTTAGGAAGGAATTTGGCTCGTTACGAACTCGTCATGAATCACACGTAGAGTTTTAGCAGCAGCTTCTTAAAGTGGAAGTTACGCACAGATTTTACGAAGATTTTCATGAATGAGGCCCTGTGTCTGTAGCATTTTGATAAATGATATCTCCATAGTCAATGAAAGGTAAGACAAGTCCTAATATCTTTAGTGAAACAATTCATTGATCTGTAGAGCTGACCCAGAAGTGCATGGGCTTTATTGGCTATATAGTCAATATGTGAGTTCTGAATCAACCCATAGTCCAAGATATTTAAATGTTTCTGTGTTCTGAAGAATAGTTTTGTTGGAATAATAGATAGAAAGATTCTGTTGATTTGTTCCTAAATGTTTTCTAAACAACATACTATATGTCTTTTTACTATTCATAGTGAGATTATTTTGACACAACCAGGTTTGTATGCTTTCAAAATCATGTTGGAGTGATTCCTGAATGTTACTAAGATTTTTGTGTGGAAAATAAATTACAATTTATAACGACACTGACAGAGAGGAAGACGAAAACATGTGGAACAGACCCGTTTACTGTTAGTGAGCAAAGATGCAAACTGGTGGGCTGAATAGCGCGGCTGTCCCGGGGTTTTCAAGAGACGCAGACGTGCATTATCAGTAAAATATCGCAAAACTCAATTTAACGAACGGTGAGTGACTCCAGATCCATGTACAGTTACCTCCTGAATGTTAGTGTGACGTTAGTGAGTGTCTGATATTCAGTGGACTGATATTTGATGGAAAAAACTCGTGACATTTAGAATTTTGTGCTGCAGAACTTCTATAGGATAAAACAGCTACAGTCTGATAATAAATATAAACAACTCCTGCTTGTATGTGACAGGTACAAGAGGAAATCAGGTAAACAGTGGCAGAAAAGCAGAAAAACTACTTTCTCCAGCTCTTGGTGTTTCTCTATATTTATTTATTTATTTACATATTTATTCACACTTGTAGTGTTTAAATATGTATTTATTCTTATATTTGTTTTGATTTATTATAAAGTCATTTTAGTCCTCCATAAACACTGCCAAAATTAAATATTGTTGAAGAGAGTTGTGTTTCTACCTCAGTCCATTTAAAATGCACTTTTACTGTAAATAATGTTAATGATGAAATAGGATGACCATACCTCAGATCTCAGAAGCTAAGCAAGTCAGGGCCTGGTTAGTACTTGGATGGGAGACCAGGAGCCACAGTGGGACGACAGGAGTGGACTGTTGTTGTGTCCTTGGGCAAGACACTTAACTCACACTGCCTCAGTGTCTGTTACACTGGTGAGTGGATCCTGATTGTAAAGCACTTTGAGTGCCTTGTAAGGTGGAAAAACACTGTATAAATAGAGACTATTTACCGTTTAGGGATGTCAAGATTATCAGGTTAATCAATAATCCTGAAGATTCAAGTTCCAATATAATCGCAAAAAAAATAATAATAATAATTGTGATTGGGTGCACGGTGGCAGAGTGGTTAGAGCTCTGGCTTCCCAATAAGGACGGACCATATCAACATCTCACTATCTCTCTGGGTGGAGTTTGCATGTTCTCCCCGTGTCACCGTGGGTTTTCTCCGGTTTCCTCCAAAAACATGTATGTTTAGGTTCATTGGGCATCACTGTAAATTTCCCTTAGTGAGTGAATGAGAGAGTGAATGTTTGTCTGTCTAACCCTGCGACGAGTTGGCCACTGTCCAGGGTGTTCCCCGCCTAAGGCCCAAAGTCACTGGGATAGGCTCCAGTCACCTGCGACCCCTAACGGGATTAAGCGGTAGAAAATGAATGAATGAATAATTGTGACAATTTAAGAAGCAAAATCAACAGCCTTTTTAGTTTATTCTATAAAAACAGAACAAAATATCAGCTCCAGTGTAAAGATGTGTTATATCAGATAAATACAATGTTTTTATTCATTTTTACTACACTACACTGTACTAAGTACACTTGTGATTTAGCCTGTTATAGATATACTGTATGTTTCCAAAGATCGACCATTACTGGACTTGTTTGTCACAGCAGAAGGTTAAATACAAATGTCAGTATTGCTTCAACCCAATCTTAATATTGAAATGGCAACATTTATTAATTTTGTTTTATCATCTCTAAAGGCTTCTAAATGTTTCTGCCACCTTTAACATTTTGTATTCAGAAGTTTAATTTCATAAAATTGGTCAAAAACTAGAGGAAAAGTGATGTTTTAGACAAAGAGAACACGAGAAAATTAAAAATGTCGTAATAAGTGCAATCATGAATCATTTTGTCTGACAATAATCACAATAAAACAATTTCATATCGTGACATCACTAATGAAAGACACTACTCAGGTCAACACACAGAAAATAACATCCTTATTGTGTAACTTTTGTAGTTTTTGTCTGTTTTTGTACAAATCAGCATCATGTTTGTGTGGATGTTAGTTTCAGTTTTATCCAGGAGGATTTCACAGAACTGGGCTTTACAAAACCAGGCTCCTACAGAACTAATGAAACATTTACTTTCTTCAGGAGCTGAAGCTTCAGGATGAAGATGGGAAAACTTGCAGCAGACAAACGGACAGTGTTTGTCTTCCTCGTCTTGGTCACTTGGTCAACTTCTGTCTTTCTCCTCCGCAGCTACACAAAGGTAAAGAAAAAACTGTTACCTGCATTTGTCAGGGGTTGTTTTAACACCGTCTGCCTTTACTTATGCTGCAGGTCTGTTATGTTAAGGCTATGGTTAAAGTTAAACTAAGGTTAAGGCTCAAATCTCTCTGTGTAAAGAGACAGTCCAGCTCATTAGGTAAAAAGCCTTATCCGCTCTCTGTAGCTAAAGTGTGGTCTCCTGTTACAGATTTATAAACTATGGATTCAAAGCAGCACTTGTCCCTCACTGTGTCCTTATTTTGAGAGAGCAGAAGAACGTGAGTCCGGTCTGGATGCAGCTCTCTAACTCAGTAGGTTTTATGTAAAAGTGCAGCTCCATTTTCAGCTTTGAAATGTTTCCGTCAAAACAAAATACAATTTGTCAATAAAGATTAATGTAACCTCTGCGACCAAACCTGTTTGGCAAAGTGTGACCTTAGAATAGATTTTAAGATATTTTATCATGTTACTTGTTTTTGTGAGATTGTATCATCTTAAGGTTCCAGTGTTGTGTGAAGATCTTCTCTCCCATGGCAAAGTAGTGTAACCAGCCTCTTATCTCCAATCAGTCAAGCTCCACACAGCTTTAGTTTGAGTTTATAATTCACACTTTCCTCCTTCAGCCGTGTTTGTGTTTGTTCTGACTCTATGCTCGATCACATGATGCGACTCCACAGCCGTGTTGTGTCTCTGTTCTTGTGACATGATACAACTGTGAGACAAAGTGTCCTAATCCACCTAATTCGACCAAGAGAAGTGAACATCTGTAGCTTGTGTTTCTTGACTTATTTAAAATTGTGAAAGATTTGAAACTCTTCTAGTGTGACGCCGGTGCAAGAGAAAGTCATAACTGCAGACCTATAAGATTATCTTCTTTAAGTAGGAAAAACTTCCAAAGCTGGTCGAGAATGGCCGAGCTAAACTCCTTGCCAGTTTAATACAGTCTCAAGTTGTAGTAGTGGCCGTTCATTTGGTGCTGTAGCGAGAAAATCCCTCAATCCAGAAAGCAAACATCAGCCCATCACACACTGAAATCACTACGGCCCATCACACGCTGAAACATCACTACGGCCCATCACACGCTGAAACATCACTACGGCCCATCACACACTGAAACATCACTACGGCCCATCACGCACTGAAACATCACTACGGCCCATCACACGCTGAAACATCACTACGGCCCATCACACACTGAAACGTCACTACGGCCCATCACACACGGAAACATCTCTACGGCCCATCACACACTGAAACATCACTACGGCCCATCACACACTGAAACATCACTACGGCCCATCACACACTGAAACATCACTACAGATGATGAAGACAAACATAAAACCAACATTGGCTTACGTGGAGTTGTTCTCTGAGCTGTATCTTTGTTCTCAGGGCTACAACTTCTTGACAGCGCCTTGGTACAAAACAACCAGCTTCACACAACCGCCTTTTGCTGTGAAAACCCGAGCTCCAGAGCCTGAGGTCCAGAGGTGCAGCTTCAAGTATCTCCCTCCAGCTCACATAGAAGAAGGCCGCAGACTGCTGGACTCCATAACCTGGCCTGAAACTCTGCCTCTGCCCAAACCCTTTTCACTGAATCTAACAACCAGTGGCCCCAAAAGCACGTTCTACATTGAGCCTGAAGCAGAAGGCTGGCGTGTGGGCGGTGAGCTGACAGTGAGGATCCAGATGAAGGATTTCTCTGGAAACCCAAAGAGCAGCGGAGGAGACTTTCTCATCGGCAGACTCCACAACCGGGAGCTCGGGGCAGGTGTAGTGGGACAAGTGCAGGACCACCTCAACGGGACGTTCACCGCTGTGTTTCCTCTGCTGTGGAACGGGACGGCCAGTGTGGACGTGAGTCATTCTTTTGGTTTTATCATCTCTGCTGTGAATTGTTCTGACTAAATAATGAACAGTCGACAAATATTAATCCAACTTCCATAGGCAGGTGCACGTGTGTGAAAAGAGCAAAAAAGGGCTTACTGTAATAATTGTGGGAAGAGTTGAAAAATAGAAAAAGTACGACATGAAATCGGCAACATTTTTTGTGAGTAGATGCTCAGGCTCAAGTTGTTGAAGCAGTTCTGACTCGTCTAGTGTAGATTGATGATTCTGAAAATATGCGCCTTTGCCAACGCTACGCGCTGCTTCAGCTCCTGGTGTAAATTCTGGGTCACACTCTCCACACACAGACAGCATCACAGGTGCATGAAGCGACACAAACAACAGTTGTTTAGTGGGACTCATTCTTTGAACTGGTGTTGATGTTTTGCAGGTGACTCTGGTGCAGTCGAGTGAGTCCATCAGCGTCCTAAAGCGTCTGACGGAGCAGAATCCCGACAGGATCGACTTTGGCAGTGACTTTAGGTCTGGATCAGTCAAGGAAACAACCACATGTAACGTGTGTCTGGACCCACTCAAAGGTCCGCTGTGTAACTACAGCGACCCCAGCACTGGAGAGCAATGGTTCTGTTACAAACCCAAGACTCTGGACTGTGGCAAACGAGTCAACCATTTTATCGGAAATATCAAAACAATAATCAGCAAGGAAGAAGAAGCTCTGTTCCAAACGTATGATTGACATTTTGGTTGAGTTGATTTCATTTACAGCAGAACACTTTGTGAAAAGTCAAGTCTCAGATAAATCAAAAGAACGTTGTATATTTGTGTTTTAGGGGCGTCAACCTGATAGCCTCTCTCAAAGCCGTCGGAAGTAACACGGTGACGGTTTTGTCAAAAGCAGGTATTGTGCATAATGTGACTATAAACCTAATGTAGACAAATATGATTCATAAACATTGTATCTAAAATCTGACTGTAAATGTGTTTGTTTGAGGCGAGTCACAAGAGATGAGTTTCAAACCTGCTGGATATTATTTCAACAACATCTGGCGACCGCTAAGTGGCCCTGCAGTTCGCCAGTTCAACAACGCCTCAGCCATCACGGCCTGTCTAAAGGGAAAACAACTGCATATGTTTGGAGACTCCACCGTCAGACAGTACTACAGCTACATCACTCAAAGTCTAAAGAGTAAGTCCAGTCACGTGGCAGAAAACTGGTTTAGAAACTGTAAATAGCAGGATTAATATTGATAGAATACAGAAGAAACCTGTTTTATACAAATTAATAAATCTGTTCTGTTCAAACGACGATGGTAATGTGTTTATCAGAATCAGATTCAGAAAAACTTTTATTGCCATTGTCAGTGAACAAAACAAAAATGAAGACAAAATGAAGGTTGTTGGAGCAGACAGTGTGTTGTCGCGTCAGCCACAGCAATAGGATCAATTAAATTAGTTTATGAACTGGCCAGAACAGATCCAGGTCTCACCCCAGGGCAGGGAGGAACAGTAAATACTGTGACTCATCTGCATCAAATTGAAAATGACTTTTGGAAAAAGTCAAAGCGTCTCAAGCTTCTTAAAGGGGCACTGTGTAAGATTGAGAGGAATTTTAATTATCACTTATAGTCCACAAACATTTAAATCATATTTATTCTTTACAACATGAATACTTAAGAGAGCACTGTTAACCAATCCACATCAATTGTGATACATTTATACTTATTTGAAATGTTTTATTACGGCCGAATGTGAATATTGACGCTAGATGTCACCATGGTATTAGGCAAAATACACTGGATATGCTCCCCCTGGGGTCCAAAAGTGGACAATACTTGGATCACTTTGTTTATTTTTTTTTTTTCTTACACAGTGCCCCTTTAGACCTTGTCCAGATGAAAACTTCGAAATAATGTATTGCAGTAAGCTCACAGGCTTAAAATACATGGGTAGGGGGGGTTATAACCCCCTTAATATTTGGACTTGTTCATTTTAACCCCCTCAATATTTCAGACTATGTTTATAACAATTTTAAATGTTTAAATGTATGCAAGCGTCTGTTGATGTGTGTACCTTTAGCTCACACACACATGCGCTAGAGGCTGACGTACATCAAGTCATGAACAGAAACAGCAGCACCAGTATTTCTGTCTTATTACTGTTGCTTTCCTGATGTATAATAATGTATGAGACTAGCATAAGCACACAGAGTCCACACACTAGTCGACCTCTTGAGATAGTTTTGACTGAATACTAACCACGACTTAACTAAATATTTTCATAACAGGCAGTGGACGCAACATCGATTTATACTACTGCAGTAACACATTTACATCTGATCGATGGACAACACAGGCATTTGCCCCATGATAGAATCTCGACTCCCCCAAAGTTGAAACCAAAGTTACGCCCTTGACTAAGCCTGAGCCACTTTCTCTTTCAGACCTGCAGACGTTTGACAAGCACAGCTCGACTCAGGGTGGCCCGTTCTTGGCTGTGAACCAAACTGATGACATTATGGTGACCTACCGCACGCACGGGTTTCCCATTCGCATTCGTCCTCTCCTTGTGTCTCAGGTGCAGTATGTGTCCAGTGAGCTGGACAGAGTGGCCGGTGGACCCAACACTGTCGTGATCGTAGGTGTCTGGGCTCACTTTGGTACTTATCCCATGGAGCTTTACTGTCAGAGACTTCTGAACATCCGCAGAGCAATTCTACATCTGTTGATTCGAGCTCCAGGCACCAAAGTGATCATCCGAACTGGAAACATGAAGTCCATGAACCTGCCTATTAGTGTGACTAACGGTGACTGGTACGCACTGCAGCCAGACAAACTGCTCCGTGCTGTGTTCAAAGACACTGGAGTTTTTCTGTTGGAATCATGGGAAATGGTCCAGGCTCATTATCTTCCACATAACCTCCACCCAGGACCAGAGATCATCAAACTCATGATGGACCAAGTGCTGTCGCTCACCTGTCCTGAGACCAGACGCTGACTGTTGGGAAAAATTCTGTAAAATATATTAACACTTAGAGCTAGAACTCACTGCAAGTGTAAAACACGCATAAAACACCGAACGTGAGCATAAAATTGCTTGCGTTTGCTGGCGTATTTTTTAGACAGCAGCTAAAACAATAGAATTCAACCTATTTTTTGACGCTTGACACGAGTGTACGTTCATTTTCCAACCAAAATACATAGAAGGTTTATATTTTCTGTATGATATTTTCCTCAAAATGATTTTAAAAAAGTGAATTTCATTAAATTCTTGATTGTGCTCATTATATAGCTCATTGTTTTTGTGGGACAGTGACAGTTGGTATATGCTTTCCAGTAGTAAGGATAGAAGGAGGTTTTAAAGACAGAAGGAGGCTACTTTATCAGACGTTACTTTATCAGACGTCACTTTATCAGATGTTTCTTCATCAGACGTTACTTTATCGGACGTTACTTTATCAGATGTTTCTTTATCAGACGATACTTTATCAGACGTTTCTTTATCAGACGTTACTTTATCAGACGTTACTTTATCAGACGTTACTTTATCAGACGTTATTTTATCAGACGTTACTTTATCAGACGTTAATTTATCGGACGTTACTTTATCAGACGTTACTTTATCGGACGTTACTTTATCAGACGTTACTTTATCAGACGTTACTTTATCAGACATTACTTATCAGGCGTCACTTTATCAGACGTTACTTTATCAGGCGTCACTTTATCAGACGTTACTTTATCAGACGTTACTTTATCAGACATGTCTTTATCAGACGTTACTTTATCAGGCGTTACTTTATCTGACGTTACTTTATCGGACGTTACTTTATCAGACGTTTCTTTATCAGACGTTACTTTATCAGACGTTACTTTATCAGACGTCACTTTATCAGATGTTTCTTTATCAGACGTTACTTTATCGGACGTTACTTTATCTGACGTTACTTTATCAGATGTTACTTTATCGGACGTTTCTTTATCAGACGTTATTTTATTAGACGTTTCTTTATCAGACGTTACTTTATCAGACGTTACTTTATCGGACGTTACTTTATCAGACGTTACTTTATCAGGCGTCACTTTATCAGACGTTACTTTATCAGGCGTCACTTTATCAGACGTTACTTTATCAGGCGTCACTTTATCAGGCGTCACTTTATCGGACGTTACTTTGTCATACGTTACTTTATCAGACATTTCTTTATCAGACGTCACTTTATCAGACGTTACTTTATCAGACATTACTTTATCAGGCGTCACTTTATCAGACGTTACTTTATCAGGCGTCACTTTATCAGACGTTACTTTATCAGGCGTCACTTTATCAGGCGTCACTTTATCGGACGTTACTTTATCAGACGTTACTTTATCAGACGATACTTTATCAGACGTTTCTTTATCAGGCGTTACTTATCAGACGTTACTTTATCTGACGTTACTTTATCGGACGTTACTTTATCGGACGTTTCTTTATCAGACATTACTTTATCAGACGTTTCTTTATCAGACGTTACTTTATCAGACGTTACTTTATCAGACGTTATTTTATCAGACGTTACTTTATCAGACGTTAATTTATCGGACGTTACTTTATCAGACGTTACTTTATCGGACGTTACTTTATCAGACGTTACTTTATCAGACGTTACTTTATCAGACATTACTTTATCAGGCGTCACTTTATCAGACGTTACTTTATCAGGCGTCACTTTATCAGACGTTACTTTATCAGACGTTACTTTATCAGACATGTCTTTATCAGACGTTACTTTATCAGGCGTTACTTTATCTGACGTTACTTTATCGGACGTTACTTTATCAGACGTTTCTTTATCAGACGTTACTTTATCAGACGTTACTTTATCAGACGTCACTTTATCAGATGTTTCTTTATCAGACGTTACTTTATCGGACGTTACTTTATCTGACGTTACTTTATCAGATGTTACTTTATCGGACGTTTCTTTATCAGACGTTATTTTATTAGACGTTTCTTTATCAGACGTTACTTTATCAGACGTTACTTTATCGGACGTTACTTTATCAGACGTTACTTTATCAGGCGTCACTTTATCAGACGTTACTTTATCAGGCGTCACTTTATCAGACGTTACTTTATCAGGCGTCACTTTATCAGGCGTCACTTTATCGGACGTTACTTTGTCATACGTTACTTTATCAGACATTTCTTTATCAGACGTCACTTTATCAGACGTTACTTTATCAGACATTACTTTATCAGGCGTCACTTTATCAGACGTTACTTTATCAGGCGTCACTTTATCAGACGTTACTTTATCAGGCGTCACTTTATCAGGCGTCACTTTATCGGACGTTACTTTATCAGACGTTACTTTATCAGACGATACTTTATCAGACGTTTCTTTATCAGGCGTTACTTATCAGACGTTACTTTATCTGACGTTACTTTATCGGACGTTACTTTATCGGACGTTTCTTTATCAGACATTACTTTATCAAACGATACTTTATCAAATGATACTTTATCAGATGATACTTTATCAGACGTTACTTTATCAAACGATACTTTATCAGACGATACTTTATCAGACGTTACTTTATCTGACGTTACTTAACAGTTCAGTAGACTAATAAAGCTTAAAGGGGCTGTACTGTGTAAGATTGAGAGGAATTTTAATTATCACATATAGTCCACAAACATTTAAATCATATTTATTCTTTACAACATGAATACTTAAGAGAGCACTGTTAACCAATCCACATCAATTGTGATACATTTATACGTATTTGAAATGTTTTATTACGGGCCGGAATGTGGATTATTGACGCTAGATGGCCTCATGCTTAATAGGCAAAATGCATGTGAATGGCTCCCTCTGGTGTTCAAAAGTGGAAATCACTTTGTTTGTTTGTTTTTCTTACATAGTGCCCCTTTAAACAAATATTAACAAAAAGCAAAAGTGCAGCTTTATACGACTATAATAAAATACTATAATAAAAGACTGCCCGGTCTAAATCTGCAGGTGTCAAACAAGGAAGCGCTTCACACGGTTTTAGGTTCAGACCAGGACCTTTTCTGGACTCACAGATTCTTTAAGAGTTATGGTCGATGTCGAGGCCGATCTAGGTGACTGATATTTTAAGGTTGATAAATATGTTATTCTAAACGCAGCAGGACAAGAAATATTGAATAAAACAAAACAAATAAAAGTAACTATGGCCTAATGAGTGGTTAGAGCTCTGGCTTCCCATTAAGGAGGTTCGACTCCCGGGTCGGATCACAGCAACATCTCACGATCTCTGTGGGTGGAGTTTGCATGTTCTCCCCGTGTCACTGTGGGTTTTCTCCGGTTTTCTCCCACCTCCTAAGGCCCAAAATTAGCAGGATAGGCTCCAATTACCCGCGACCCCTAACAGGAACAAGAGCAGAAAATGAATAAATATTTCTTAATGAAGAATACACAAATAAATTACTACGTGTATTTGTCACGGGTACCTACTTTTCACCAGAAATTAGCACTCCTATAGCAGGAGCTATATGCATAACCTCTAATGACGTTCAGCACCGGCTGCCTAACACGCGAGCGGCTAGGTCTTTTAGTATCTGTCACTATTAGTCACACCTAATAAACGGTCAGATGAAGATTTTATTTAGTTTATTATAGAGACGGGACTACTCTATACCTCACTTATTTTAATTAGTATTTAGCCCGAGGAAGGGAGACCCAAGAAAAAGAAAGATGTGTGTCTAGTGGGTATATAAATATATATACATATACGGGTACTCACCAGTAGATGTCACTCTTTGACCACGTATGAAATGACAAACAGGGATCGTGTTTTAGATTGATTCCAATGGTGACACAATTTTATTACTGTGAAAAATGAGTCACAAAATGCGTATATGACAAAAGCACAATTTTCAATATTATATGTTTACAAGGTTATAAAAAAATGAAATAATATCACAGTTTCCAATAGTGTAATAAAACAACAACAAATAAAAATCACAGTTTTCAATACTGTATTAAAATAAAATTAAAAACACAGTTCCTTCTGCGTTAAAGAAATAAACAGTTTTCCCACTGTTTCAAATAAAAGTAAGCACAGCTTCACGACTTTGTGAAAAAAAAAAAAAAAAAAAGAAAACAAAGTCGTGAAATAAATGAAGACAAAATGAACGTTGTTGGAGTAAGCACAGCTTCCTTTGCTGTGATGAAAGAAATGAACAGTTTTTCCAATAACTGTATAAATAAAATCACAGTGAACTTTCCCTTGTTCCGGGGGAGTTATTTTCCCTAACTACGATTAACACAGAAAATTGCAGTGCTTATATAGCCTACTCTACAATCATGACGCACTAGTCACAATCCTCCGCCCAGCCTGTTCGTTCTGTGGTGAAGCGGGGGTTTCCGCGACACATGCATCGTTCTGGTTAAGCGGGGTTTCCGTGATACATGCCCATTTATGGTCTTTTCCTGTCACTCACACAACAGTATTCAGCAGATTCTCACAGAAATGTGTAACTAAACTACGACTGAATGTGTATAAAGCGCCCAGTGGCTACGTTCACACCGCAGGGTCGGATTCTCAATTCCAATTTTTCATCAATTCCGATTTTTTCATGTGGTCGTTCACATTATACAAGATATGCGACTCCAACTTGTCTCTGGTGTGAACGGGATGCGATGCTGACAGGAAGTAGTCCAATGATAATGACGTTATAATAACTTGACCAGGCCGAGCCGTGGATAAACAAAAACAACACAAGAGGGACTGCTTCGTAGTTTTTGGCTTTTCTTATATCAAACAACACTTCTAAACGGTTTTACAGCGATGTTTTGTGGACTTTATGTGACTGATTTGTGCAGAATGGATAAAAGGACCTGGATGACACTACAGTTTAATCTGAAAACTTTCCAGAGGTGAGTGAAAGATTCTCCACGGTGTTTGTCCTGCATCTCTCCCTCTGACTGACCTGATGCTCTGCTGCAGTAGCCTAGTTACTGTATGATAAGCCCGGTTATTAAACAGGCTGTGTATGTTTAGTTTAGCGTCGTCTCTCGTCTGGCTCACGTGAAGTTTGTGAGTGGAGTTTACCGGGCGGTCCTGCTTTACGAGGCTTAAAGCAGACGCTGGCGTGGATGCTCTCTCCTCCATTTACAGTTTACAGTTTCTTCTGACGCTGTTTCTGCTTTGACTTGTTGAGTTGTGTGACACAAAAGTCGGATGAATGCGACATGAGCGTTCAGACTGCAGTCGCATTTGAAAAGATCAGATATGTATCGGATTTAGGACCACATATGAAAGTGGCCTGGGTCGCATTGAAAAAAATCGGATGTGTGTCGTTCAGACAGTTATAAAAAGATCCGATTTGGGTCGCATTGGGGCAAAAAAATCGGATTTGGGTTGTTTCAACCTGCGGTGTGAACGTAGCCAGTGTCTCCTTTTGTGTGTTCCTGACACAGTTCATTTCTCTGGTGGAAGTAATGATGTGTTACTATTAATAATAATGATGATGATGATGATGATGATGATGATGATGATGATGATGCATTAGATTTCTACAATGCTTTTCAAGACACCCAAAGACGCTTCACATTCTGTATTATTCACTCATCCCACACTGGGTAGTGGTAAGCTACTATTGTAGCCACAGCTGCCCTGGGGCAGACTGACAGAAGCGAGGCTGCCATTTTGCTTCATTGGCCCTTCTGACTACCACCAACCATTCATACACACACACACACACACACACCAGACTGATATTAGGCAATTTTGTCCTTTGTTTTGCCTAAGGACAAAACAACAAGTTTCTCCTCTTTTCACTGTGATACCTGTAGTTCCTCTGTGGTCTCCCATCCGAGTACTGCCCAGGCCCAACCCTGCTTAACTTCTGAGATCTGACGGGATCAGGCTTTGGCGAACTGGTATGGACACATATTCGGTCAATTACATTCATTACAATGACAGAGATGCTTTACCAGAGTCTAGTTTTACAGCTCATTTCCATCTGTCGTCCTGGAGAGGAGCTGCTGGACATGTTTTTAGTGGAAGAGGAAACTGGAGCACCTGGAGGAAACCGACACAGACACAGGGAAAATGTGCAAACTTCACATAGAAAGGGAGTCAAACCCAGGACCTTCTGAGCTGGACAATCCTAAGACCAGACCTAAACTTAGTCGTTAAACCCAAAGAAACTGTTCCAAACGCTTGTTTAAGATGTTAAGCCAACAATGGGCCTCATTCATGAAAGTCTTCGTAAAATCTGTGCGTAACTTCCACTTTAAGAAGCTGCTGCGAAAACTCTACGTGTGATTCATGATGAGTTCGTAACAAGCCAAATTCCTTCCTAATTTACGACAAATTCACCAATGTCCAGCTACGAACGGTTATTTACATCAAAATGAATAATGCATACTTCCATATAAGGCAAATGTTTATTAAAGGAGTCATTTTTTTGCATAACTGATTTTTTTTTTGTTCCTAAAATTATTTTATTTACAATAATTTGCAAAAATACATAACCTACAATCATGTAGGAATTACAATTTTTGACTGAACTATATAAGAAAAACAAATCTGAAACAGATGATTTTTTTTATTCTTACAAGTGCTCCTCAGTGTTCGTAGGATTTGTTCTTACAGACGAACATTTTCCGTTAAGAACAAATTTTGTGAATGCCAAAAATGTTCGTAAGGAGCCCTTAAGAGCAAATTTGTAAGAACGTGTCATGAATGAGGCCCGATGTCTCTATTTGAGGCTTTTCACACAATAGAGACGTTGAATAATAGACACACACATGCTCATGATACGATACTAACATGTCGTAGTTTAGATACACATCCCAGGTTTAGCGCTACAGGCCGATAAAATCAATTAGAAAAGAACGAGTAATACATATTTTAATTTATCAAAACAAATGTGTTAAGACCCACTGTTTGTTCAAAATAACTGTTTGTGTTGTTTTTAAGAGTCTATGTTTTGTTCACATGTTTGATCTTCCTCGGGTCATTTTTAGTGTAAGAACTGCTTCGGTCCAAATTGAAGACCTGGAATAGTTTGACATGAAACTGAAAGTAGGCCACTTCAAACACTCTTGTCACTGTGGTGGTTTTGTTCAGAATCTAAACTCTACAGAGCGTGTGTCAGTGCTTGTTGTCCTGCTACTATCACGAAAAATAGACTAAACAGTAGATTAAAAAGCCTGTTTTACAAAGATTTGCCCACAATAATGATACGCTGTCACACTGATCACCGCGGTCCCGCCTCCACCACTTGGTCCGGACTGGAACGTGGCCCAGTCCTGGTCTAAACTAAAGGTTATGACGTGTGTTTTTCCTCCTTCTGTTTGTGGTTGAATATAATCTGTGGTTTATGACAGTGGATCATCATCTGACCCTGTTCACACACACGTCTTACGAATGTGACGAGAGGAGGAGCGTCTGGAGATAAAAGTCTGAGCTGTCACAATCACAGACGAGTCACCGGATCAACACAGGGATTCTCTAAAGGTACAGACACTTTCATATTATTCTAACTTATCAGAACACGAACAGCGAGAGGAAGACTGAACTTAAAGTCAGAAAGGCAAAAAACAAACGGAAATGTTCTTGTGTTTTCTGTTCAAAGAGTGAACCTGTGGATTAAGTGAACAGAACAGCTAAAAGAAAGCAGAAAAACAACAGGAACTCTTGTGTTTCTGCCACGTTTGTCACTGACACAGACTTTAGGATCAAACACAGTCAAACTCAGCACCTTTCTCTGCTTTAAATAAGAAGTTTTTAATCCATTTTGATGCAACATTTCCTCTGCTTTAAAAGAGAGAGAGTGAAATCTGATTCAACACAACCGAATCAGAATCAGAAAAGATTTTATTGCCATTGTCAGTGAACAAAACTAAAATCCAAACTAGGCACGTGCTACGATGTGAATGTGCAACATGTGGCATTGAAAATACAAATAAAGAAATAAAAAATCAACTATTTATTTGAAAGGGGCAATGCACATTAATGAACACCAGTACATTCATAGTCCCTTTACATTTAGGACAACACAACACAACAAGGCCACACTCACTCAAAGTGCCAATTTTCTAAAGTGCAAATGTGGTTAAAGTGCCTGGGACAGGTTTGAACGATTTTCAAAGTTTTATTTAGTTTGGTAGATTAATACCTGTTGTAATTATAAATGATAGTTTTACGTTAATCAAGAACAAGTTTGTGGAGAAAAATGTGACAATCTGTTGTAAATACCAGGAAGTAGAGCAGAGTTCTAAACTGATGACATCACACTGGGAGACAAAGATATTTTACATTTTCTCACAAGAAACAGATTTTTATGGCTCTGTAAACACATTTTTAAAAAAGTGAGTTCTAGTGTATTTTTATGGGTCAAGTAAAGTTACATTTGAAGACTTTGGACCCAATTTATTAAATGGTTGCTAGGCAACTACCCAGCGTGATGTCATCATTGATGAACAGGAAGTATATTTTTAATGCTGAATAATGGCCAAAATGGAATGAAATTTGAAAAATGTTGAGTAAAACCTTAAATATATTGATTTTAACTACGTCTTTGTGAAATGAGAAGTTCAACCTGTCATGGACACTTTAAGGTGCTTTAAGTAATTTAAAGTGCTGCAGTTTTAAATCTAATACATAAGTACAGTTAGTTTAAGACCAGTTAATTTCCACGTGTTGGTCGTCTCCTGCAGCACAGAGACGACCAAGACACTGGAGTTCTAAAACATTCATACATATTTACATTTTTACATTGAACAGTTACAGGAGATCGCAACAGAGATTACAGAGTAATACATATATGTTGTCTATACCTACATACATATATGTATGCATGCACCGCTCAACAACGATATTTAAGAATATTTTCTTAATAATGTGACCAGAGCCACAGCTGCCACAGCTCAGGTCATTCATGAGAAAACAAACCCAAAACACAGGAAATGTGAATGAAGGAAAAGGTTGTGTCATAAATCGAGTCGTATCTGTCGCCGTTTCAGAGGAAAGTCTGTGAAAACAAGACAACTACAGCCTCCAGTCTTCTCGGGGAAATGTGACAGTTTATGAGGCGGACGGCCCTCCCACTTTTTCCTAATTAATATATTTTTACCTACCATCTAATAAAAATCAACTCTGACACTCCCTGACATGCTAAAGTAAAAAATCTAATGTAAACCTTATTTACAGTCAAACCAACCATTCCGAGATTAATCTGAATCAGTTTTTACTCTAAAATTTTCCATAATCTAACAGGACTATATAATGAGCTCTGCCTAAATGTTTTTAAGTTAAAACTAGGGCTGTAGTTCTTTAGTCATTCAGTGGATTAATCGGTCGATGTAGTCTCGGCCGACCAAGCTTTTATTAGTCGACTAAATCTTTTAGTTAGATTTTAAGGATTGTATTCAACAGCAGCAGAATAATTTTTATATACACACAAGGTTTACTATTCATTTTCTGTATAAACTATGGTTTTTGCATGAACTACATATTATTAGTCTTATATATTATTATATTATTAGTCTTTTTGAGCAAAGTTGTTGCTAAAGAAAGAAGACTTGATCCTAAAAGTCAGATTTTTATACAATGGACATTTTCAACTCAAAATGCAAGAATAGGATCAAACATTTTATTTTCAAACAAGTTTTGATGAAACTCAAGAATATTTTAAAACTTTTCAGAAAATGTGACTATTTTATTTACAGAAAGTATCAAATTTTGTTCAAATGTTTGTCCTGTTAATGTTACCAGTATTTGTTCTAATGAGTACCTAGTTTCCACACCAGTTTTAACATTGATTTGCAATAATTCTGACAAATCTACTTTTAGCTTCAGAGCCTTTGCCACGCCCCCTTTTTAGACGATTAATCGGTCGATAGAACTTTAGTCGACCAAGAACGTCTTTGGTCGACAACAGCCCTCGTTAACACAGATCCTAAAATTATTTTTGATGAAAATAACTTCAGCTTTTGAAAAGGAAATGTCAAAACCCAAAATATACTAAACCTATAAACAACATATTAACCCTGTCCAAGGCTGTGACAGCAGCCGTTCTGATTCTTACATTTACCAAATAAAATGTAGGCGGACTTTAAAACCTGATGTTCTTTTGTGCAGAGCTTCTTCTCATTTAAAACTAGAGTCAGTCAGACATCAGAGGCTAAAACTACAGAACCTCAGCTTCACAAAGAGTCCAGTTTCCACCCCCCTTCCCTTCTCTTAAACACCACTTAGGTGAAATATTATCTGTGTGAATAGAGCTTAAGAAGCACATGTACTGTAATTTCTGCCCTATTGAGCGCACCTGAATATAAGCCGCACCCATTAGATTTAAGTAAGAAAAATGATAAAGTACATATATAAGCCGCACTTGTTAATAGGAAGTCTATGAGAATCTATCATTTTGCTGCATTGCCTTATAAGCCGCAGTGTTCAAAGCTTGAGAAAAAAGTAGCGGCTTATAGCCCAGAAATTACGGGTAATCAGGTGTTCTTTTAGTCAGAATGTTGAGGAGCTTATTTCAAAGAAAAGAATCTGTTCACAGAAACTCTGTGGTCCAGTTTCCTTATTCAGGAAGAGCATAAGATAAAATATGTCTCTCAAACAGCTCCAGGATCATTTCAGTCTCAGCTCCAGGTGTGTTTGAGAGCTCCTGGGTTCAAATAAAAACAGTGACGTCATGGATCTGTTTCTCCCTCTGCAGGTGAATGACCTGGACACAGAGCAGAGCACACTCTCCAAAACAAACCCACATCGCCATGACTTCAGCTGCTCCACTTCCGTGTTTTATGACTCCAGGGAACATTACTGTGGATCTCTCCTGTAAAGTCTGATCAATAAAGTCTGATGACGCCTTTGACGTTGCTTCCGTGAGACTGAAATAAACCCGTTCTGACTTTACTTTTTCAGATTCTGTTTGATTCTTACACCAGAACATCTTTAAACTTGGAAACCTTGACGTGATGCTGTGAAGAATCGTCTGTGCGACCTTTGAGCAGAAGGAGGATTGAGAATGAGTTTTCGACTACTTCAGAGCTTAGTTACAGGTGTGTGAGGAGCATCACTGGGGCTCGTTTGTTTAATCAGTCACTGCTTCGTTTGGTCGTCCAGGAAGTCGAGCATAAACATGAGTCAGTGATGGTTTTTATGAGGTAAACTACAATATCATATTCTGAGTAAATATTTGACACAAGGTCAAACGAGGAGAACATGTACTGTCTGCTATTTCATCTCGAGTCTGTTCTGGCCAACGCGCTGCTCCTGTTCACTGATTGGATGACCGTACTTCCTGCTTTCTGGGAACCGTCTGCACTCCTGTGATACCTGACCTGGAGCTAGAGTAAAATGAAATTGAACTGAGGCACTAGGGGGCACCAGCCTGGCTAACAGTGAGCTGGGGGCACAGATAAACCTCATATGTTCATTTATGTGGAACACAGACTAATTACAAATGTATTCTTTGTGATTTTTATATTTTACATTTTCCATTTTTTTATATTTTACATGTGTATCGTCTTGTCTTTCTGAAAAACATAACCTTGCATGACATACCTTAGAGAAGAAGGCTGTGAGCATCATACAGGACTCTTCTCATCCTTCGCACAGTCACTTTGAACTGTTGCCTTCTGGAAGACAGTAGAGAGTCTTTTCAGCTAAGAAAAATATTTTTAGGAATTCTTTTATACCCAGAGCAGTTAAGACTGTGAACTATGGGAATGGGAATATGGGAAGTCACTGGGATAGGCTCCAGTCACCCGCGACCCCTAACGGGATTAAGCGGTAGAAAATGAACAAAATGAATAGTAGTCTGGAACAAGGCACAGAATCATTTTTACTGTTGATTTTTGCAGCTCTTTTGTAGTTTATCTCTGTTTAAATGACATTAAAAAATATATAAAATCCTATGTTTGATCAGTGTTTGCGACATTATGCAAAATGTTTTCCAAATTTCAAATTACTCCAACACTGACTGTGATTTTGTCTTTTTGAATTAAAAAACGCATCAAGACGTTTCAGCTCAGACGCCACAAAGAGTCCCGCTGTACAGACATATTTGGAGACATTTACATGAGCCAGTGTTAGTTTCACTCTTATTAGGTGGATTTTACAGAACTGATATAAAAAAACGTATATTTGTTTTCTACAGGATGAAGCTGGGAACATTTGCATTGGACAAAAAGACAGTGGTCGTCTTCGTTTTCATGATCACAACATCTGTCTTTCTCCTCCTGAGCTACACAAAGGTAAAGAAAAAACACACAAACATTTGTCAGGGATTGGTATAACACTGTCTGGATTTACTTACAATGTTGTTATTTTAAGGTTCAATCTCAGGCTAAGGTTAAATCAGAGCAACAGTCACTGTGACTGTCATAACTTTTTGTGAGATCACATCATTGCAAGGTTCCAGTGTTGCATGAAGAGCTTCACAAGAGCCGATTGATGGCAAAAGTAGTGTAACCAGCCTCTTATCTGCGATCAGTCAAGCTCCACACCTTTTGTGTCAGTTTATATTTCACACTTCCCTCGTGCAGCCGTGTTTGTATTTGTTCTGATGAGATACTTCTGAGATACTACTTCCACAGCTGTGTTTTCTCTGTTTCTTCAGACTCTGTCCTGTGAGACCTACATTATATTTCCAAGAATAAACCATGTCCCCACAGCCCCAAAGCCTCATGAGTGTTACTGTTACCAGGGGCGTAGCTCCAAATTCTGGGCCCCAGGTACAAACTTTGTTGATGGGCCCCTAATACATGATTTTGTGTTTTAAATTTTTAGTCCCCTCTTGGATTTTCATTTCTTCTAGACGATGCATGTTTATATGTATTTAATTTGTAATTTTTTATTAGTCATAAGAGTTTTTGCAAGCTTCAGCAGATCAAATTAAAGATTTTTATCGCCGTAACTGACAGAAAGATGATGCAAGAGATGAGAATATAATAGAATTTGCTTTGAACACACTAGCATTTAGATAACCTGATTTTAATTATTAACTACTTAAAAATGCGTCAACAATATACTTAAAAATTATAATGTGATATATTAGCAATATTCATCACTATATGCATAGTTATTGAACTGATCATTTTGTGTCAAACCTGGGCTTTGAAAACTGTGAAATATACCAATTAATATTCCTATTTATTCAGCGATTTTCTTTGGCGAAAGTACATTTGCTACGTTTTATAGGAGAGATAATATCACAAATAATTGCATCTTTCTCACAAGCAAAAAATGACATACGTTTGGGGGCCCCGGGGAAACTAGCACCATTTACCCCCCCAGTCTGACACCCTGAAGAAAACTGTTTCTTTTCTTGTTGACTTTCCTTCCCATTAATAAAAGAATATAATTACTACTGGTCTATTCTATTTTCATTACCTTCACTATTTCTGCGTAGTCAACAAGTCCAGCGTGTTGGTTTGCTGTAAGGAGCGGAGCAATTAACGGGTCAAGCCTACTACTCTAACCAAAACTAATAAACATACCAACGAATAATGACCAGTACTCTATGCGTTGCGTCTTCAAAGTTTATTTTCTCTAATACATTGGTCATCTACAGAGCTCCGGTCGTCCTGGGGCCCTAACAATGTCCATTCTTCGCCGCCTATCTTCCCAGAACGCAACACTGCCCCAAGACGCCGGTACTTTTATTTCACATCACACAAAAATACATGAATATGCAAATATTAGGCGGTGCTCTTTCTCCTGTAGTCTCGTTGTCCGGGGAGACAAGTGGTTTATCCCTTTTTTGGATAGTGACAGGCGCACTATCAATTGTTATTGTTCAACATTCTTTCAAGGTCTGTACCTCTTGGTGGAAAGTAAGGCTGAGCCTCTCTGTTAGCTCTGTAACTCAAGCAAAAAGAACATATTGTACAGACATACAGGCTCCATCACTGATATCTATGCACGCTAGTAACCTTAACAATCTCATAACAAATAAGATAATATAACAGTGAGCAATAATATGAAAGTGAGTATGTGTAAATTAATAAAATCTTCAATGTATAAGTGAGTTTATATAAATCAATGAATTCTTTAATGTAAAAGTGAATATATATATATAAATCAATAAACTCTTTAAAGTAGAAATGTGTAAATAAAAATGCATAAACTCTTCAACCCCTGACTGTTACTATGGTGCATGACTAGGGTGACCACCTCAAAAACTCCAAAAAGTGGGACAGGTTTGGGGATTTGGTGGGACAGACTCGACGAATTATATCATTTTCATAATAAACCTGTTTTGAACTGTATATACTGTTTTTAACTAAAACACACAGAGATCATATACAGATGTGACTGGAACGGTATTACGTATGTCCTGAGCAGGAGTCGAACCCGCTCATACTTGAAGGAGTGAGTTTATCCCCCAACTACCACACTTCTCCAACTTGGAACCTCATTTACGTTGGTTGGTTACACAGATGCATATTGGATATTTTGAAATTTATAAAAGGTTTTCTGAACAATAAATTGTTAATAGCCTACATAGATAATAGTCTTGTTTATTGAAATATTAAGCTATTTAGAACCGGTCGTCGTTTTTTTGGTTTAAGATAGGCCTAACTGTTTGCAACTCTCCTTTTCTTTGCCTCGCTGGCGATTGTTTCGTCTTCTCACACGCGTTTGCCTTTCTCCTTCGCTGTCGCCGCTAAGACTGAAGTTCAGTTTTCCTCGTAAATGGTGGGTGGGACCAGCGGCGCGCAGACTGTTGATTGACGCGTGGTGCTGCTTATCATACAAACGCACACGAACAGAGATCAGACAGACGCCCGAATTCCCGTTAAAACACGGCGCTATAAGTTCGCTGTGTTCGATCACCAATGAAAAAGCGGGACATGAGCCTAAAAAGAGGGACGGTACAACCGGTACCACCAAAAGCGGGACAAGTGTTCACCCTATGCATGACAATGTGATCATTAAAATATCTGATGTTTGATTGTGGCTACGGGTACACGGTAGCAGAGTGGTTAGAGCTCTGGCTTCCCAATAAGGAGGTCGTGGGTTCGACTCCCGGGTCGGACCATATCAACATATCACGATCTCTCTGGGTGGAGTTTGCATGTTCTCCCCGTGTCACCGTGGGTTTTCTCCGGTTTCCTCCAAAGACATGTATGTTTAGGTTAATTGGGCATCACTGTAGTTAGTGAGTGAATGAGAGAGTGAATGTTTGTCTGTCTAACCCTGCGATGAGTTGGCCACTGTCCAGGGTGTTCCCCGCCTAAGGCCCAAAGTCACTGGGATAGGCTCCAGTCACCCGCGACCCCTAACGGGATTAAGCGGTAGAAAATGAATGAATGAATGTGGCTAACTTAGGCTAAACGCAGCTAAACCTGAAGAGCAGGGCCAAGAAAAGTGGGCGGGGCAGAATAAGATGAACATCTGTGATTTTTTTTTCCTGTGTTTCTTGTCGTCTGAAACTTGTGAAAGATTTGAAATTCTTACCCCTGCCATATCCTGAGTTCGAGTTCGTTGTGAGGCAGGTCTCGTACGACTTAGAAAGTGCTTCAAACCAATGCTTCCTTGTACACAGACCCTGTTGCAGTGCAAGTGTGAAGAAAGAATCCAGAGAGGCTATTTTTGTCGGAGGTCGCAGCGGACTGATACGACTTTCAAGTCATATTACGAGCATTCACGTGGATTCACGTGGATTCACATAATCCACGTGAATCCACGAGGCTTTAGGCAATAATGGACCACAGTGAACTGGAGCCGATATACAAGGCACTGAGCAAGAAACTCAAACACATCTCGGACCAAACTCGCCTCGCAGTCTGTGTACGGGAGGCGTTGGTGTGAAGCCGGTGCAAGAGAAAGTCCAGGTCAAAACTGCAGACGTGAGATTATCTTAAGTCAAAGCGGGAAACACTTCCAAAGCTGGTAGAGAATGGTCGAGCTAAAATCCTCTGAAGCTTCTAAATGCAGAGGGACAGAATGATCACGACAAACCAGACAGACACTGCGGTGGTGGATAAAGAGCAGAGATGCATTAATCATTTCTTTTTGTTCTCAGGGCTACAACTTCATGACAGTGCATTGGTGCAAAACAACCAGCTTCACACAACCGCCTTTTGCTGTGAAAACCCGAGCTCCAGAGCCTGAGGTCCAGAGGTGCAGCTTCAAGTATCTCCCTCCAGCTCACATAGAAGAAGGCCGCAGACTGCTGGACTCCATAACCTGGCCTGAAACTCTGCCTCTGCCCAAACCCTTTTCACTGAGTCTAACAACCAGTGGCCCCAAAAGCACGTTCTACATTGAGCCTGAAGCAGAAGGCTGGCGTGTGGGCGGTGAGCTGACAGTGAGGATCCAGATGAAGGATTTCTCTGGAAACCCAAAGAGCAGCGGAGGAGACTTTCTCTTCGGCAGACTCCACAACCGGGAGCTCGGGGCAGGTGTAGTGGGACAAGTGCAGGACCACCTCAACGGGACGTTCACCGCTGTGTTTCCTCTGCTGTGGAACGGGACGGCCAGTGTGGACGTAAGTCATTCTTTTGGTTTTATCATCTCTGCTGTGAATTGTTCTGAAACAGCTGACTAAACAATGAACAACAATAGAACTCCTTCAGTGTCGCTGCAGCGGTTCAAACCTTGTGTATTTAACAAATTAAATTTGAAAAAAAGATGACAGATCCAGGGGTCCTCAAACTGGACACCCTCCAGATGCTGACTCTGCCTAGAGACTCTGTCCAGAAAAACAATGAACAGAACCGCTGACAAAGAGCAGCCCTGGCGAAGTCCAACATGCAGTCGAAACAGGTCTGACTTACTGCAGCTGAACAGAGCTCCTGCTCCGGTTGTACAGGGACTGGACAGCCCTGAGAAAAGGGTCACGGACCTCATATTATTTAAGCACTCCCCACAGAACTCTACGACTGACACGGTTGAGCGCCTTCTCCAGATCCACAAAGCACATGTGGACTGGTTGGACAAACTCCCATGAGTCTGCAAGCACCCGAAGGAGAGTGTAGAGCTGGTCCAGATGAAAACTACACTGCTCCTCCTGAATCTGAGATTCAGTCAGATCCTCCTCTCCCATACCCTAGAGTAGACCTTACCGGGGAGGATGAGGAGTGTGATCCCTCTGTAACTGGAACACACCCTCCGGTCCCTCTTTTTAAACAGAGGGACCACCACCCCGGTCTGCCAGTCCAGAGGTACTGTCCCAGTTTGTCACGCGATGTTGCAGAGACGTGTCAGCCAAGACAGTCCCACAACATCCTTGAGACTTGAGATAATCAGGACGGATCTCATCCACCTCCGGAACCTTGCCACTGAGGAGCTTCAACAGTCTCAGTGACTTCAGCTTAGGTGATGGATGAGCCTCCCCCAGAGTCCTCAGTCTCTGCTTCCTCCTCGGAAGACATGACGCTGGGATTGAGGAGGTCCTCAAAGTATTCCTTCCGCTGTCCGACAACATCCCCAGTCGAGGTCAACAGCTCTCCACCTGCACTGTAAACGGTGTTGGTGGCTCTCCTGAGGAGTCGGACGGTTTGTCAGAATTTCTTTGAGGCCGATCGATAGTCCGCCTCCATGGCCTCTCCGAAACTTCTCCCAGCCCCGAGTTTTTGCCTCTGCGACTGCACAAGCTGTGATACGTTTGACCTACTGATACCTGCCACTGCCTCAGTAGTACTACAGGCCAACAGGGCCTCCAACTGACAACCAGGTGGTGGTCTACAGATCCTTCCCTCTCTTAACCCACTAGTGTCCAAAACACGCAGCTGAAGGTCCGATGACATGACGACAAAGTTGATCATCGACCTCCGGCCTAGGGTGTCCTGGTGCCACGTGCAAGTGTTCTTCCCAATCACCCTATTTCAAGTGACACTGGCATAAAGTCTCCCAGTAGCACTATGGAGTCTCTGATTGGTGGACTGTCCAGAACCCCTCCCAGGGACTCCAAGAAGGTCTGGTACTTCAGCTGCTGAAGGGGAAGCTTGAGAGGATGGGAGTGGATCCTGTTTTTGTTCGCTGGATCCACAACTATCTGACTCTCAGGTCACAATATGTCCGGCTAGGTGACTGTGTATCAGGCATACTGACAAGCAACACCTGTGCACCACAAGGAACTGTACTGTCACCCTTTCTCTTCACACTTTACACTGCTGACTTTGCCTATACATCTGCAGCTTGTCATGTCCAGAAGTACTCTGACGACACCGCTATTGTGGCGTGTGTAAAGGGAAGAGACGAGAATGAGTACAGGGAGCTCATCACCAGATTCACCTACGGAGCAGAAAAAACGGTCTTATGTTGAAGACCTCAAAGACCAATGAGATGATCATTGACTTTGGTAGGAAGCCCGCCCACCAACCAGTGATCATTGATGAAGAAAAGATCGAGGTGGTGGACACCTATAAGTACTTGGGTGTGCACCTTGACCACAAACTGGACTGGTGAGAGCAGGCTCAGGCTTTGTATAGGAGGCTTTTTTCCCTAAGAAAGTTTGGTCTTTTGATGTGTGTGCCGACATGTTGTTCCTCTTTTATCAGTCTGTTGTGGCAAGTGCTGTCTTGAGGGCTTTAATGCAGGGCATCCTGGGCAATCTCAGACATCCCTTGCATGACACGATGTCTGCACAGAAAAAGCACACGCAGTAATAGAGGGATTTTCGGTCGACGTCACTCTCCGCCATACTGCGCGTGCGTCAAGCAGAAAGCGCTAATCTCCATTTGTTTATATTGGGAAACTTGTTCGAAGTAAACGACGAAACGGGACGACAGCTAGCTGTTTTCATCAGGTATGAACCGGTCTGACAGATGTCTGTCCCCTGAAGCTTGAGACAGCGTTTTTCTCGCCGTTTTTCTCACTTACCTGAAAGTAACTTCTAAGGGTCGTAGCATCGAATTTCATCCATAAATGTTAACTTAGCAGCACAACTTTTGTTTTCGCAAAGTGATAAACTCTTGACGTTAGTTGACAACGGAGCTTTTTTGACTTGTTTCCACTGTTTGTGTCTATGTGCGGAGGCTCTTTCTACAGGCGGGGTGCGCGCGCATTGCCCGTGTTGATAAACAAAAAATCCCTCTATAGGTTCCTCTCACTGCCCTGCAGGACAGTGTGCTTTAATAGGTCGTTTGTCCCTTCAGCTATCAGGCTGTTTAACAGATCTGCCTGATATGAACTGTAATGTTATATGTGCACTTTATACCATTGATAATCATTTTTTATTATTCTACTGTTATTATTGTGTGTGTTGTGCAAGTGTGTGTTTGCTGCTGGTCACCTGAATTTCTCCCTTGGGAGATTAACAAAGTTTCTATCTATCTATCTATCTATCTATCTATCTATCTATGACTCGTGTTGATGTTTTGCAGGTGACTCTGGTTCATGCAAGTGAAACCATCAGCCTTTTAAAGCAACTGGTGGAGGAACATCCCGACAGGATCGACTTCGGCAGTGACTTTAGGTCTGGATCGGTCAAAGAAACAACGACATGTAACGTGTGTCTGGACCCACTCAAAGGTCCGCTGTGTAACTACAGCGACCCCAGCACTGGAGAGCAATGGTTCTGTTACAAACCCAAGACTCTGGACTGTGACAAACGAGTCAACCACTACAGGAAAGGATTCACTAAGACCGTCAGCAAGGCTGAAGACGCTCTGTTCCAAACGTAAGAGTTACAGGTTTGTTTTAAGTCAGTTGTTGGAACATGGTTACACAAAATCTTAGTGTAGACAGCAGAACACTTTGTGAAAGACAATTAGTTCAGATTAATCAAAAGAAGGCTGTATATTTGTGTTTTAGGGGCGTCAACATGAAAGCTGCTCTCAAAGCCGTCGGAAGTAACACAGTGACAGTTTTGCCAAAAGCAGGTATTATGCAGAGAAGAAAAGCAGAGAACCTTCACTCGTAAAAATATGATTCATAAACCTTGTATCTAAGATCTAAAATCTGACTGTAAATGTGTTTGTTTGAGGCGAGTCACAAGAGATGAGTTTCAAACCTGCTGGATATTATTTCAACAACATCTGGCGACCGCTAAGTGGCCCTGCAGTTCGTCAGTTCAACAACGCCTCAGCCATCACGGCCTGTCTAAAGGGAAAACAACTGCATATGTTTGGAGACTCCACCGTCAGACAGTACTACAGCTACATCACTCAAAGTCTAAAGAGTAAGTCCAGTCATGTGGAAGAGAACTGGTTTAGATCTTAGACACAAAAGATGAGGAATGAAGACAATAATTTTGCTTGCAGTAAACACTTTTGCCCAGCAAACCTCGCTGTGTTCTGTAAAGATGTTTGTGTCTGGAGTTAGAATCAAAGAGGATCAAGAGTTTGTCAGTTTCACAAAGGTAAAGTGAAACTCGTAGCTTCAGGTTTTTCAGAAAGGACAGAAGGAGAGCTCTGAGGTGTGTGAGTTCACAGCTTTTATACAAGTGTGTGGTTAAAGGGATCTTCTGTTCAGCAAACCATCCCAGTGCAGGTTACAGGTCATGGTTTGAAAAAGCATCAGGACACCCTCTGGCCCCTGACTGCGCCGAGAAACTCTGTCCATAAAGCAATGAACAGATCCAGTGACTCTTTCTGCCTTTGCTCTGCTTCCTTTTAGGAAGTCGAGACGATAGGAAAGAGGAGATATTCAAAGTATTCCTTCGACCTCCTGACTCATACTCAGTCGAGCTCAGTTCTGCAGCAGCTAAAAATATATTTTTTTAGGCCAACCAATAGTCCTCTCTATGACCTCAGAACTCCTCCCAGTCCTGAGTTTTTGCAGCTGCACAAGCGGTGATCATGAAAAATGTCTGCTATTTACACATTTGCACATCATAATTGTGGCACTCTCGCTGCCGCAGCTCAGAAATGATGGACAGCTTCTTGTAGTTCTGCGCTGTGCCCTTGGTTTGTGTTTGCGCTGAGACCCAGTGGAGGTTTGACTCTTTCCTCTCGCTGACACCTGAAGAGAGACGCAGCATACTCTGGCCCTCGTGTGTTTGAGTTCAGAGCTGCTGTAATGTCTTTTCTTTTGGTTCTGTTGTGAACGACAAGCGTGAATGTTTGTCTGTGAAATGTGCAGTGTAAAGTTTACTTCTTTCCACAGAGAAGTATCCAGGGTAAGTGCAGTCACCAGATGCAGTCAACTTTGGTCCGGTTTTGTCCAAAGCCACGTGGATTCACATAAATTCCCGCGAGAATGCTTGTATAATGAATTGAAAGCCGCATCAAACCGCTGTGGTCTCTGGAAAAAATAGACTTCATGCGGATTCTTTCCGCAGACCTGCGCGGCTCCTGCACTCACAAACGCACTCCTCAGAGGTCCGTGTACATGGGCACATTGGTTTTAAGCACTTCCTAAGTTCTGCATTCGCAGTCTGTGTACATCCAGGGTCTGAGCCTGACTCTTTCTCTTTCAGATCTGCAGACATTTGACAAACACAGCCACGCTCAGGCCGGTCCGTTCTTGGCTGTGAACCACACTGACGACATCATGGTGACTTTCCGCATGCACGGTGTTCCCATTCAGAGTGATCCTGCCCCTGTGTCTCAGGTGTTGTACGTGTCCAGTGAGCTGGACAGAGTGATCGGTGGACCCAACACTGTGGTGATCATAGGCGTCTGGGCTCACTTCACCAATCTTCCCATGGAGCTTTACTTTCATCGACTCGTAAGCATTCGCAAAGCAGTGCAACATCTGCTGAACCGAGCTCCAGGCACCAAAGTGATCGTCCGCACCGCCGGCTGGAAGCACCTGAACCTGTACTACAGCCAGGCCATCAGTGACTGGTTCGCTCTGCGGCGGGACAAACTGCTCCGCGCTATGTTCAAAGACACCGTGGTTTTTCTGTTGGAAGCTTGGGAAATGAGCCAAGCTTATCACCTTCCTCACGACATTCACCCAGGACCAGCGATCATCAAACTCATGGTGGACCAGGTGCTGTCGCTCACCTGTCCTGAGACGGGACAATGAGGGAAGGAACATGTTCTACTCACTTTATTCCACTTCTTTTCTTGTCTGTGCTCTCCTGGTTCAGCTGCAGTTAGACTAATGTCCTGTTCAGAGACTGGAGGCTGTTTTTGTCTTGTTTTTACAGACTTTCTTCTAAAACAGCGACAGAAACAACTTGATTTATGACACAACCTTTTGCTTTATTCATGACTGTTCACATTTCTTGTGTGTTTGGGTTTGTTTTCTCATGAACGACCTGAGCTGTGGCCGCGTAAATGTGCCTCTGGTTAAACTCTCTCTCTTATATTCCGTTTAAAAAGTCTCTCCATCCAAAGTTTGCAGCCGTGTCCAAACTTTCACCAAACACCTTTTTATTGTCCCCATGATAAAACACAAGCGTTATTTTCTCTGCTCGACTCCAAAAACCCTCAAAATCCAGCACCACGTCTCTGTCATCGGCCCAACATTATAATAATAACCTTTTATTAGATCAAAATATTGAGGCTAAAGTAAAATAATAAAGCTTAATCAAACATTAACAAGAAGCAAAGGTGCAACTTTACGACTATAATAAAATCTGAAGGTGTCAAACAAGGAAGTGCTTCACACGGTTTTACGATCAGACCAGGACTTGTTCTGGACTCACAGATTCATTAAGATATTGAATAAAACAAAAAAAATATAATTTAAATATTGTTTAACAAGGGCGGACTGGGGAACGAAAGTGGCCCGGGAGTTTAAGAACAGGGTGGCCCATCTTTCATTTAAAAAAGTATTTGGACACATGAACGCTTGAGCCCGATCTCACAAGAAAGCGTACATTTACCACGACATTCCACAATATGTAAATTAGGTATGATTAGCACGGCTGTTTTGCATAATTATAGTACGCGTCACAGTCCCCATTCATTTCAATGGTGGCTGTTAAGACGTGTTCTTATTTATGAAAAGGAAACTTCTGTTGTGGTCACTGCAGATATTGTGAAAACATGGTTTGAACAATCACCTTCAAAGACATTTTTTCTAATAAAACATTCTCAATCAACAGTTACATCAACTGTAATACAACTCATGTAGTGTACCGTCTCCAGTGTCCTTGTGGATGTTTTTATGTGGGCCTTACTAAAAGAAGGCTCAGAGACAGAGTAGCTGAGCAAAATGAAAATTATCCTATGGCAAGACATTATATGGAGGTTCATTACTCAAATGACTCCACCCTAAAGGTGTCTGGCATCGAAGTTATTACTTTAGATGCCAGAGGTGGGGACAAACAGCGCCTCAAACAGAGGGAGGCCTTATGTTGAGAACGTTCATTTTGTCTTCTTTAAGTAGAATAGTTTAAGTTCTCTTCTATATCAGACAAAGGCTGAAGTAGTGTAAATACCTTTACATGTTTCGACTGTGACTTCCGTCTTCGTCCGACGAAGAGGGAGGTCTATTGGATTTATGTCCTCCAGGCCTCAGAGTACCCAGGCCTCAACGAGGACTGTTACCTTTGACTTTTATTCAATCTACAGCCATCTAGTGCCCAAAGTTTGTATGCGTCTCTTTTGCCAATAAGACTATTGGCAATAAGACTATTGGCAGACTCTCTTGTGTCATTGGAGAAGCACTGCCAGTCTTCACCCAGGATGCACACCTGCAATCAGAGAGCATAAATAACTCCACAATCACACCCCCAATACTCACACTACACACTACACACTACACACTTCACTGAAGTGTGCATTTTCTGAAAGTGCGCCGAAAGTGTGTTATTAAACTGCTGCCTCAGCTCACTTTAGTTTGGATCATTTGCTGATTTTGCCTAAAACAAATAAGAGCAGTGGATTTATGCTTGTGTTTCTATTAAAAGTGTTGTTATTTTGTTAATATTATATTTTTGTTTTACATATATTACATTCATACAGACATATTTTGAGCTGTATTAATGAGCAAAATTCATTTGATTGTATTTACTTTGATTTCTGGATATTATTTAATGTTTGTTATATTTTTACGTTACTGTCACTTTAAGAGAGAGAGAGACCTCTGATGGTCAAACTTTTTTTATTTATTTATTTTTTCATTAATAATAAATCATACTGTGTACAATTTGATATTTACTAAACAAAATTACAACTGTACAATTATGACACAACCTAAATAAAATCAAACTAACTGACACCGTTATTTTTGTACAAGCAGCAAAGAACTCTGGGTAATACACTTCAGCCTAGTCCGCTTCCATGCGGGCTTCACCAAAGTGCAGATAAAGTGCGTGAAGAGGGCGGGGCTAAAGGTCGTTTGTGACAATTGGGACGCACTCCCACCCCACAGCGGGAACGCGCTTCTGAGGGCCACAAGGGTGGAAGGTGGATATTGGGACAGGGCCAGGGGGAAGCCGACACGCATCGCTGTGTTTTTAATGTGTCCAGTCCAATGAAATAAAGGCTTTTATACTTTTTCTAATCAAGTGAGTGCCTGATATTTTTTTCCATTACAAACATTTAAATGTGTTGAATGTCCCAACACCGTCTCTGTGTTCAAAATAACTCAGTTTGTGTTGTTTTAAATACATGACTTTTAAGAGTCTGGTATGTTTGATCTTTGAGTCATTTTAGTGTAAAAACAGTTTTTAGTCCAAATTCAAACCTGCAACAGTTTAAACCTGAAACTAAATCCAACACTTTTGTCTCTGTGGAGGTTTTGTCCAGAATCTAAACTCAGAGCCTGTGTCGGTGCTTGTTGTCCTAAAATTATCACAATAAACTGTCTAAAGAGTAGATTAAAGGAGCAGGAGTCAGCGTCACGTGTCTCTGCTGCTGCTGACTCTTCTGTGAGTGAACACTGCCTCCTGCTGGACAGATTCAGCATCGCTTCGTAACGATCTTCAGAACAAACACGTCACTGTGAGAGACATTGAAACATCCTCGTGCTGCGCAAACTCTAAAACAAAGACTTCATTTAGTAACACACTGCATTAATGTGAAAGAAAAACACACAAACTGCTTCATGTCATTTACTAATACATGAGTAATAACTACAATATTGTGGCCTATTGTAGGAGAATGATTTTTAAGTCAGTGAGGCCAGATTCAAGCCCAGAACAGTGAAAGGCCGGACTGAAACTCTGCTTTAACAAACTCTCATTACTGCAAACACAGAAGACCAGTATGAATAAACAGTATTGTGATTTTAATCTGATAAAACGTCAAGGTTAATCTATCAATTCAAGCATGATCCTTACGTTTCTGTGGGCTTGAACAAGTCCAGATTTGGTCCAGAGGTGACCACGATTGGGCTCTAAAAAGACACAAATCTTATTGGATTTTCACGCTTCAAACGCTGTGCCCAAAAGGACTAAACAAACTATTGTTAAATGTAATGTGGTGATGTTTAAAAAATGATAAAAATGTTTAGTAGAAGCCAGATCGTTTTAACTCTGTCACCAAAACTGTAAAATGAATTTATTATTCAGAGGTCTCCACCTATATTAGGCTTCACTAACACATTTAAAATGATGTTTTCTGTGGTTAATGGGGTCTAAATGTGAGTGGATATTTTTCCCTGTATGTGATTGGTTGTCGCTGAAAGGGGGCGGTCCTTATCTTACTTAAAGGGAGCAGTAGGAGGCCGTCCTTAAACCTGAAGAAGGTCCTCAGAGGAGTGGGACAGTGTGCAAGAGGTTTTGTCACGAATTCGTTGCCATTTTAATCTATAAAATAGCTTCTTTTATGACTTTTATAATTTATTTTATTTTATTTTCAGCTTTCGCAGAGTCAAAAACATTTCAATAAATGAATGATATGAATCTTTAGTCCCACTGACACAGGACATCCTGCATGTCCGCTGCTCAACACCACAGAACTCCTCCGATTTCCAGCGCAAAGCCTCTCCTCTTGGATGCATGTTGTCTCTGCTGGGCTGCGAAGCCTCGAGAAGCACCAGAAGAGCATGAGCAGAGAGCACAAGTTTATGAAATTATGTTTTCAATTAAAGCCACAATAACTCTGTGTTTGATGGATCACTCTTTAGCTCACGTCACATGGGTTTACGTGTATTTTCTCTCACGAGGACAAAGGCATTACGTGAATAAGTCCGATAAAAAGTATTCTCCTGTCAGTGTTTCAGTGACATAAAGTGAAAGTTAACAGCAGACTGAGTTTAACTGGTAAAGCAACGAGCCGAAGTGTTTTTATTTTGAAGTTCCAGACGTAGTTCACGTTCTGTTTCCTGTTTCGTTCGCTCTGACCTGTGGAACTTGATCAGGTCGGTCCTGAGCGCAGAGGATTTTACCGTTGATCCGCAGTTTTGTCTGAGGCGTTGGAGAGGCAGAGCTGAGAGGCAGCGCAGAGGATTTGCAGGATGTGGAATAAGCCCGTGAGTCAGAATGTGTTCTTCAGAAGAGCTGCTGGACGTTTAGTTTTGAGGGAAACCGAGGCAGACACAGATAATCTCAAACAGATAAAATCACTTGAATTAAATATATTATTTTAAACGACTCATTTTAAGCTTTTGTCACTTAATAAAATCAAGTTTTATGTTTAAAGAGATTCTCTCCTGATTTACTGTATCTAAATATAAAAACGTATTTTAATCAAATGTGTGTTTGAATTAAGAATTGATTTAAACAATAAGCCTAATCTTGTCAACAACTGGCTGTCAAACAACGAGGTTAGTCAAACTGTCTCACTGCTTTAAGCTTTACTGCTCCACACATTTACCACAGAACATCCAGACTTTACCACTCCGCACATTTACCACAGAACATCCAGACTTTACTACACATTTACCACAGAACATCCAGACTTTACCGCTCCACACATTTACCACAGAACATCCAGTCTGTACCGCTCCACACATTTACCAAAGAACATCCAGACTTTACCGCTCCACACATTTACCACAGAACATCCAGACTTTACTGCTTCACATATTTACCACAGAACATCCAGACTTTACTGCTCCACACATTTACCACAGAACATCCAGACTTTACCACACATTTACCACACAACATCCAGACTTTACTGCTCCACACATTTACCACAGAACATCCAGACTTTACCGCTCCACACATTTACCACAGAACATCCAGACTTTACCGCACATTTACCACAGAACATCCAGACTTTACCGCACATTTACCACAGAAAATCCAGACTTTACCACACATTTACCACAGAACATCCAGACTTTACCACACATTTACCACAGAACATCCAGACTTTACCACACATTTACCACAGAACATCCAGACTTTACCACACATTTACCACAGAACATCCAGACTTTACTGTGGAACATGAGTCAGTGACAGAGTTTTTATATTTGTGTCTTTTTTTAAATCAGGTTTTTAAGACAAAAGCTCCAATAACAAATCCAGTCTGAGTGGCCTAAAGTGGAGAAACGATTCAAAACAATTCACTAAACAAACTTTTCACCTCCGAGTAAGAACAGATCAGAGCAGGTCATCCAAACAGGACAGGATCTTCAAACAACTTCAAAACTAAACAGGGCACTGACTTGGGTCTAACTTTTCTATTCAAAACTCAATCAAATCTAACTGTTTGAATTGAGAAACTCCCTGATGCCCCTGTCACAATATTAAATGATCCTCGAACCAAAACCAATAAAACGTCAAAGCACTGGTCTGGTTCTGTGTGGATATTTGTGGTGTATTTGATAATTGTTTTAGTATTGATGCGTCTGACAATTGACTCCCTGGTGGGGCGAGACTTAAATCAGGAAAACTCGCTCTAAAATCATGTAAGTGTACGGAGCCCTTGCAGCGAGCGAACTGTGCGAGCGGCGTGCACCTACGGAGGTTCTCACAAGGAAAGGCTACAAAAGCTATCGCACCGCCCACGAGCCCCGCGCACAGACCAAGACTCGCCACCTGTGGGTCCGGGAGGAGCCGGGGGCTGTCACTGTAAAGTCTGGCAACACCGAGTGGTGCGTGTGCTCACTTCTTCACCTCTACAACCTTCCCCATGAAAACTCGGTTCAGAAGATGCACTTTTCCTGCTGTTACAGCCGTCGGTGCATCGACAAGGAAGATCGCTTCCATATATCCATCAACTTTACAATGTAGAAATATGGGCGACACGGTGGCACAGTGGTTAGCGCTCTGGCCTCATAACAAGAAGGTCCTGGGTTTGACTCCCAGTCGACCTGGGCCTTTATATGTGGAGTTTGCATGTTCTGCCCGTGTCTGCGTAGGTGTCCTCCGGGTATTCCAGTTTCCTCCTACAACTAAAAACATGTTCAATGTGCCTCCCCTCTCCAGGACTACAGGTGTAAATTAGCTGTAAGCTACAATCTGGTACAAGCATGTCTGCCCTTGGTCTTAAAGGGCTGTACTGTGTAAGATTGAGAGGAATTTTAATTATCACTTATAGTCCACAAACATTTAAATCATATTTATTCTTTACAACATGAATACTTAAGAGAGCACTGTTAACCAATCCACATCAACTGTGATACATTTATACGTATTTGAAATGTTTTATTACGGACGAATGTGGATTATTGACGCTAGATGTCAGCATGCTTAATAGGCAAAATGCATGTGAAAGGCTCCCTCTGGTGTTCAAAAGTGGAAATCACTTTGTTTGTTTGTTTTTCTTACATAGTGCCCCTTTAATGCAAAATTGTACATCGTCCTTAATAAACATTCCTATTCCTATAAAGAAAAAGAAAGTCATTCTGAAAGTGTGGCGGAAAGCCGTGGCGGTGCGTCACAATCACTTACATGTAGCGGAAACCCTGAATATGTATTTTCAGTTCTCAAAAACAACTTTCCCATCCTTGGAACAATAAAGTTAATCTTGAATCTTGAAAAAGAAACTGACCAGTTCATGTAAAACTGTGGAGCAAAGTTTTTCTTTTTACGGACAGAACTGCTAAAAAACATTAAAACACGACAACGGACAAAATCTGTCAAAAATAAACAGGAAATAATCCAGTTTTTACAGTGTACGCCGCTGCTTTAAGAGTTTACGTTTTCTTCACATGTTTGATCTTCTTTGAGTCGTGTTCAGTGTAAGAACTGTTTTCAGTGGGTTTTAGCTGCGGTTAAATGTAGTCGTACTTGGACAGATAAATCTTTTCTTTGATGATGCTCGGTGTAAAAGTTAGAGACGCTCTGACACAGACCATTATTAACCAGAGTTTGTTCGGCTTTGATGATGTTGGTCTAAATAACTTGTTTTCTGTCACATTTATAACGAGTCTACTTTTCCGAACACAAACATAACTTGCAGCAGTCGTTAAAGAGCTCAGAGCTGCATAATTGTGCTGTGGTACGTTTGGTGTGGTGCGGCGCGCGGAGCTTTGCCGCGCGGTGAGAGCGGCACAAGCGGCTGTTGATCCGGCCTCACGCTGCGTTATTCAGACACGCCTCGGCTCCATTAGCTCCGGCTCTTTCTGCGCTTTCTCCCTCCGACACGAGCAGATGAAAAGGCCGGTCGCCGCGGGAGACCGGAGAGACATTTACCAGCAGAACCGGCTCGTTATGGCGCGGAACAGAGGCGTGTGCGCGAGAGAGAGAGACTGCAGCCGCTCTGCGAGGAAGTCAAGAGCACAGAACAGCTCCTGACACAAGAAGAAGAAGAAAGAGGAGGAAAAGAAGATGAAGGAGAAGAAGGAAGGGGGGGGGGGGGTCAGAGAAGAAGAAGAAGACGAAAAAGAAGAAAGAGGAGGAGGAGAAGAAGGAAAGGTAGAAGTAAACAAAGAAGAAGAAGAAGGAGAAGGAAAAGAAAAAGGAGTAGAAGAAGAAGTCGAAGAAGAAGAAGATAAAGGAGAAGGAAAAGTAGAAACAGTAGAAGAAGTTCCTGTTACTTCTGTCTCTGTGCATAACACCTCGTCCCTCCTTCAGTCGTCTCAGGAAAGGTTTCTTCTGCTGTTACAGATGTGAGAAGAAGAAGTGCACCAGCAGCGACTGCGTCACAGAACATGAACGGGCCGACAGTCCAGAAGCAGCTCATGTGTTTCTGTGGGCCAAAGATGATAACTTCAGTCTTGTCTGAGTTAAGCTGGAGAAAGTTGTTTTGCATCCACACACTGATCTGTTTCATCCACACACTGATCTGTTTCATCCACACACCGATCTGTTTCATCCACACACCGATCTGTTTCATCCACACACCGATCTGTTTCATCCACACACCGATCTGTTTCATCCACACACTGATCTGTTTCATCCACACACTGATCTGTTTCATCCACACACTGATCTGTTTCATCCACACACTGATCTGTTTCATCCACACACTGATCTGTTTCATCCACACACTGATCTGACCTAAAGGCAACATGTACAAATTGAACAGAAGGGGTCCCAGGATTGACCCCTGAGGCACACCACAGGTCAAGGCCATGTGCTCAGACACGCAATTTCCAATTTCAACAAAATACTTCCTGTCTTCTAGATAGGACTTAAACCACTTCAGGGCAGAACCAGAGATGCCCACCCAGTCCTCTAGTCTGTGTAAAAGGATGTCATGATCAACAGTGTCAAAAGCAGCACTCAGATCCAGCAGGATTAGGACAGAGACTTTGCCAGCGTCTGTGTTCAGGCGGATGTCATTAGTTACCTTGATAAGAGCTGTTTCTGTGCTATGGTGGGGTCTGAAACCTGACTGGAAAACATCAAATGTGTTGTTTATTAGGAGAAAATCAGTAAGTTGTTGGTAAACTACTTTTTCAAGAACTTTTCCTAAAAATGGCAGATTTGAGATGGGTCGATAATTGTTCAGTATTGTAGCATCAAGACTGCTCTTCTTCAGGAGAGGCTTAATGACGGCAGTTCTTAAAGCACTTGGAAATGTTCCAGATTGGATCGACATGTTCACTATTTGAGTGACAGGTGCTGACAAACTACTCAACACAGACTTTAGAAATCTAGTGGGTAAAACATCAAGGCAATTGCCTGATCAGTCAGCCCCTCCTACATTCTGTTTGAATGCAGAAGGGTCTGAAACTGAAGAGATAGCCAACGATTTCATCGTCCAAAGTTAGGACGATCCAATCACAAACGCCCCCTCCTCCCCCTCCCCTCCGCAATTTCAAAACTTTGTTCTAACCGTTTCAAAATAACCAAGACGGCGGACGTAGCTGATAGATCATTGTTTTCAGCTATAGCTTCGGTTTTAAACAATTAGGGACGTATCAATCAAACCGTAGCAGCAAACCGCGTTCAGGGCCTTCATATAGATCAATGCTCCATTGAAAAAATCCTTGCGCTACATATTTACTATAACAACCTGTTTAGCGCGTCGCTGCATCGGGGGAATTTCCGGGTTTTCTGTGATTGGTCGATTCCGCGCTCGGAAAGCCCGTCCTCGAAATTGATCCCCGGCGCTCTGATCCCAGACCCTTACGTCTTTGCACAGTGTCTGTCAAAGCGTGTAGGGACTGGCTGGTCAGGCAATCAAGGCAATGCTGGCTTGCCTTTTGCTTGTTCTCTTTTTCTTTTTGTTTTAATGTTTTAAACTGAGCTGTGAACGAACACACGGTCTCCTGAATGAACTGTTAAAGCACATTTCAGACTCCAGTGGACTATTGAACTCAAAATATGAATATGAGATTATATTTGGCCTCATAAATTAAATGTTAATACAGACCTGATCAAAATCTTAAGACCAGTTGAAAAATTGCTAGAAATCACATTTTGCACATTTAGATCTTCATGAGGTGTTAAGTAGAGCTACATTATGCAAAAGCAAGAAGTGTGACAAAAACATTTAGAACTAAATAAATAAAAAAATAATAAACTGAAATAGGCTGTTTATCACCTGATCAAAAGTTTAAGACCAAAGGCTTTAAAAGCCAAAATCTACTCAAAATTGTCCTTTTCTGTCAGGCTTTCAGACAGTTTTGTCCTCCTGATGGTTAAAGCAAAGAAGTTTTCACTTCTTAAACGTGGTTGGATCATCGAGCTGCATAAGCAAAGCCTCTCACAGCGACTCACTGCTGCTGAGGCTGGACGCAGTCAGACACTCATTCTAAATGTTCTCCTGAGCATTATGGAACAACAAAGTCAAGTGTAGACCCCAAAAAATGACACCTGCGCTGAGCCGGAGGATCCTAATGGGTGTTTGTCCAGACACAGGGCAGTTAGACCCAAATTATGGACCTCACTGGAGCCAACTGCAGCACAATAACCATCAGACGGATCTGTAGGAAAAGGGTTTGAAAAACAAAAAACACTTTAAAGACCTCGTCTCCTTCAACGCCACAAAACAGCTCGTTTAGACTTTGCCAGGAGCAGCAAACATGAGACACTGAAAAGTGGAACAAGTTTTATTCTCTGATGAGAAAAAAATTAACCTTGACGATCCAAATGACTTCCAACGTTACTGACATGACAAGATCCACCTGAGATGTTTTCTACCGGCACAGTGGAGGGAGCTCCATCCTGGTGTGGGCTGCTTTTTCATTCAGTGGAACGCTGGAGCTTCAGGTGGTGCAGGTCAAACGCTGGAGCTTCAGGTGGTGCAGGTCAAACGCTGGAGCTTCAGGTGGAGCAGGTCAAACGTTGGAGCTTCAGGTGGAGCAGGTCAAACGCTGGAGCTTCAGGTGGTGCAGGTCAAACGCTGGAGCTTCAGGTGGAGCAGGTCAAACGTTGGAGCTTCAGGTGGAGCAGGTCAAACGCTGGAGCTTCAGGTGGTGCAGGTCAAACGCTGGAGCTTCAGGTGGAGCAGGTCAAACGCTGGAGCTTCAGGTGGTGCAGGTCAAACGGCGGCTGGTTACGTGCAGATGTTGCTGGAGCATTCCTTATGACTGAGGTCCTGGTCTGTGTGAGGTCCTGGAGGTCCTGAAGATTGTAATGTGTTTCTGTTTGCAAAAGTAATGTCACATAAAGCAACGTCTGATAAAGAAATGTTTGACAAAGTAAAGCTTAATGAGAAATGGGATGAAATTTAACTTGCAACGACTGGTTTGGCTGCGACTCTAAGGTAAGTAACATATTAATGATGCGTCTACCAGCCATAAAACTGGATTGTCCTTTGTCAAAACCTGTAATTTTGCAAGTCAAGTCACTCATGAGGTCATAAAAATCTAACCAAGGTTTATTAGTGGAAGCTAATCAATCAAATGACAAACACATGACAGTTCAGTTTTCTGGAACGCAGCATGAGTCATTTAAAGGTCAAGAAAGATTTAAAGGTCTATCTGTTGTTCGTATAATTATTACTTAGCCTTATTATTAACGTCATTAAAATGTCCCTGCTGTATTATCCAAGTCTATATATAAAAAGCCACAAAACCAAAGCAGAATGGGCAGGTGCATAGGAGACAAGCAGAGACAGTAAGAATACAGAACATGTGCAGCTGCAGGGGGCAAAATTGGGAACTTTGCCAAAAAAGAAAGTTTGAGAATAAAAGGGGAAGGTCTGAATATTAATTAGTGGGCACGTGTCACAAATCTATTGAACAGGGTCAAGTTACGTAAGGCCTGAAATCTGATACAGACACAGTGTCATGTTTTCCCAACAGTGGTGAGTGTTTTTCTACATAGATGGTGGATTCTAACAAATCAATGACTTTGAACCGCTGATATTCAGTGTTAAAATTATGCTTGTGTTTACAAACAAAAGAAGAATTTTTATTCAACATTAATCATTGATTTAACAAGATTTATCAATACAAAAAATGCACATAATACATTTAAAATACATGCAGTAACTTGTATTGGTACAAAAGATTTTACTCTCGTGACTTCTATTGTCATGACAATAATAAACTCAGTGGCGGACCACCAGGGCCTGCAAAGCCTTCTCTGCTGGCCTAAAAATATCTAAATAACAAACTGATAAAAATTATATTTAGTGCCTGCATGCTAAATCATTATTCAATAATTATTTATCAGCTTCTTTGTAGCATTTCCCATCGTTTCGCAGCTTTCAGGCGTGTGTTTCAACATATATTGTTTTAACCAATCATATTTCAGCCATCAGTTGTTGTCAGGATCAGTGAAATCTGCCCGAGGCCTTCACAGTCAGTTTTGAAGGCTCCGTGTCGTGGAATAAGTGTGTATCAAACTGTTGCTTCAACCAATCAGATTTTACGTCGACGACGCCAAGACCTTCTCGAAGGCGACGCCAACGTCATGGATAACTACGGACTTTGATTGGCTGAGCTCAATCAAGCAATATTATTGTTGTTTTGAGCAATTTTGTCACAGCGGCTAAAGGGAGAGAAGAAATCGATTTGGTTGCAAATTTATTGAAAAAGCCTTTTTCAAGAAAAGCTGGACATTGTTAAGAAAGACCGGGCAACTCCGAACCCAGTAGCTCTCCGAGCACCTTTCACAAGAGGGAAAGGGATTTGTGCACCACGGAATCTGCAAACTGTACTGCGGGTGTGCTTATTATTTGCCACGGATCAACAGGATGGTTGGAGCCACTCTGGGATTGTTAATTTGTCTTGTCTAACAAAAGCAGCGACGAGGAACCAAAGTTCTGCGGGACACTTACAAGCAAAGGTCCTTTCCCAACTTCTGGCGAACCCAAAGTGGATTTACCATCTAAACGAGCAAGTGCGGAGGGAAACATAACTGCGTGAGAGAGGAGCCGATATGAGGAAATCTACGAGGCCACTGGAAGTGTCGCCTGTGCCCCGGGGACCAGACGGGTCCAGCGCAAGATCCAAACGTACACCATCACCAGCTCTGCGATTCTGGACAATATCATTTGTGTTTTTGGTGTACAAGTAATTCAGACTATTGGTGAGTAAATATTGTTGTGTGTGTGTGTAAATGCATTTATTCTAGCTATAGAAGTAATGATGCTTTGCTCTTTAACGTGTGCTTGGTAATAGAATAGTTTAATAGCCATCAGCTGCTTATTGACAAGTGAATATGTGTTAAAGGAGCACCACTGAAGGCCTAGGCAAGAAATGCATGGCCCGCCACTATATATAAACTTATGTTTGACTCTACCTGGACAATGTGTTAATGCATGTTTCTACTCTCCCGTTGTCCCTAAACCAGTACTTTTTTGCCAAGCCCCCCTTGGATAGAAAAAATATCCTGCCCATATTACCCTGTTAAAAAAGTCTGCAAAAGTACAAAAAAAAGTCTGTCTGTGATATTTTGATTTCAACCACAGACACTTAGACAAAGTTTGCTCATTGCTGCCGATCAATGAGATAAAAATGGAAAATTACGTTTATTCCCACAGTAAAAGTATTACTTACAGTCTGAGTAATATTACTTAACCTGCTTCCGAGCTTTATAACCCAGAAATCCATCTTCACGTAGTTGCGCACTAGAGAATTCTGGGAAATGTATGCTAAACTTCGAGTGTTTCTCAAGATAACTGTGAGATTATTTAGCCTGCAACTGAACACAAACGCCGTCTTTTGTATCGTGCACAATTCTCTCCACATGACTAGCCTATTACTATAAAGAAATGTACAAAATGCATAAAAATCTGGAAGTCCGAAGTCCCGTTCTGGCGTCCTATTGGTTGGATGTGACTGTAATTTCTGACTGTAATTTTAGAAAAGAAAAAGAAAAGAAAAGACTTAACAAATGACCATAGTTCGTTTTGATTTGGAGGACTTGTTGGCAGAACCACTCTTTTACTGGATTGGTCTTGCCAGTTGTTCTCTCTTCCATTTGCACAACAATATGTGAAATTGATTGTCAGTAAGTTTGATTTCACAGAAGTGTAGTTGACTTGGAGTGACATTGTGTTGTTTAAGTGTTCCCTTTATTTTTTGAGCAGTGTATTTACACAAACACAATACTTTGTCTAACGCTAAGCCGTCTTGTAGAACTTGCTCTGTAATCCTTTGATTAGTGTTGCATAGCTGTGTATTAGTTTATTTTGGAGTTCATATGTTTGTCTTGGCTCTCCTCCAACTATTAACATGTCAACCATCCTGCCGCGCCGGCTTCTTCCTTCCTGAACATTAAATACACACAAGAAGAAGCGATGTGGACACGCTACGCAGCACGTAGAGCAGGAATGTCAAGTTCTTTTTGGCAATGGGCCACATTGGCATTGGGGTTGTCTTCGAAGGGCCGGTTATAACTAAAATTCACCTTACTAGTCTTTGACATAATATAATAGTTTCTGTTTTTGATTATTGCATTTTTATTGAAGTGCATTAGTCTGAAAAATGACTTACTCTTTAAGTTTCAACTAATGAATTTATTAGGTTAAGACACCCAATTAAAGTAAACCTTATAAGACCTTGAGGGCAACATAAAAGGCCCCCGGGCCTTGAGTTTGACACATGTGACATAGAGTGTCTCTCTCTCTCTCTCTGCGCGCTTTCTCTTCCTCCTCACTCATTAAACACCCTTGTCACGCCATACGGGCTAGTTGGGCACTTCAAACGCTCAGACATTCACGGAGTCTTGACCCGAACACGGCCCGGGCCCAACAACGAAGCGAGAAAGGTGGGCCTGGCTGGGTTTGGGCTCAGGCCCAGAATCTAAACTCTAGTATTACGCGTATGTACATTTATGGACTATTTGATGACAAAACATCCCAGTTTCCGTCTAGGTCGAGACCATTCGATGTGCACAAGTTTTGCATAAATAAACAAATTTTATTGATGTTCTATTCAAAACAGAGGAGTTTTTCTGACATGTGACTTCAAAGATAAATGCAGTAAAGAATAGATACCGTTGTGATGTCACATTTAGTAATCCAGTCCTATGAATGTGATAATATACAATGATGTTTGGGCTTATTAAGCCGGATCTGTGTTTTTACTTTTATTCAGTTTATATGAACAGAAAATGGATCATTATTTGTTCCTTTAGCTTAATCTTTGACGACTTTAAACATATTTTTTCTCATTCAGAGGATAACATGGTTTAACTTTATTTCTACTGAACTGTGTCATTGACTTTTCACCCCCAGACAGTTACAGAGCAACATAACAGATGTTAGAAGTTTAACAGCTCAATAAGTTTTATTTCTACGGTGTTAAATATACATTTAATAACAGTAAAAGTGTGTATCCTTTTTGATCATCCCAGTCTGGTCACCCTAACGTTGCATTGACAGAATATTAACACAGTCTTTCTGTTAGACTGTGTTACAGGGCGTGTTTTCTAACATTGTGCAGAATCAGTAGAGCAGCCTGGAAAGTATGTGTTTATAGGATTGTTGAAGGACTGAAATCAAACCGTTCATTAATGCAGATGCTAAAAATAAAAGAATAGGACGTCAGGCTTTGCTTTGTCAGATGGACCGTACGAGACCTGTTGAATGTGCTGCTTTAGGCATCAACACGGGATTCTATAAAAGTAATCATGTGTAATCCAAACGTGTCACATGTCTGACAAATGTGACCAGAGGAGGAGCTTTTGGAGATAAAAGTCTGAGCTGTCACAATCACAGACGAGTCACCGGATCGACGCAGGGATTCTCTAAAGGTACAGACACTTTCATCTTCTATATGTGGTTTTAATTTATAATAACACCGACAGAGAGACTCAAACTGTGGAATAAGTTCCTGGAAAAGCAGGACTGGGCCAAACTCAAACACTGGTGGAACAAATGATCAGAATTGTCAGGAATTTTTTGTAAATCACAGGCTTTTTATTCAACTTTTTTTACCCTCTCGTGACAATTTTAGGACACCAGCTCCAGCCGAGTCAATCAAATAAATAAATATATAAAGACAGTCCGAGGGCAAAATGCAAAGGAACTACAGTGTTTATTCAATCAGTTTTCACTGAGATAATTGCAACGAAAACAATGAAGCTCTGTCATATAAAATCAGGAACATGCCTAAACAGAGTTGAATGAATGAATGTTTTATTTGAGCTGGTACAATCATATAGTCAGACAAGCAAACAGACATTTACATCCAATGTTTGCATAAAGCTCAAAAGGAGCAAGCAGAAGTACAAGTACTTATGATAGCTTGCCCCCAGAGTTGTACATAAGACAATATAGCTGTTGATTCCTGACAAATACAATAATTTAATATAAGCAATCAATAATTGTCATAGCAGTTTACCAGTACACGTAATGATTTATTTGGTTGTCTTGCTTTGTGGTCTTTGTGTTATTATTAAACACCTAGAGCTTGAGTATATTTATGCAATTGTGTGTAGATCTGCATTCACACACATGTTTGTCAGCATGTGTATGATCACAGTGTCTTGTTTTGTTTAGGTGAAGATTTTCGGTAATGCATATGCTCACACACACACCAGGTGTGCGGGAGTATATGCATGCACTTGTATTTGTGTAGTGTTATCTGTGTGTCAGTCATTGTGCATGCATATGTCCACGCGCACTTGCATGTATATTTTTGGGATGTAGAGTGAGCGTGTGTCAGTCAACATCCATGCCTATGCCCATGCGCACAAGTGTGCGTGTGGGCATGCATGTTATTACTGTTTTGTGTGTGTGTGTGTGTTAGTCATCATGCATGCAAATGCCCTTATGCACAACAAATGTGCATGAGCATTCGCATGCATTTTAGTCATGTAAAGTGTGCATGTCGGTCATTATTCATGCAAATACTCACACACTGCAAGTGTGAGTATTTGCACATACATGCCAATGTGATTGTATGTGAGTGTACACTTGATTATGTTACATTTTATAGAGTAAAAATTTTAACAGAAGCAGTACGAGAGAAAGGATACATAAAAGGACATTACTGAACTTATTACAAGCACATTAGTATATATAGTTTTAACTATGAAAACTCTTCAGAAGCATATTTCTTGAATATATTCAACTTGTACATTCTTTTAAACTTAGCTTGTGAGTTATACATTTCTAGCTTTCATCTTGTTCATTCCATAGGTCTACTCCACGTCGAGTGATAAACATATTCTTTAGGGTAGTGCGAACACACTGTTTCTTAAAATTCATTTGTCCTCTCAGATTATATCTATTATCTCTATTTTAAAACATGTTCTGAATATTTTTAGGGAGCAATTCAAAGCGTGCTCTGTACATAATTTGTAGAGTTTTGAATTTAACTAGGTCTTCTAGTTTCATTATTCTAGACTTCAGAAACAGTGGGTTTGTATGTTCCCTGTACCCAGTATTGTGGATTATCCTTAACGCCTTTTTCTGCAGGATGGATATATTGTTAAGATTAGTTTTGTAAGTATTTCCCCACACTTCTATACAATAATTAAGATAAGGCAATATTAATGTACAATATACAGTAAAAAGGGCTTTTTCATCCAAAAGACATTTAGATTTCCTCATTACTGCAATTGATTTGGCTATCTTATTCTTGACACTGGTTAGCTGAGGCTTCCATGATAATTTATGATCAAGAGTAACTCCAAGGAAATTGTGTTCATTTACTCTTTCTATTGTTTCATTATTTATGACCAACTTGGGTTCTTTATCAATTTTTTTGTTTCCTATGATCATAAATTTAGTTTTTTTTTAGATTTAGGGACAGTTTATTCCTATCAAACCATTCTTTTAAATACACCATTTCCCTGGAGACCTCTATAGTCAACTGCAGCAGATTTTTTCCAGAGCACAGAATTGTGGTGTCATCTGCAAAAAGCACAAGTTTGAGTTTTTTTGAGATAAAACACAAGTCATTTATATATAACAGGAAAAGAATTGGACCGAGTACTGATCCCTGCGGCACACCGCACGTGCTGTGTCTCAGGGTGGAAGTGTACTCGCCTATTTGAACAAACTGCCTTCTGTTTGTTAAGTAAGACTTAAGCCACTGTAATGGACAGCCTCTTATACCATTTTGTTCCAATTTATTGATTAGGATTTGATGATTAATTGTATCGAATGCCTTTTTTAGATCGATAAAAATTGCAATGGCATATTTGTTTTTCTCAATACTATTACTTACCTCCTCAACCAAGTCAATCAATGCAAGTGCTGGTAGAGAACGGTTTTCCTCTGAAGCCATATTGGCTGTCATGGAGAAGATTGTTTTTGTTAATATAATTATTAAGTCGATTGCAAAAAAGTTTTTCGAGTATTTTTGATAGTTGGGGCAACAACGAAATAGGTCTGTAATTTACAAAACAATGTGTATCACCGTTTTTAAATATTGGTAATACTTTTGCTATTTTCATATTTGATGGAAATGATGCAGTTACAAAAGACAAATTACAGATATATTTTATTGGTTTAACTATTTCATGTATAACTTGTTTAATTAAGCTCATATCTAGGCTGTCGCAATCCATTGATTTTTACTTTTAAACCGTTCCACAACCTGCAAGATCTCAGTCTCATCAACAGGGCTGAGGAAGAAAGAGGTGTAATTTTTATTTCCACAGATAGCAGTTTGTTCTGTTGGGGTATTACTAGGTGGTGCAATTGTTTTAGCTAGCTCTGGCCCAATTTCAGCAAAATATTTGTTAAAACCTTCAGCTACTTCCTGCGTGTTCACCAATATTTTGTCATTGTGTGTGTAATATTGTGCAATACTGTTGGTTTTAGGCTTAGCACCAATTATTTCATTTAATACTTTCCAGAAACCTTTTATATTACTTTTATTGCTGTCAAGCAAAGCCCTAAAGTAGTCTTTTTTGCATTTCCTCATAATATCCGTTAGTTTATTTTTGTATTTTTTGTATCTACTTTCAGCTTCTATGGTCCTAGTTTTAATGAATTTTTTATATAAGTTATTTTTCTTTTTGCAGGCATTTACCAAGCCACTAGTCATCCATGGATTGTGATGTTTTGTTTTTTTATGCTTTGTTTCTAAAATAGGGCAATGTAAGTCAAGACATGATTTGAAATCATACATGAAATTTTGATATGCAATATTTACGTCACTTTCATTTATAGTTGATTCCCATTTTTGAGACATTAGGCTTTGCTTGAGAGCATTTAGAGATTCACTTGTTACATTCCTTCTATAATTACTTGAATGATTTTTACATTGATAAGTCTTTTTGTCATGAACTTCAAGAAACATAAAAATCGGAAGGTGGTCTGTAATATCATTGATTAAAATTCCACTTGTAATTTTGTCAGTTATTATGTTTGTAAAGAAATTATCAATTAATGTAGCACTGTGAGCAGTTACTCTCGTTGGTCTAGTTATTATTGGGTATAGCATCATGCTGTACATTGTATTAATAAAATGCTCAATTTGGCTAGTAGATTTAGACTTAACAAGTCAATGTTGAAGTCTCCACACACAATAATATTTTTTTGATTTTGATTAGAAAATAATTTTTCAAGTGATTCTGTAAAAATGTCTATATTTTTTATTTTTTAATTTCTTTCTCTTTAATTCAATTTCCACAGTGATACATTCCATAATTTCGTCAATTGCTAATGACATACTATCAATTTGTTTACTTTTAAGGCTTTGATGGACATAAAGAGCCACCCCTCCACCATTTTTATGTTTCCTATTTATATTGTATCTAACATATTTGTCTAACATGAATTCTGTATTATTATCTTGCAGCCAAGTTTCAGAGATGGCTATGATATCAAAAGACAAGTGTTTTAGTTGTTGGAGGTAACTTTGTATTTCATCAAAATGTGCATTTAGGCTCCTACTATTCAAATGTATTACAGATATCATTTTATTTTTCTTGTAATGTACAGCAATTTCATTTAGTACATGGTAATATTTACAATTTCCCTTTAATGCATTAAAAAGATTGTTATCAGGGTCAGTTTCGCATAATAAACTATGAGCACAGTTATAATCATTTTGTTCACACATATTCTCATCCTCTATATTGAGGAGTGAGTCAGTATTTGGCCCCGTTATTATTGAAGTTTAGTCATTGTCTCTTTCAGTCATTTAAATGTATCCAAATCACAAACATTCTTTACCCACAGAGCTTTAGCTTGTTCAGGTGATCCTAGGAGCTTAATATATACTTTACAGTTAAATGTCCAAGTTGATTGAATTTTATTCTGTTTTCTTAGCAATCGGGCGTCTCTAGCAATTTCTGCGTTTTTTTTCGTCAAGTGTTCATTCAGATACACATTCGTCCCCTTCAGCTTCTTCCCCTGCTTCATGAGTAGATTTTTTTGCTTTCGATTTACAAACCTCATAATGACAGTTGGCTTAGCCTGGCTGTTTCTTCTTGGCAATAGGTGACATGCTTCGATGTCCTAGAGTCAATAGCGATCCCTTTATTGTCCAGGAAAGAGATCACCTGCTGTTCAATGGAGTCCAGGTCCGGCTGTGTCAGCTCCACCTCCGCTGAAGCAGCCGCTCTGGCGTACGAGCGGGGCTTGATGGCAAGTTCGGAGATGACAACATCATTTACTCTTGAATATTGTTCCATGTCAGCAACTCTTTCTTCTAGAGCCAGTATTTTTTGTCCTTTTCCTCATTTTGTTGCTTTAGCATTTTTATTTCAGATATTAGATCCACAATTTGCTTCTGTTGTTTCGAGATGTTAGCAATGTCTTCAGTCATCCGCTGTAATGACTTCTGGATATCTTCCATTTTCATTGAATCAAGTGGGTACCTTTACCCTGTAAGTAGGTTCGCCCAGACTGTCGCGGGGTGAGGAGCACCTCAATGACAGGGCTGTAACCTCTGGCCACGAAGTGTTCTCAAGTCCAAGAAAACTTTCCCGTTGTTGCGGCGAATGGATACCGGTAGCCTCTGCGGTGGGCAGCAGCTGTTAGCTTAGCTACCGGTTAGCTTGCGCTCCGGGAAATTTGCGATGTAGTTTCGGTCTCGAAGGGATGTGAAAGAAAGGTGTTACTCCCCCGAGCTCGTGTCGTAGTCTTCTTAGTAGTGATCCAAATAAATCCAACATGTTCGATTACAATTTTTAAGCTTCTTTTTGCAGCTTGAATCAACAGCGTGCAGCGCTATTCAACCGGAACCGGAATCCCAGTCCAAGTGTTTGTTTGGATTACGTCATACATCAGAAACATTTGAATAAAACTACAAAACAAAGTCTAATACTCGGACGGTAAGTCAGCAAACTTTAACAGCAAAAGAGCCCAGACGAAAGTCAGAAAAAGCTGCAACTTTCTTAAAAACTTTTAAAAGACAATACAAAGCATTTGTTTGTGTTGTTCCTGTCTATCAAACTGAGGCTGTACAACGAACATCGCTGAACTTATCCTGGATAAGTTTCTCTAACCCGGGTTGACTAAACAGACATGAGCCTCTCTGGATAAGCTGTCTACGAAACGAGTTCACAACTGGATCTGTTAACCCTGGATTTTCTCAATGAAGTCGTGCCGTTCACGGAGCAGAGGCGGGGTTAACGCAAACTGACCAATCAGACAATCGAGATGCGGACTTCAAACGTGAGGAAATGTCAATCATGAAGCGAAATACGAGTATTAAAATCTAAAAGGAAACGCTGCAGCTTCAAATGAAGTCTGAGCTTAATCAGCCAATCACAGACAAATAAGTTACACTACAGAGTTTATTAAATGTCCTGCATCGATACAACAGACTAAATTGTAAGATGACAAAACATTTATTAGATCTCCTCTTTCTCTCTCCTCCACCTAGTCGGTTTGTGTTCGATTCGTCTCAAAATGTTTGTCAAACATTTAGTCTGTGTACATGAGAGATTTATATAAAAACTTATTTGTCTGTCACTGTTAAGCTCAACTTCATGAAGCGCACCTTTCGCGTTCCTTAGATTTAATATCGTATTTCGCTTCGATGATTTGACATTTCCTCGACCGTTGAAGTCCGCATCTCGATTGTTCTGATTGGTCAGTTTCGTTACCCCCGCCCTTCTGCTCCGTGGAACGCGCCACGACTTCTATTATGAGAAAATCCATGGTTAACAGATCCAGTTGTGAAACTCGTTTCGGTAGGATCAGCTTATCAGAAGGCTCATTCTGTTTCAGTCAACCCGGCAGTTAGAGAAACTTATCCATGCATAAGTTCAGCGAGTTCGTGTACAGGCCTCAGGTTGTAGGAGACAGGAACAACACAAACAGACTGCGGTTTGTATTGTCTTTAAAAAAGTTTTAAGAAAGGTTGCAGCTTTTCGACTTCGTCTGTGGCTCTTTTGCTGTTAAAGTTTGCTTGACTGACCGTCCGTATGGAGATCTTTGTGTGTGTGAGTTTTTTATACAAAGGTTTATCTGATGGTATGGAGCGTAATCCAAATCAACACTTGGACTGGGATTCCGGTTCGCGCGTTATAGCGCTGCACGCTGTTGATTCCAAGCTGCCAAAAAAAGCTTAAAAATTGTAATCGAACATGTTGGATTATTTGGATCACTACTAAGAATACTACGACACGAGCTCGGGGAGTAACACCTTCTTTCACATCCCTTCGAGACCGAAACTACATCGCCAGATTTCCCGGAGCGCAAGCTAACCGGTAGCTGAAGCACACAGCTCTGCCCACCGCAGAGGCTACCGGTATCCATTCGCCGCAACAACGGGAAAGTTCTTGGACTTGAGAACACTTCGTGGCCAGAGGTTACAGCCCTGTCATTGAGGGTGCTCCTCACCCCGCGACAGTCTGGGCGAACCTACTTACAGGGTAAAGGTACCCACTTGATTCAATGAATGAATGGAAGATATCCAGAAGTCATTACAGCGGATGACTAAACATTGCTAACATCTCGAAACAACAGAAGCAAATTGTGGATCTAATATCTGAAATAAAAATGCCTAAAGCAACAAAATGAGGAAAAGGACAAAAAAAGATACTGGCTCTAGAAGATCAAGAGTTGCTGACATGGAACAATATTCAAGAGTAAATGATGTTGTCATCTCCGAACTTGCCATCAAGCCCCGCTCGTACGCCAGAGCGGCTGCTTCAGCGGAGGTGGAGCTGACACAGCCGGACCTGGACTCCATTGAACAGCAGGTGATCTCTTTCCTGGACAATAAGGGGATCGCTATTGACTCTAGGACATCGAAGCATGTCACCTATTGCCAAGAAGAAACAGCCAGGCTAAGCCAACTGTCATTATGAGGTTTGTAAATCGAAAGCAAAAAAATCTACTCATGAAGCAGGGGAAGAAGCTGAAGTGGACGAATTTGTATCTGAATGAACACTTGACGAAAAAAAACGCAGAAATTGCTAGAGACGCCCGATTGCTAAGAAACAGAATAAATTCAATCAACTTGACATTTAACTGTAAAGTATATATTAAGCTCCTAGGATCACCTGAACAAGCTAAAGCTCTGTGGGTAAGGAATGTTTGTGATTGGATACATTTAAATGACTGAAAGAGACAATGACTAAACTTCAATAATAACGGGGCCAAATACTGACCTCACTCCTCAATATAGAGGATGAGAATATGTGTGAACAAAATGATTATAACTGTGCTATAGTTTATTATGCGAAACTGACCCTTGATAACAATCTTTTTTAATGCATTAAAGGGAAATTGTAAATATACCATGTAGCAAATGAAATTGCTGTACATTACAAGAAAAATAAAATGATATCTGTAATACATTTGACATAGATAGGAGCCTAAATGCACATTTTGATGAAATACAAAGTTACCTCCAACAACTAAAACACTTGTCTTTTGTATCATAGCCATCTCTGAAACTTGGCTGCAAGATAATAATACAGAATTCATGTAAGACAAATATGTTAGATACAATATAAATAGGAACATAAAATTGGTGGAGGGGTGGCTCTTTATGTCCATCAAAGCCTTAAAAGTAAACAAATTGATAGTATGTCATTAGCAATGACGTAAATTATGGAATGTATCACTGTGGAATAATGAATTAAAGAGAAGAAAATTAAAAAAATTTAAAAATAAGACATTTTTACAGAATCACTTGAAAATTATTTTCTAATCAAAATCAAAAAAATATATTGTGTGTTGGAGACTTTCAACATTGACTTGTTAAAGGTCTAAATCTACTAGCCAAATCTGCAGCATTTTATTAATACAATGTACAGCTGATGGCTA